>OZ023140.1:4365526-4551157 GCA_963675895.2 Styela plicata
TTTGCTATTATGTGGTGATTGGATGGTTTCTTTTAGGGCACTTATTCTGGCCTTGCTGGGAAGTGGAATTTCAATGAATAAATAAAATGCAATTGATAAATTCGGCTAACTGTGCTGAACTGTGCAGGGAAATGTAAAAACTTTGGTCAAAATATTACCAATGGTTTTTTCCTGACAAATTATTTTGATCGTTGAATTTGTGGAAAGTATGTTTAAAATCAAACTTTAAAATACTGTATTAAGGCATTTTTTAATCCTATCCAAGCTAATGTTTTTTTATTTATGATTTTTTGAAAAAACCCTCATAGAAAATTGGCCTTTCCAGTCCCCCTCAATTTTTTTTTTTCAACCCCAAACTCCCTGTCAACTCAACAAAGTTGTTGACAAATCCAATACAAAATTTCAATTTGTAAAGAATTTAGAGATATTTTAATTTTAAGTTTTGATATAAAATTTAATTTTTTCTTATTTGTTTTCAAAAAAAATTCGACCCCTTCAATTCGGACAACCAGACCTGACAGTATCGTTGTCCCCCCCCCCCCCCCTAAATCATCTAATTTTAGAATTGTTTTTTTTTGTGTGGAAAAACAGTCCAAATACTACACTATAAGATATTGTAAGAAGGGTCATCCAATTATCTAGCAAATAAAGAAAGATTTGGTCCTGAATGAACCCCCCTATGACCCCCCCTTTTCAGGGCATCAGTCCCTTAGTCAAATTAAAAATAATTAATATACAACCTAGGGTAAAACGGGGGTATTGTGGATACTGGATTGCTCTTAAAATAAGCCGCACAACAAGGACTTTCCATTCCATGTTTTTCAAGTCAAAAAATATCTTTCTAAGCAAACAAATTTTTCGAAAACAAAAAAAGTAAGCCTTGCCCCCCCACAGTTTTTTTTGTAACCCAATCCACTATTAGCAAAACAACTTGTGTTTCTTTAACTGAAATCCTAAATAAAAGTGAATGTTTTTCGTCCAAGGTGTCCCCAAGCGTCCCCCCCCCCCCCCCTAGCCCTAGAGAAACACTGCAGGGGAAATCGATCAGAATTCAAATTACCAAAGCACCTGATTTAGAAGTGTTTGATTAGCCTCCCCCCCCCTGCCCATAAAGTTGTGATATGTCATAAAATTTTTTATTAAGGTATTTCCAGTAAGAAACAGAATAATTGGAGGCATAATAATAAAAACAGCCAATTGCTTAGATTTTAATTTTGTTTTAAGCTAGTTTATAATTGCTTAGATTTACCAACTTGGCAAATATGCAATGAATAATTGGAATGAATAAAACCCCCACATACACATGTGGAGGCTTATTTTTGTCTTAAAAATCCGATTACAATTTTTCTCTTTTCATAATTAACAAAAATAAAAATAAAACAGCAACACACGCCACATAGCTTGAGTTAAAAAGTGTAGTACACTCTCCCCCTGGCCCTACAAAGCGCAAAGAGGTTTGCAATTTGTAAACGAGCACCCCTGCATTAAAAGTTTACACAGCAAGAAACAATTTTCGGCTTTGCGGTTGGAAAAACATAAAAGAACTTGCAAATGAGGCTCAGTGTTTCTGTGGGTTGAGCCTTTTAAAATGCCAAAACTGAAATAAAACGGAGGCAAAACGCAAAAAAAACCCTTAAAAAAGCCCCCAATTATTTCATATCAAACAATAATATTCAATGGGTTTCAGCTTGGTTAAATTGAATTAGAAATTTTTTTTTTTTACATTGAAATTTTTTGTTTTTTTTTTTTTTTTTTACAAGTAGTTTCCCCCCCCCCCCCCCCCCAAGAATTTAAATTATGGCAAAAACAAAAGGGACACAAAAGAATTTTATGTTCCCAGAGAAGCTCAAAAAAGCAGACCCCAACCACCTGGAGGTAAATGTTTTGCTATGTCTATTTTCGAAAAATATTTTTTGTTTTTTAAAAATATTTTTTTTCTTGGCCATTTTTTCGTATTTGGTTGAATTATTGACAATGAAAAGACAAATCTATGAGAGCGTTTCTCTCTGATTGGCCCCAAAATTGCTGTACCCCCCCCCTAGTTTCTTTTGATCTATTAATTTTCAAGAGGTTTTAACTTGAAAAAATTATTCAATTGAGTGGAATTTCCACAATACATTTTTTTGCTTGGGAAAATTTACTCAATCAGTTTTTAGTTTTTTGGTTTTTGCCTTAAATATACATGATTTTTTCTGCTTTTTAAAATGGAATCATTTTGGAACTTTGTTCTTTTGAATGTTGGAATTAGTGCGACAGTGGGGCACTTATGATATGAATTTCGATAAAATAAAAATATTTATGTATTTTATTAGGAAAAATTTTGGAACAAAATTTATAACCTTTTTAAATCAATAAAGAAGAATGTGCTATTTGAAGTTAGTTTATAGTTTTATCAGAAATTTCAATATTTCAAAAAATCTTTTTAAAAATTAAAATTTTGGGTCATCCCCAAAATGCATAAACCCCAATAAACATCAAGCCAAAAAACTTACAGGCCATTGATACAAAATTTATTATCCAAAGAAAACACAAATTAGTGAGAAGATAACCGTTTCGGAAAGGTGGACCAAAATATTTCAATTTGTGTATAACACGTATGTTATTGCATTACGTTGACGATTGTATATAATGTAATAACCTCAAACTCAGCATTAGCTACTAAGTGCTGCCAACACCAACTATATCTTGCTTAAACATAGATTGAGTCGTAGTGATGTTCATGACACTTGTATATTTACAAAAAAGCCCTTGGTCCCATCAATCGACATAAAAGAATCAAAAAAAATTCCATATTGTGTATTTGCCACACATGGAAGGAAAATGTTTATCGCTGATTGCAATTTGCGCATTAAAAACTCCCCCCCTGACACTTGAAAAAAAAAAATTCCAATAAAAACCCCTTACTGTCATGCTTAATATTTTTTATCAGCTATTACTCCAGATTGGCGAGTGCGGCGTGAACAATTTTGTAGTGTATCCCCTCAAGATTCAGAGCAACATGAGGTTGGTGAAAGAAGGGAAAAGAAATTCGAATTGCCAACAAATATTCTCACCTTTTCCATCCTGGAACATTTAACCACAAACTACTTACTTCGGTTTCTTGGTATAAAATTGGTAAAAAATCGATAGTTCCAAAATGGCCAAAAGGGTACATCGGAAATTACACCAATGTTATTTGTCAAAGCGGGGAAAAACGTTCTTCTCCATCCATCCGCATCCGTTTTCGCATCGTATCTTGGTGCATGAATGATGGATCGAAAGAATCAAGAAGTGCAACGGTCGATGTTCTTCATCTACCCATATGGCGAATCCACAATGGGAAGTGATTAGAAATATGGCATTCAATGAGGAGGGAAACTGAATTTTCAGTTTGACTGCAATGACTTTAGCCCAATTATTGTTGGTTTACCAGAAAAATCTCGTGGTAGTGAGATATATAGAATAAAAAGGTTTTATATTGTCAAATCGCATCACACATAACATTGTCTTTGCCTTCTTCTTGCAAAACCAAATTGTTGAAGATGAAATTTTCCCGTCAATCAGAACGCCGTGGGATTGACCTATGAAATAGAATTTAATACTCAATCTGTAAAACTTAACGACAATATCAAAAGCCGAAATTACTTGCTTAGATCAGGGTTTCAAGTTTAATGGTGATAGATCTTGCTTTTTTGTAATAGATGAAGAGATTCATTATGTTTTGAAAATATCGAAAGATATCATTTTCCTTTAACCTGTGATGAAGAGCAAGGTTATTCTCTAGTCAGAAAAAAATGTCTCAACTTCAAAAGAATGGGAAAATTGTGGGATAAATACCAAGCATTCAATTATCCTTGGTCAAAAAAGATTTCCAGCTGCTTCAACACAAGAACAAAGTAAGATCAAAAAAATTATATAGGCATGTTTGATGAAGCAAGCTTAAAATTTAATATTTAAACCTATTGGTCGATTGAATTACTAATTTTGGACTATGATTTACCAACTGAATAAAGGTTATTAAAGGGTATTGTGAACTCATCATTTCACAAAGTGAAAATGGAATTATTTATCTATAGATTTAATTGTGAACGCCAAAATTGTGGTAAAAAAATGTGTATGTTCCAAATTTCCTATGACAACTACTTTAAACAGTTCCTGAAATTTACATTCAATTATTGGCTCCTTGATTTTTTACAGACCAATACTCAAGATCAAGGAGCTTTGCCAGGGAGCAGCACCAGCAAACCTTTGAAACAAGACTAGAACAATCTATTACGTACAACATTAAAGTTGGGTGAGTTTAAAAAGAAAATTAATATCATATAGGCGGTTTAATTGAATTTGATTTATTCCAATATTCATGCTTTCCTTTTGTTAATTGTTTCCCAAATTAAAACAAGAAATATGAATATTTCCAAAAATTAATATTATCGCTTTATATGTTTCTAGATCATATAAGTGCAGGTCAAGTTGCTTTAGCGGGCGGCCCTAAAGAACACAGTTTGCCGGCGGAACATCTACGAATGGTAAGTGAAGAAGTTGTTTGAGAATGTTCATACATACTATGTAGTTTTTAAATTCAACTCGAGAACAATTTATATATTCATTGCGATCACATTATACCGGTAATTATTTTCTTGCTCAAAAACATTCATTATTCTATTTGGCTGATATCCGGGGTCCAAAACCACCATACTGCACACTTGGGTGAATATAAAATCAAGTGTTTTTTTCAAATCATGTAACAGTAAATTTTAAGTTTGTCACGATATTTTCTTTATTGGAGCTATTGATGAATGTAATATTATGTAAAATATTATTTAATTCTAAAAAACATATCAATCAAAGCTCCAAAAAATCATTATTTTTTATTGTATTATTATATTTATTGCAAGATATATGTAGATTAATTTCAAGTAAGAACTTAGTTTTCTGCTCCATTTAGCCGGGAGGACAATCAAGACCCCCCTCGCACTAGAACCTGGAAGATCTAATAATTCAACTATAAGAAGTCTTACAGGAGGTAAGCTGTTTTGAACATTTGAAAAATCTACAAAATTAATTTTATTTATAAAAATCCTCATTTTAATATTTTTTTTAGTGTTCGAAGATATTTTATTGTAACGTTTTTTTTGCTAACCCTTGACTGAGCCCTAGTTTTTATAAAATCAATCAGCTTATTTGGTTTTTCGATGTTGCTCGAACGGAGCAACAAAGATGTGTTTTTTGTTTTGTAAACTAATTATGTTAATCCTCAAAGCGGTTGATTAATTTTTTTTTCTCGTATAGAATCACATACAAAAAATATATTTTATTCGAAATTACTTTACTCAAGATTCGATTTAAAAAAAAATCATATTCTAACCTTGCGTCTTGTCATTCCATCCAATGAGGAACCCTCTGATTCATGATTCTACTTTTGCAGGACCAGATCAACCTTCAACCTTCCGGTTTATCACAAAGTCCCAGTTAGAAATTTAACTTCTGCAAATCCTTCCTCTGGAATACTTCATGGTAAATGTAATTTTAAAGTAAAGATCAGTGTCATAAAATGTTAAAAATGAATCAGTTATTATTAAACTCTTTTTTTATTGGAATAAATTTACCATACAAATGTTTTAGGATAGCTGACTTCCAAAAATTGAAATAATAAAATGTCCATAACTCACATAATCTGTGAAAAAGAAGCCGCCTTTAATATGAATAAGTTTACATATTGTCATATTCCCTGAATTTATGTGATAAAGACTGTATGTTACCTCAACTATTCAGTTGTAGTGCTCAATTATTTTGATTAAGGCTTCGTATAGTATTACTATTTCCCTTGACTTCCCGATCCCAACATCAATCATATCTTCACCAGAACTTTAATAAACTTACATCACACTCATCTCATGAATAGGCCACAGATATATAAATTGCCTTTAAGGTACAAATCATCTGATTGAATGTCTTAACACCACGTACTAAATATCCCAAAAGTGGCCAAAATATTTGTCCTTGTACTGCTGAGACACTTGAAGACAATGACAAAAACATAGTTACAGAAAAAAATAATGTTCTGTGATGCATCACAGGATGAGCAAATGAAAATTGATAGTAAAGACTTTTGCATTTCCATAAGAAAATTACAGTATTTGGATGCGTCAGGCAACAGAAGAAAGAAAAATGAGATTCTGCTACCCTGGTTATGGACTATACTGACAAAAATTTGATTACCGATATTCCACTGTAATTACAGTGACATGTCATATTTATATTTTAAATTTATATATATTTTTAATTTAATTTATTAAAATTTAATATTTAATTTCATTTATCTTACTAGGATCAACACCAATACCAATGGGTCAAATTCCAACACCTGGTTTGCCACAAGCTTCGTCAACAAATCAAGGTAATAGGAATCTAACAGATCCAAGCACTTATCCATCAAGTACAAGCGTTATTGATGGAGTCTTCTTCTTCCAGTGCAACTTCGGGTGTTATTTTTTCTGTAGTCTTGAACCATTGATAATTAAACTGCAATTGAATAACTTTTTAAACATAATTTTATAACACATATCATACTACCCAGCTAGACATGCACAATGTCAGCTACTCATGAACCAGAAAGGAAAAATGAGTTTAATTGGAAGAAAAATCTGAAAATTGGGTAATATTGAATAGACGTCGAAAAACAAATTTTTGTCATCATGGTACAGTGGTACCTCGATAGCACTGTGTGTAAACTCAATCATTATAAATATCTACAGGTCAGAAGTTCGGCACTTGCATGATATGCCGCATGTTCGTGAGAATGAAAACAAGATTCTGCCACTCTGGTTGGGGGATAAAAAAATTTCTTCATTGCATTGTAATTACAGTGCCATGCCAAATTTGTCTAAATATATAATACTTATAATTCCTTGCAAATTTTTTTTTTCAGAATCAGCACAAAGACCAATGGATTCAACCTTCAACTTCTGATTTGCCACGAGTTTTCATCGACAGATCTTGGCATTAGAAATCCAACTGATTCAAGTGTTGTTCCTCCAGATGCGACCAGTCAAGGGTCGTCGTCCTCCAGTGGAGCTTCTGGTATTTAATTTTTTTTACGCTTCTTTTTTATATGGCTACATCTTGCAGTGGATATCTGACCAAGCTCTCTACCAGAAGCCACTTAAAGATGGACAGGGTTAGAAATTGCTGAAAAGATTATTATCTTTTCCTGTTTGGTAGCTCTACCCAAGTTATTACACCCTGGGTTGAGTGGTGGGCATGGATTAACGAGCCGTACTCTCCGTGACTCAAACCGGAGACCTTCAACCTGCGATGTTAACCGCTAAAGCCACCAAACCCCGGTGTAAAACCACTAGGCCATTGCACCCACACGAACCACGATAATTGAACTACAGTTGAATATCTTTTGAAGCATAATAATACATCATATTACAAGCCAGACTAGCAGAGCTACTCTCGCAGGCACCCGAAGAAAATGAGTGACATCAGAAGGAAAATCCGAAAATTTGGCTATATTTCGTAATATAATCATTTGCAGAAAAAGAAAAAAAATGTCTCTTTAAGTACAACCGTCATACAGTACAGTACAGTGATGGCCTAAAGTGGTTAAACAACTTTTGGTATCGCAGGTTGAAGATCTTTGGTCGAGAGCCCCGGCGAGTCTGGCTCGCTTATTCATGCCCACCACTCAACCCAGGGTGTAATAGCTTGGATAGGCTAAGCCGAACAGGAAAAAAAACATATCTTTCCAGTAATTGTAACGCTTGTTCATCTACAAGTGGCTGCTGTTACCGGGCTTCAGACAGGGTGATCCACTCTAAGAAATGACTATAAAAAAACTGCAGAAAAGAGTTCAATAATTAATTCGAAAAATGTGACATGAACAATAGAGGACAATCGAAAAAAAAGTTTTTGTCGCGATATTACAAGCAAGTTGAATAATATAGCTTGTTTGCACTTTGTGTAAGCTCAATCATTATAGATGTCTACAGGTCAGAAGTTCTACACTTCATGACGTGCCGCATGTTCGTTAGAAAGGTTTACAATGAAATTTTAGTTTAAATTACTTCATTTTGAATAGTTAACCATATAGTATATAATATATATGTTCGGTGGCCAAGAGTATGATTTCACTTTAAAATGAAATCGGAATGCAATACATAATAAAATACCTAACTATTCGGATAAGGTAACTAGTGAGTAACCTTCAAAATACCATTACGAATTAGACAAACCTCATGTTTATAGTCTCAGGAAGTGTGTATATTTTTGGCCCTGTAGATACAGGCTTTAGACAAGTCCTAACGTATATCCTGCGTGTCGTAAGAGGCGATTAAAAAGAAGCAAAGAAGTGGGTTTTGCCATTGCCCAGGGCAGATACCACTCTCTGCACTTTACCATGGCGGTTCAGTTTCGTTTGGGGTGTTTTTCGTTTAGAGTGCAGTTGCAGGTATCACATCTTTTAGTAGCTTTTGAATGGCCGTTTGTTGGTTCCTTTCAGGCACTGCTTCTGACCTTGCTCAGAGTGAATTTTCATAAAAAAAAAAAAAAGTGGGATTTCTTTACATGAAAACAAGCTATTCTGGCTCTATTTCAAAAATAAATTTTATTACTAGTAATGTAAAACAATTTATTTAGATAGGAGACAACCATTGAGAAAGATTTCTCCAAAAGATGAAGCTAGAAGATCCGAAAAGTAATTCAAAAGGATTATATTACATGTGAGTTCTCTGTGATTTAAATTTATTGAGAATTGAAAACATTTAGAAGTATTTCCGGAACAAGAACAAGTTTCATGTGTGTCGTAAGAGATGACTTGACGGAAATGAAGAAGTTGTTGGCTTCACCATCGCTCAGGGCACATAACCGTCAATGCACTTCACCATGGCAGTTTATTACCGTATGCATTTTTCGCTTAGAGTGCAGTTGTTGGCACTACATCTTGTAGTAACTCTTCTTCATTATTCAGCTCCTTATAGCACTGCTTTTGGCTTAGAGTGAACTTCGAAAAACAATAATGTATTATTTATATGTTGAACTGTTTAGCTTGTTGCTAGGCGCTAAATAGTAACTTCATTTCCAAATCAGATTATCAGGTCAGCAGATTCATTGCTCGAAAATTGATTTATCTCAAAATTTGTACATACATACCCCTCATCAAAAGTGGGCGGCAAATTTGTGGCAGAAGACAAAACGATTTTGGGATTTGTTTTTTGTAATAAAGATCTTTATGTTTATTGAAAAATAGTATTTTACCAATAAGAAACAACAATTTGTGGTGCACTCTGCATCTAATAATTTAATGTCATAGATTGAGCATAAAATTTTACATGGAAATTTTATTTTTTTTGACAATTTATAATAAATGGCTCAGAATCAGCACAGGTGGGATTTAAGTTAACTTCACTTTTTTCTGAAATGTTTTTCTATATTTCAGCTTGCTTGAGCCTTGAAGATTTGATGTACAACTAAAGTTCCTTGGAGACATACAATTAATTAAAGTCTTTTATTCAACTGGACCCATTGGAACGTTTTTTCAAAGAATAATTATACTTAAACTTCAACTTGTCTCATGATTGAAGATTATGTAAAGTTAATGAGCAAGAACTAACTCGACGAGGTCTGCAATAAAATTCACAAAAAAACTGTTCAGGAACTTTTATTTATCCTGAATCGCTGTTATGGGTTCCTTTTAAAAAATTGATAAATGTATTGATATTAGAGATCTTAAATGATTTTCTTCAAACAGAAGGGAAGCAAAAAATCATTTCATTTTTTAATGCTGATTGTTAAATATATATGTATATAGAGACATACCTTCCTTTTCTACATGTCATTGCACATGGACTTGAACTTTTTATGCTTTCTGACTGTATTGCTAAATATTCAACTAATAGAAAACTGCTGTATCTATGATTTTTTTTTTCAATTTCAATTAGTTTCTTGTGATATTTTTTTTGTCAATCTAGTATTTTCTAGTGTTCTAATTATTTCAGTTCAATTCAGCAGGATTTTATTATGTCATCTCTTCATTTCTGACAGAAACTTTATTTTATTGAGTGGCTTGAACCAACCTTTTGTTTCTTCAGTGATCCTCGTCCAGTTGTTGTGACCAGTATATAATATATTAAATGTAATGTTGCGGTAATCACACACAATAATGGAAGCGGCATAGCGTCTCCTAAATATTCATTTTGAAAAAGCAAGCTAGACACCAAACTGGCAGACAAAAATTTAGCAAATGGGCAACATTTCATTTTATATCTCTTGCTAGAAGATAAAAATGCCGCCTTTTGAGCATTTTTGTAAATACCAATTCGTAGACTTGTTTTTTGTTATCATGATTTTCATATTTTTTTATTTTTTCTCGAAGTTCAGCACAATTTACGCAAAGGAGGACAGTGCTTAGTCAGCGTATATATTGTGTTTTTTATTTTAAATATTATTCAATTTATAACCCCTAAAATATTGTGCTTTTATAATTAATTATGCAAATTTATCTAGGATTACCGCTGTAATATATTTTTTTTTCATAACCATTGCTTGAAGTGGATCACCCTGTCCAAGGCCCTGTACTACCCGGCCACTTATAGACGGACAGGGTTAGAATTGCTGGAAAGATAAGATTTTTTCCTGTTCGGCTTAGCCTACCCAAGTTATTACACTCTGGGTTGAGTGGTGGCATGAATTAACGAACCGGACTCGCCTGGACTCGAACCCGAGCTCTTCAACATGCGATGCCAACATGTTCAACAACTGGGCCATCGTGCCCAAATAGGCAACATTTCATTTTATATCTCTTGTTGAAAAAAATAAATAAATGCCTCTTTGAGCATTTTGTAGATATCAAAATCGTATAAAAAGGTGCATAACTATTAATACTGCTATGAAATAGCAGCGTCGATGGTTTTGAAGCTTTTGATTCTAAGAAAAATGACATGAACATTTCAGGCACTCGAAAAAACCAATATTGGATATTAGCGAAAAACTTGCTGTATCTTCAATAGATGTTATAGTTTAATGATTTTTTTTGTGAGTTATTTTTTGTTATCTTAATGTTTATATTCTTTTTATTATTTCCTGAAGTTGTCAGATTTTTTAGTTTTAATGAGACATCAATTACAGAAACACAGTAGGACAGTGCTTATTCAGCGCCCAATTATAATCAAGTTGTATATTTACTGGAGATCCACTTATCAGTGATTGATGTATTGGTATCATAAGCTACCTTAAAATTATTATATTCTGCTCAAAATTAGTATGCGCTTTTCCACAAATAATTGATTATATTTACTCCTTTTCTAATTTCTAAGTAATGATCAACATAGCAGAGGAATAGCTATCGATTGATTTTTTACAAAGAGCTCGCAAAATTGAACACTGTTTTTTGCAGTATTTGGCATATATCAAATGTGCTTATTGAAGTCCCAATACAGCCGAGTATTGGGCTCCTGAACATCATTTGATACAATTTTGTAACAAACCACAATCTGTTTTTGATAACAATATAATTTTTCATTGACGATTGCTTGTATATTGAGTTTATGTTTTAAATATTATTCAATTTTTACCCAATAATATTGTGCTTTTATAATTATTATTCAATCTTATCTAGGATTATAGCTGTAATACCCCTTCTTGAGTGGATCATCCTGTCCACCAGGCCCTGTACAAGCGGCCACTTATAGACGGACAGGTGTTTAGAGTTGCTGGAAAGATATGATCTTTTCCTGTTCGGTTTAGCCTACCCAAGTTATCACACACTGGATTGAGTGACTCGCCAGGACTCGAACCCGAGATCTTCAACATGCGATGCCAACATGTTTAACAACTGGGCCATCGTGCCCAAATGGGCGACATTTCATTTTATATCTCGTGCTGAAAAAAAATAAACAAATGCCTCTTTGAGCATTTTGTAGATATCAAATCGTATAAAAAGGTGCATTAACTATTAATACTGCTATGAAATAGCAGCGTCGATGGTTTTGAAGCTTTTGATTCTAAGAAAATGACATGAACATTTCAGGCACTCGAAAAAAGCCAATATTGGATGTTAGCAAAACTGCTGTATCTTCAATAGATGTTATAATTTAATGATTTTTTTGTGAAATATTTTTTGTTATCATGATGTTCATATTCTTTTTATTATTTTCTTGAAGTTGTCAGAATTTTAGTTTAATGAGACATTAATGTGAAACACAGTAGGACAGTGCTTATTCAGCGTTATAATCAAGTTGTATATATATTGGAGATCCACTGATCAGTGATTGATGTATTGGTATCATAAGCTACCTTAAAATTATTATATTCTGCTCAAAATTAATGTGCCCTTTTCGCAAATATTGATTATTTTTACCCCTTTAATAATTTCTAAGTAATGATCAGCATAGCAGAGGAATAGTTATTGATTGAATTTTAACAAAGTGCTCGCAAAATTGAACACTTTTTGCGGTATTTGGCATATATCAAATGTGCGTATGAAGTCCCAATACAGCTGAGTATTGGGCATCACGAGCATCATTGATCAATTTTGTAACAAACCACAATTTGTTTTTGATAACAATATAATCTTTCATTGACGATTGCTTGTATATTGAGTTTATATATTAAATATTATTCAATTTGTACCCAATAATATTGTGCTTTTATAATTATTATTCTATCTTATCTAGAATTACCGCTGTAATAGCCACTTCTTGAGTGGATCACCCTGTACAAGCGGCCACTTATAGACGGGCGGGGTTAGAATTGCTGGAAAGATTTGATCTTTTCCTGTTCGGCTTAGCCTACCCAAGTTATTACACCCTGGGTTGAGTCGTGGGCATGAATTATCGAACCGAACTCGCCAGGACTCGAACCCGAGATCTTCAACATGCGATGCCAACATGTTTTTAACAACTAGGACATCGCACCCAAATGGGCAACATTTCATTTTATATCTCTTGCTGGGGATAAAAATCAATGCCTCTTTGAGCATTTTGTAGATACCAAATCGTATAAAAAGGTACATAATTAATACTGCTATGAAATAGCAGCGTCGGTGGTTTTGAAGCTTTTGATTCTACAAAAATGACATAAACATTTCAGGCACTCGAAAAAATCCATTATTAGATATTAGCAAAACTGCTGTATCTTCAATAGATGTTATACTTTAATGATTTTTTTGTGTGAAATATTTTCTGTGTCTTGATGTTTATACATCAGTGATTGATGAATTAGTATCCTAAGCTACGTTAAAATATTATATTCTGCTCAAAAATAGTGTGCGCTTTTCGCAAATATTGATTATTTTTACCCTTTTACTAATTTCTATGTAATGATCAACATAGCAGAGGAATAACTATTGATTGAATTTCAACTAAGAGCTCGCAAAATTGAACACTTTTGCAGTATTTGGCATATATCAAATGTGTTTGTGAAGTCCCAATACAGCTGAGTATTGGGAATTCCGAGCATCATTAATCAAGACGTAACAAACCCCAATCTGTTTTTGATAACAATATAATCTTTCATTAACGATTGCTTGTATATTGAGTTTATATTTTAAATATTATTCAATTTATACCCAATAATATTGTGCTTTTTTGATTATTATGCAAATTTATCTAGGATTGCCTCTGTAATATGAATCAATGTCACAGTCCACTAGATGAACTTGTTGGGTCGTTATTATAACCAGAATGTATATTAGCAGATAATAATTTGTGAACATCATGGCTGTATTACTCGATTCTTAGTAAAAAATCTCTACATTTTATATGCTCAAATAAATAGATTTATAGATGTGATAAAATATCAAGTTGTTTTTTAGTGATGTGCAGATTATAAAAATTTGATGAAAGTTTTGTTTATTTTGCTGTGCCATCTGTATCAGAGCAAATATTATGCTATCTAATGTAGAGTTATCGCTCTAATATGACTCAGTATCACAGTCCATCGAATGAACTCGGCTGTTGAGTCGTTAATATAACTAGAATGTATATATCCAAATGATAATTTGTGAGCATCATGCCTTTATTACTGGATTCTTAGTAAACAATCTGTAAATTTTGTATGCTCAGAAAAGTTGGTTTATAGATGTGACTGAATATCGAGTAATTTTTTTATGATATGTAAAATATAAACATTTTGAGTGGATTTTTCTTCATTTTACCATTGGAGTTTTGCATTACAATATTTTGCTTTTATAATTATCATGTTATCTTATCTAGACTCAAAATATCATTTCACCGAATGAACCTGGCTGTTGAGTCATTAATATAGTCGCAATTTATATACATTTGATTTAATAGCAAAGAGCTACTAAAAGAAGTAGTATTAGCAACTGCACTCTCAACGGAAAACATCCCAACCGTCATGGTGAAGTGTAGTCAGTGGTATCTGCCCTGGACAATGGTAGAACCACCTGCCACTTCTTTGCTTCCTTTTAGTCGTTTCTTGCATCATGTAAAAAACAGGCTGGAACTATTATGACTGAAATGATAATTTGCAAGCTTTTTATGGCTTTATTACTCAATTCGTAGTAAAAATCGATGTAAAGAGGTTTATAGATTATATATTGATGCGTAGATTATAAACATTTTGAGAGAATTTTTTTTCGCTATCTGAGTTTGCATCAAAGTAATGTGCTTTTATAATCATCGTGCTATCTAATCTGAAGTTATCAAATTAATATGACTCAAAATATCGGTCCACTGGAAGAATATAACCAGAATGTATTATGCAGATAATAATTTGTGAACATCATGGCTGTATTACTCGATTCTTAGTGAAAAAAATCTCTCAAGTTTTATATGCTCAAATAGATAGGTTTATAGGTATGATAAAATATCTGGTTATTTTTAGTGATGTGTATGTAGATTATGAACATTTCCTTTATTTTACCGTCAGTACCTTGCATTATAGTGATGTGCTTCATGCTATTTTATTCAGAGTTATCGCATTTAATATGACTCGAAATACCAGTGCATTGAAAGAATTTGGCTGATAAGTCATTTATAATATCAGAATGTACGACGCAGATGATAATTTGTGAGCATTATGGCTTTATTACTCATTTCTTAAAAAAATTGTAAATTTGGTGTTCTTTAATAATTAGGTTTATAGATGTGACACAATATCTAATTATTTTTTAGTGATGTGTAGATTATAAACATTTGGGTGAAATTTTACTTTATATTATCGACAGATTGCATCACAGTAATGTACTTCTATAATTATCATGCTATCTTATCTTGAGTTATCGCTGTAATATGACTCGATATCACAGTCCATCGAATGGACTTGGCTACTGAGTCATTTATATCACCAGAATGTATGTATGTAGATGGTAATTTGTGAGCATTATGGTTTTACTACTAGTTTCTTCAATTAAATCTGTAAATATCTGATTATGCTTGAATAAATTGCTTTGTAGATGTGACAAGATATTGAATTTTTTATATTGGGGAGTAGGTTTCCTCTCATCTGCATATCAGTGACAGAATAAACCCTCAATATTCATTGAAATCCAACCTTTTCAGTTGCCAGGGTTGCCTCATTTTCTACAAAGGAGAGGGGTAAATATCGATAAATTCTCTGTTATATTAGGACAATTGTCCATCATGCTGAAGTAACAATAATAAATTGAATTCCCCAAGTGTTTTTGATTACTGAAAGTATGGCTAGGAAAATTTTAAGAAGTTGTGACTGGTTTAGCTACCATCCAGGGCAGATATCACTCACTGCACTATCGCGATTTAGTTTTGTTTATGATGTTTTCCAAGTGCAGTTGCTGGTACTACATTTTGCAGGTATTGTGGACCATTGAGTGGTGGGTAGGGTAGCCTTGCATGAGACGAAACTTCCATAAATAAAGAAAACGGTTGTGTGAGAAAGTTGGTCTAGTGAAGTTTAGTACCATATTCACAAATCGCATTAAAATAAAAACTGGCAGAATATTCTCATCCTGACTAGGAGGCGCCAATGCTGCAAGCATCTGTCATTGTCTCCCGGGTTAAGATGAGTGCCTTGGAACATGGGAAATTATTATGATAATCGGATATATGGTACTAAACTTCCTGAGACCCGAGAAAGTTTGTCTACGCCTAATCTTTAACTCATTTTGCATATAACTTAGAGAATCTCTCGCGTGTTGTCATACCTCGCGGGATTCGAGCCTCCGGCAAGACGATCAGAGATGCGTAGCTCGAAGCGTATTCCGAACGCTTTCACTAGTTGACCTGACTCCGCACTTATGCAACGCCGAATAAAAACATCACTAACCTCATTTCCATTCCACGCACAAACTCCATTTCTTATATCCATTTTTATGATGTAGTAAACCGCACTACCACGCCGTTCTGACACCTGAAGTTAGTTTAACAACCGTCGTCAAATCCAATCTTAACAAACAAAGGAAAAGCAATTTTATTCCGCCAAAATCTGTCTACCGATATTTAAACTTGTCAGGTTTTATCATTGTCAAATCGCAATATCCGTCGGCCAGATCTAAATATTCTAATTAGGAAATATTTTTTATTCAATTTAAACAACATATATTTACTTGTAATTTCTGCTCAATTAATTAAAGTTGGCTATACTGCGTAGCAGTAAAATATTATGACAAACGTAAAAGTCGAGATTTTTTTGGCAACTGTTTGGGATATGACGTCATAATGCAATATGAACATTTCATTTAGTGTATAATTAAAAATTAGCCAAGCATCGATGGGGTGACTAGAGTCGTCACCGGTGTATATTTCGGATAGTGTTCGTTCCGTGGTTCACCTCCGTGGAAATTCTCTTCATGTCAACTCGTAGCTGTTACAAGTGCCAATATTGACGGTAAAAAAACACCGGTTCTCACAACTGCCGATCGTCATCTATACCAATACGCTAGTGTCTATCTATTTGTATTTATCTGACGTATATTTTTTAATTTCATTGCAATAGACAAAGTCGCGTGCCTCCTATGTGATATTGATTTTTTTCATACGTTTTTTGTTATATTTTTCATCCAAATGACTTTTTCGCAGAGAGAGCGAAAATTTTACGCGCACTATCGGCGTAGTTTAAATTCGACCTTGATTGAAATCAAGACTTTCTATCAAGGCAGATATCTACAACGCGGTTTTTCAGTATGTATTGGAAATGCTAAAGTATAAAGTAACTTGTATAAAAACAATTTTCAAACTTGGTAATTCACGGCAACGTTAGTAATGCGGGATTATTAGTTTTAATATTGAACCTCAACTGTTCAAAGATCTCTATTGCTTTATGCAATTTAAAATTGCAATTAAAAGTGCATTTCAGGCCGGTCGTGTAATATACAATAAATGAGGCAAACTTTGAAATCACATATCCCTCCCATCTTCTAATATAATGAATATGAGCATACATAGTACCCACACACAAAAATTAAGAAATTCAAGTTTATCAATGTCAAATATGCATACCAGGTTAGCTCAAAAATCCTCCTCAAGAGATCGAAAAATTTTGTTCATAAATTTGGATTCAGCAGTAATGATCAATATCGTTTTATGGAGAGTTCAATTTGAGCAATATATAGGGGTTTTTAGTGTACATATGTCATTTTTGAAACAGCCCAAAACAAACGAACGGTTAATGTTTTAGGGGTGAAGTTGATCTTTTTGAACATATTATAACATATTTGCTTATCAAATAATATCAACCTATTATGACTGCGATAAGACACCACCTATTGGTGCAATAGCAACATTAGGATTGTATTTTCCCTAATTAAAGGTGAGCAATCAAGAATACCGGCATGGATTCCAGGTGGATTCGGATGTTAAATTCTCCGAATCTAAAATGTAATTTGGAATTGGATAATAGGACTCGATTGCTAATTCATACTTGTCGAGCGCACGCATACAGCAGATAGCAGTCGAAATTGTAAAAGCCTGAAATCGAGCGCGCCTATGCCGTGAAAACGCAAGCCCCACAAAAGTAACTTGATTATGGTCCGTGTACATTTTATTTTTTCAAATTTTGGCTATGTTAAATTAATCAGAAGACAAAAACCCATTCCAAGCTCGAATTCGTTCACGGTGCGGCCTAGCTGGGGGATTGTGTTGGTTGCTGTGAGGCGACTCCTTGGTTGTTGGAGGATTATGCGGTTCACTCGTGATATGAATGATGCCTTTTACACTACGACAACTTAACTGAACAGTCTCCTCGTTCTTGTATATATTGTATGGCTGAGATACAATGCAAAACAAATAAAAGTGACGCACCAATCTTGAAATCAATATAAAAACTGAGGAAAACTAAAAACTCAACCGCTTGACACAATGTAAAAAATAGAAGTGAACGTAAAACAATCCGGCCGTCGCCGACCTGCCAAGTCAATCATGGGATAATACTTACTGTGGAAAAAAGTAAAATGTTGTTGACTTGGCAAGTAAAGCGATGGAAAAAAGTGAATAAAGAATTGTTGGTTCACGCGCTACCATGGTACATCATGTTTGGCCTATCACGCGTGCTGTTATATTTATCATGCTATCTTATTTGGAGATATCGATGTAATATGACTCGAAATATCAGTCCATCAAAAGAACTTGGATGTTCAGTGATTAACATAACCAGAATGTATGTAGACAAATGATAATTTGTGATCATGGCTTTTGTACTCGATTCTTAGTAAAAATCTCTACATTTTATGTGCTCAAATAAATAGGTTTATAAATATGATGAAATATTGAGTTGTTTTAGTGATGTGTAGATTATAAACATTTGGAGGAAATTTTTCTTTATTGTAGTCTTCGAGGCTCTACGATTCCTATTCTGATTGAAGGGTAGCTGTCAATCTACTTGCGTAGCTAACTGACACAGTAGCAACTCCACACATTCACACACAACTTTGAAATATGAAATCTTGTAATGCAGAAAGAAATATTATATACAGGTCACAGTCCGATATAAATTCCACGTCCAGGTAATTCCACAAATAGATAAATAATCACAGTTATAAAATAGACAACTTGGCTTCAGACTTATTCCTTCACAGTGAGAAGTGAGGTGAGGTGAGGCGAGGTGAGGTGAGGCGAGGTGAGGCGAGGTGAGGTGAGGTGAGGTGAGGTGAGGCGAGGTGAGGTGAGGCGAGGTGAGGCGAGGTGAGGTGAGGTGAGGTGAGGTGAGGGTTGCAATATAATTGTGTCTCATACCCAACAAACAGTACTTAAATTTAGCTGAGAAGTCACAAAAACATTGCATCAATTATCAAACTTACTACTTCAAGATTAAACAGGCATCATTAACCCTAATCTAGATTATCCTAACTAATGACAACACCTGAAGTCTTACAAATAATCCAATTACATCGCAGTCTTATACAGCAAATATCCCTCACTGGAATGTAAATAAATAAGTAAACTAACTGAACTGAGCACAGTATAGCAGGTTGCACCAACAAAGAAATAGCTAGCGATTGCACCACTTTGAGAAATACTGCAACACAACAAATAATCACCATACGGTGGCAGTATTGAGTAATAATAGCAATTTGGCATCATGCTTGAGACATACATGAAAAATATGTCAAAATACAAAATATAACTATTTAGACCCAAATTTCTAATTAAATTTAGCCAGTTAAAATTTTTGACTGTAACATAACCGGCCTCTAAGTAACTCTGGGGTAAACAGAGTTAATTATAAAATACTTAAAATTACAGGCAACAGTAAATTTTAACACATAATTTTGTTTAACACAACTCCAAATCACAGTGGAAATAAAACTATTAAGCAGCTTCCAGATGACACAGTTTACGTATATCTCGAACATATGAACTCTTTGCAGTCCGTACTCGAACTCGTCGAACAACTCCATATTGATCAGGAAAGGTTTCCTCGATGATTGCCATTGGCCACGAACCTCTCGGAGTGTCTTCATGAACAACCAATACTAAATCTCCGACAGCAAAGTTCTTCACTGGTTGGTGCCATTTTTTGCTTAGATTGCAGAATTTGTAGATATTCCTTGGTCCATCTAGACCAAAATTCATTTGCCAACAGTTGCACCAACTTCCAAGATTTTCGATATCCATCAGCCTTTACAAAAACATCAGGCGGATAATCAGAATCAATACGACCAGTTAATAACATTCCTGGTGTTAATGCACAAAGATCCTTTGGATCATCTCCGACTGGTGTAATTGGTCGATTATTCAAAATTCTCTCAACCTTGGTCAAAAATGTATAGAAATCAGTATCATCTAATCGTCGTTCTCCAGCCAATGCAGTTAAAATCTTTCTGATTGACCGGATCATTCTCTCCCAGCATCCACCCCAATGGCTAGCAGCAGGAGGGTTGAATTTCCATTTAATTCCCTTTTGACACAAAGATTCATGAACGGATTGATTCCATCTTTGCAATCCTTCCTTCAATTCCTTATTTGTAGAGGTGAAATTTGAGGCATTATCAGAAACTAATTCAGAAATTTTGCCTCGTCGAGAGATGAAACGTTCCAGTGCATTTATAAATGCAGAAGTGTCCAAACTATTCACAACCTCAATATGAATCGCTCGACTTGCCATGCATGAAAACACAACAGCCCATCTCTTCACTTCACTTCTTCCAGATTTGATTAAAAAATATCCCATCAGATCCACACCGGTAACACTAAACGGTGGGTTTCCAGGTTGGACTCTCAATTCAGGCAGTGGCGCCATAATCTGGGAACCTGTTTTTGATCGCATTTTCTTGCATTTCATGCATTTGCGAAGAACACGTTTGACTGCAGAATGTCCTTTAATAATCCAAAATTTCTGTCTGATGACAGATAACACATGCAATGTGCCACTGTGTCCTTCCATCATGTGAAAATAATTGATTATCAAGTCAGTAATATGATGTTTGTATGGCAAAATAATTTGATGTTTTACTATTCTCAGATAAATGTGAGCGATGAAGTCTACCTCCAACACAAATCAAATCATCAATTATACATGGTGTCAAAGCTCTCAAAGGTGAATTTTTTCTCAACTCCAGGACATCACCAGAAAAAACTTCACTTTGCACAAGACACACAATATCACGAGTCGCACTATGGATTTCCTCAACAGTAATTTTTTGATTGCAAAACACAGGTTTACCTTTGCGACCATATTTCCACATAAATAATTTCTTAAAACGTCCTATCCATGCAAACGAAATTTGTACCTTTTTCCAAGAAGAATATCTCTCCAGCAATTTGACAAGACCAGGTTTCACATTGTTCAATTCAGCAGTTGTAGTGAATATTTGATGTGTTTTCTTAATTTCACAATCATCATCTGGTACTGGTAAAACTTTTGGCCTTTCAGGCCAATATTCCTCCGTCTTTCTCAGAAATCCAGGACCCTTGAACCACATCTCACATTTGCTTAATTTTTGTGGCATGACTCCTCTCGAAGCAAGATCCGCTGGGTTTTCCTTTGTCCCAACATACCTCCATTGCTTTGGAGTAGAATTTTCATGAATGACAGAAAGTCTATTTCCAACAAATACTTTAAATCTTGTTTTGACATTGTTAATGTACTGTAGAACTGATGTGCTATCAGACCAAAATGCAACCTTTTCAAACTTATAATTCAACTCATTTTGAATCATAGCACTTAATTTCACTGCAATAACAGCAGCAGAAAGTTCAAGTCGTGGAACTGAAAGTGATTTCAACGGAGCAACTCGAGATTTACCAGCAATGAATTCACAGTGTATATTACCATCCACATCTTCAACTCGAACAAAACTCACAACTCCCCAAACCAACCTCTGAAGCATCACAAAACGTATGCAGTTGCATTTTACAATCATTGTATTTGGAACCTCCAAACCATCTTGGTACAGAAACCTTCCTCAATTCAGGCAATTGATTCATCCAATTTTCCCACAATTTGATAGCTCCATCAGGCAGTTTAGAATCCCAAGTCAAATCTTCTCTACATAATTGTTGAAGTAATCGCCTCATTGGCAATAAAAAAGGGCCTAATATGCCGAGAGGGTCGAAAAACTTGTGCTTGCATTGCCAATAAACCACGACGTGTATATGGTTTTTGCTCAATATTGACTTCAAATCGAAATGCATCAGAAGACACATCCCAGAGTAATCCTAATGCTTTCTGTGAAATTGAATCATCCAAATCTAACTTAAATGTAGCAGCAGATCTCTCCACTTCTGGAATAGCATTCAATACTTCATTATGAGAACTCAAAAACTTTGTAAGATGAAATCCAGAATCATCAAGAATTGCAGACAAATCCTTGACACGATGAATAGCCTTTTCAGCCGTAGGTTCAGATCTCAACAAATCATCCACGTAAAAACTTCTATTAATTGCATCAAGAGTCTCTTTGTCAGCACAATCAGGATTGTCAGAAATAATTTTTCTCAGAGCATAGCAACATACACTTGGCGCCCATGTTCCACCAAATGGATGTACATTCCAGGAATATTCCAATACTTCTTTGTTGAAATCCCCATCTCTCCACCAGAGGAATCTTAATGCATCTCTGTCCTCTGGAGGAACACGAACTTGATGATACATTGCAGAAATATCTCCAATAATCAAAATTTCCTCTTCACGGCATCTAGAAAGAACTCCAAACAAACTACTTGTCTGGGTTGGTCCACTCAAAATATTATCATTAAGCGATGTGTTGCCACACTTGGCAGATGCATCAAAAACAATTCGAAATTTTTCTCCCACACCATGATGCGGAATATACCATGTAATTTTTGTGCGCTTCAATTGATCCTTCTTAATTTCACTCGCATAACCCTTAGTGATGTATTCATTCATCTTGGCTTTGTATTTTTCATGATAAACAGCATCCTTCATACACCGACGCTTTAAATTTTCAAAACGTTTTTTCAGCAACGTTCCTATTATCTGGCAATTCAATATAAGGCGATCTCCATGGAATTTTCACCTGATATCGACCATTGACTTTACAAATTGATTCTTCCATAATCTTCAATGCTTGTTTTATCTTCAATTGATGGAACCGTGTCAATTCCACTGACATAAGTATCTTTAAATTCATTTTCAAAGGCCTTCTCCATTTGAGAATGCAATACCTCATTATCCAAATGCATCCAATCCAGATGTTTTTCATTTCCTTGATAATATTTATCATCATGTCCAAACAATGCCCATCCAAGCCCAGTGTGCACTGCGAACGGCTCTGAACGTTTTCCACGTTTCATACCATAGCATGCATGGGCCTCAGGTACATCGACACCAATCAAAATCTCAACTTTAGGATTTTGTGCAACAGGAAAATTCAAATTTCTTAAATGACCGTATTTTGTCACAATGTCTTGTGTCGGAATATTGCATTCTAAATCTGAAGGAAGGTCATCCAACACTCGAACACCATGCATCTTGATAACTCTTTCCTCATTGCAACCCTGAATGTTCAACGTCACTTCCGGGCTTGATTTATGCTCGATTTTACCACCCAATGTCTTAATAACAAGTGAATCTTCTTTTCCTTGCAGACCAAGTTTTTTCATCAACTCAGTTTTGATGATACTAACATTACTGCCATCATCAATAAATCCATAAGTGTCATAATATGTATGAGTTTCATTTCCCCATACTCGAACAGGTACTACCTTTCTTCTGATGAATGTAACAGGTTTAACTTCCTTCTTACATGATAAAGTTGAATTAACACCGGCCTCATTTGCACTCTTAGCTTCAGCCTCCTCAGATTTTGTACCACCATTTGATGTCACTTGTTCTGGCTTCTTACCAGCATGCAACAACGTATTGTGCCTTTTATTACACCCTGGAACCTTGCAATGATGAGACGACTTACACTGGCTTACAAAATGATCTGGAAGTAAACAATTGAAACACAACTTATTCTTTGTAACAATATCAAACCTTTCTTTAACCATCTTTTTCTTAAATTCTTCACATCTCCACAACTGATGACTTAATTTGCACACAACACACTCTCGTAGTATGTTCCTTGATGTGGCATTACTTAACTTAGAATCAGCTGTAGACGACTTGAAAGAAACATCTTCAGAAATAAGAAAGGATGACACATTGCGGCTTCTCCGCTGACTTGAAATATCAACAGGTCTTCTACCTTTTTGTGTTTCAAGAGCCAATTTTCCAAATCCAGATCTGTTAACATTCGATATAGTTTCCATGAATGTAAGCAGTATGTCAAAATTGACAAGATCTCCAATAGTGTATTTCTCATTAGCAAGATTGGCAAATCTCCATAAAAGTTGTGATGGAAATCTTTTCACAATCTTTCTCATGGTGGACAAATCATCCAGATTACTTCTGGCATTGTACTCCTTAAAAGTGATGAGGCAACTTCTAGCCTGAGTAACCAACTCATCCCAAGCTTCAACATCATGAGCCTTAATCGGTGGACCTTCAGTCAATAATTGCATATGAGCATCAATTATAAGATGTCGCTGACCATAATTCCGATGTAGAATTTTACGAGCGAGGTCATAACCTCTGTCTGCAGGCAATGAACCACAGGATAAAATTGCTTCTTTAGCTTGACCTTCACAATTAGATATTAAACAATTAAGCTTCTGAGCAACATCTAATTGACTCGAACCAATATACGTATTAAACTCTCGAACGAATTCAGGATATTTGAGAATTTCACCTTTGAATACACTCATCTTAATATGAGGAAACATCAAACTTTGCTTAATGATGTTGGCAACATTCAGCATTCCTCCATGTAAAGCTTGTGTCAACTGCGCCATTGCATGAAATGTGTGGTCCGGCATGCCAAGTTGCATCTCGTGGCTTGGTTTGACATCCGGTGACTCAACCTTAACTTCATGGCCAGCTGGTTCACCCAAAAACTCATTTCTTGGGGCTTTACTTTGTTGAACTTCAATCCCGAACTTATGGGGCTTAGGGGGAGTAACATGCTGATTTGTACATGCATTACTAGGATACTCATGCATAAATGAACTCACCAATTTTTGCTTCGATGGTGAATGCTTCTCAATTGATGTGAATGGAACACCAGGATCCAACAAACATCCATCAATCCTGTCTTCCATCGGTGGTGACTCTTTAATGATTTTCAGAATGCTCTTCTCACAATCCACATCATAATCCAATAATTCTCCTGATTTTGTTGATACAGGAAATGGTAACAGTATATCCTGATCATCTTGACTCATAAACTTAAGTTCCTCTGCTGTTGCTGGTGATGATTTGAGGATTTTCTCTTCTACTTTTGGTGCAACTTCAAAACCCAAAAATGTTGAACCAATAACAGAACTTGCTCTAGATTTGCTTGAAATAGAAATACTATCAAACTCGATCTGTGCTTGTGCAGCCTCCGTTTCAGCTCTCAAGGTCTCAGCCTCAATATCCAATTTTTTGTGCCTGATTTCAGCTTCTTTCAGGATCTGTTGCTTTCTTAAGTTAGCAAGTCGCAGTTTCTTTTCTGCTTTCGCCCTTTCCGACTCTCGAGAAGATTGAGACAAAATCTTAGTAGATCCAGAAACGGTAGATGGCATTATTGGATATGAATGAAAGGCAAGATCACAGACTTTAACAAACTTATATTCAGTATTGCAACAATGGATTGCAAAAGAGACTTATATTGCAACAGTGGGTTGCATTTGAGACCTATATTGCAACAATGAGTTGCACTTAAGAGACTATATTGCAACAATGGGTTGCATTTGAGACTTATATTGCAACAGTGGGTTGCAAAAGAGACTTATATATTGCAACAGTGTAGTCTTCGAGGCTCTACGATTCCTATTCTGATTGAAGGGTAGCTGTCAATCTACTTGCGTAGCTAACTGACACAGTAGCAACTCCACACATTCACACACAACTTTGAAATATGAAATCTTGTAATGCAGAAAGAAATATTATATACAGGTCACAGTCCGATATAAATTCCACGTCCAGGTAATTCCACAAATAGATAAATAATCACAGTTATAAAATAGACAACTTGGCTTCAGACTTATTCCTTCACAGTGAGAAGTGAGGTGAGGTGAGGTGAGGCGAGGTGAGGTGAGGCGAGGTGAGGCGAGGTGAGGCGAGGTGAGGTGAGGTGAGGTGAGGTGAGGTGAGGTGAGGCGAGGTGAGGTGAGGCGAGGTGAGGCGAGGTGAGGTGAGGTGAGGTGAGGTGAGGGTTGCAATATAATTGTGTCTCATACCCAACAAACAGTACTTAAATTTAGCTGAGAAGTCACAAAAACATTGCATCAATTATCAAACTTACTACTTCAAGATTAAACAGGCATCATTAACCCTAATCTAGATTATCCTAACTAATGACAACACCTGAAGTCTTACAAATAATCCAATTACATCGCAGTCTTATACAGCAAATATCCCTCACTGGAATGTAAATAAATAAGTAAACTAACTGAACTGAGCACAGTATAGCAGGTTGCACCAACAAAGAAATAGCTAGCGATTGCACCACTTTGAGAAATACTGCAACACAACAAATAATCACCATACGGTGGCAGTATTGAGTAATAATAGCAATTTGGCATCATGCTTGAGACATACATGAAAAATATGTCAAAATACAAAATATAACTATTTAGACCCAAATTTCTAATTAAATTTAGCCAGTTAAAATTTTTGACTGTAACATTTATTTTGTCAGACATTACACTGTAAATCATAAAGGTGGGTTCGGGGTGGAGCGGAGTGGTGGTATGAGAATTTTGACCTAATGGGGTTGTATTTTAGGGTGAAATTCTTTATACTACCCTAACAAGGTGGGTAAATACCGTTGATAGGAGATTTTTCCTGAACGAGGCTCAATACAAATCAAGGGAAATATGCTGAACTGTTGCCTGGGATGGGTGAGGTGGAGAGCTGGAATCAAAGTGATGGAGATAAAATAGAGCTTTTTGATACAAATGATGTTGGCAGAGACAAAAAATGAAAAAAATCCAAGGTATTTTCAACGCATTTTTAACAGTACAACTCGCGGCCCCTTGTAGCCTCTTGACTGACCGAATAATGGTTTACGGGCAACAGCCTGCTTTAGGGTTAAAGAACAACACGTGGTGACGCGGAATAGCGGTTTGCAGTCGCTTTCGTTGCAGCAACCCTGAACTCGTAACCAGTGCGGCAACCTTTAGCTATTTAGTCCGTCCATGAATTTCACTTTCTAGTTTTACTGTTTAGGGATTGGATTACTCTGTATGAAGAATTGTTTTATTCGCTGTTATATGAGACATACTATGGAACATAATACTAACGCTATAGACTTACACAATAGAAACAGACAAACTTGCAAAAAAACCTTATGCTTAATCAGTGAACTGGTGGAGGTTATGTACCGGTACATCAAAAATGTATGTTTGAATCAAAGGCAGCTCTGAGCTGGGTCGCTAGAGATGAAAATTGAAAATCAGAATCAAAGATTTGAACAATGATCACTCTATAAAGGATGCCGCAAAATGTAGACAAGAACTGAAAAGAAATACCGTAGCAATTCAGAAAGAGTTGGGGGATTTAAAAATGTAACTTGATCAAGGAAAACATGTACTCGCTAAATTCAAACAAGTAAAAAACGAAATGATAATAATGCAAAAAGAACAGGCAAAAAACTCATACTGCAGTAGAAAGCAAATGCTTTAAGACTATAATAAGGCATTCTTGTTCAAATTGTCAAGAACTTAGTAACTATAGGCCGATAACTATACTCAATACTGACTAGAAAATCATCACAAAAATGTGGACTAAAATCAGTTCTATCATCCTTTATTAGTATACAACAAACAGCAGTACCAGGAAGAAAAATTAGTAATTTTCTTAACATGGTTAAAGATTTGTGTGTGAAATAAGCCAACAAACCAGGAGAATGCTCTATAGTATCACTTGATTTTAAAAAAGCCTTTGATTCAGTCGATCTACAATACTTATTTAAAATCATGTGAAAGTTTGGATTTAAGGAGAAATTTATTAAATTTTTACGTTTCCTGTACTGTGTATGACGATATGGAACAATAGTCATGAATTGTTATTCGAGGAGTATGTCAGGGAGCAGGAGTCTATTTTTATTTATCATTGCAATAGAGCCATTGATAATAAATATCAACTATGAACAGAAGCTAAAAGATTATTAAGTCAGACAACAAAATGATTAAAGGACTAAGCCACGCAGATGATATTACCTTGACACTAGAAGAAGAATCATCGATACATTCTGCATTTGAGATGATTGTCAAATTCGAAAATTCAACAAGCTTGAAGCCAAATAAAGCTAAAACTAAAAAAATGCAACTTGGGATTTGTCAAAAGGTAATGAATGTCCCACAAATACAAAAAGTTGACACAATATCAATACTAAATGTTGTGTTTGACAACACAGACACAGGTGAATTAAATTGGCAGAAATGTCTCGACGAATCAAAAAAAGTGATAGAAAATCTACAACAGACTTATGTAACACTCGAAGGAAAGTGTGGATCAGTTAAAATGAAAGCGTTACCCCTGTTCTTATATTTGTCACAGGCATTTCCCATGCCAAAGGAAATAGCTAAAGAGCTGAATGTAATAATAGAAAAAACTGTAATAGTAGAAAAAATTGTATTTGATTATAAATGAAGGTCAAAATTTGAAAGACTTTGTACAGTGAAAGGCTGTGGTGGATATGACATAATCATTATTCCTCTTTTCACAATGTGTTTATCATGAGAAATCAGGAATATGTATACATGAGAGAAAACATAGGACACAATGTTTTTTTAGGATTCATGGAATACAACATTGGATATCAACTATCAAATTTCTTTTGTATAAACCTTAATAATGATATAACTCTTAGCTTTTATCCACAGTTCTATTAGAAATCAATAATCAATTTTATTTAAACCCATATGTAGACAAGTATAGATATCAATAATGGAAATCCTCATACTACGTATATATAAGAAGATATTTACTGAAATAAACAGTGAACAATCAAAACAAAACCAGGAATAAAATGGATTGCTGGAAACGAAACTTGTGTACTTTGTAACAAGGAACCTGATTATGCATTTCATTTATTTTGGAAATGTAGTTTTGTACATTATATTTATAAATTTTCGTATGAGAAAATATTGAAAGTTAGATTTAAGTGGACCAGAATACTCACACTTGAATAATGTTGGAACAAATGCTACTATTTTATTAATTTCTATGCTATTTCGAGATATAAAATATGGACAAAACAAAATCAAGCTATTTTCCACAAAAAGACTCCATCAATACCGGGAGTTTAATAGACGAATAATTCCAAGTTTATTAATGAATTGAATCTTCTGTATCAATGGAGAAATTAATTTTTTATTCCATTAAGACTAATTTTTTTTCCATTTTATTACATACTTACCTGTAAAATGCAAATATGATTAACTACGACAAAATGGAATATATTTTGGTGCTGATGTGATGTTGGAAATTCATGTTGGATGTTAAAATAATTGTGGTATACATGGTGATATTGATCAAATATAACTGCGTCAACTGTTACAGTACAGGCTGTCATCATATCTCGCCGTACAGCAGTTGGTGGTCACCAATTCCAGCCCCAAGTGACCAAAAACCGGACTCCTACACCAAGAAGTATCATCCCATGGATATGCTCACGGATATAAGACTGCAAAGATCAAGTCTCGCTATTGTAAGACGGCACTCGAAATCATCATTTACATGAGTCGATGGGGGATTTATTCTTGGACCTTGTCGACCCGCTATCACTTTCAGAAAAAATGAAGATCAAGCTAAGGTGTGCATATAATATGTTTGGTAAAATTGTTTTAACTTTACTCCTTAAAAGCTTAAACAATGCATGACACACTGAAACCTTCACCTTCAGACACCTGAAGAAAATAAAAGCCTCACAAAGTTAAGTACCAGTATATATATGTCTGGATATTATCTAATATCTCCATGTTGGAAATGACATATCCTACGCCAGGAAGGAACATTGAAACTCTCTTACGACAAAAATACTACCAAGTTTTTTTAAAGACATTCGGAAAATGTGGCAAAATCATTGTTCGAACGAAATTTTTATCTGGAGAAAATCAACCTAAATAATGAATACATACAAAAAATGACAAAGTTCTAGACACCTAAACCTGGCTATTAATTATAATTTTTTCATATATTTCAAAAACCTTATTTATTGAAATTTGCTTCATAAAGGCTGAAAACACTGTCTAAAAGGAAGCAACTAACAGCCACATATGACAAATGGTTAGTTTCACACGTAGCACCAGCAACTGCACTCTTAACTGCTTGAAATTGGAAAGCATCTTATACATGACTAAACCAGTATAATAAAGTGCTGTGAATGATTTCTGCCCTGAGCGATATTGAAACCATCTACTACCACTATCAGAAATAACCCGAAAAACCACAGAAAGCAGTTGCATGAAATATATTGGTGTAACAAGATTTAAGTAAATTTTAATGCTTTTTAGTGTCTCGATGTTTGTGATCTTAAATCATTTTCTCATTTTTCAGCCAAAAATTGAAACCACATTTGGGCCAGCATATTCAGCAGTTACAACAATAACTACAGGTAAAATTTACTTATTGTTTGTCAATAAAGGGTTATAATTTCTTGGATTTTGTTAGTCCGATGCAGATTGGCATAATGTCAGCTACTTTGCTACTCAGACAATGAAAAAAAAGAACTAAAATGCTTAGTAGTGTCTAGTAACAAGCGAACTCTACAAAAAAATCCAAAAGAAACCCAAAGTAAACAAGGTTCTGCTAGGTTTACTTCTGCTTCAGTCTGATGAATGCTCGGTTGTTTTTATTGTTAGTCCACTAGTCAGCAATGTTTTGTAAGTTCGCATATTCGTTCTTCTGCTTGCTAATTTTTCTGTTGTCCAACATTATATCGGCCTAATTTTGCTGTTTAGCGATATATCGGCGGATTAAGTGGGTGATAATATTGGCCCAGCAAATGCCCTTATGAACACCTGCAATTCATTTGAAATGACACTTTTTTTGCTCAAATGACCAAATTGCACAATATTTTTCTCATTATCTAGGGAAATCCCCAGCAAGTGTTATTTGGTGAGATGAAATCAGCAAAAAATTGCCTAGTAAAGCTTCAAAACGTATAAATATATGCAGTTACCACTTTGTTTGACGGCTTCGTAGAGCTTAAGAGTTTATGCTTGGCAGAGAGCTTTTATTCATTGAAATACTTTCTGAGCAAGCAGAAACCAGTGCCTAAAAGAACCAACTTTCGATTGCTTAATAGCAAAGAGCTACTTGTAGTTCCAGCATCTGCACCAGAACTGCAAACTGAACTAAACCGCCATGGTAAAGGGCAGGTGTGATATCTGACCCTGGGCGATGGTGAAACCATCTACCACTTCTTCTTTGCTTCCTTTTACTACATGTTGGGAATATGTTAGGACTATTCTAAAGCATAATATTACATTACGTGCAGAAATGGCCAATATCTGGAGTATGTTTCCTTCTTTGTTTTATGACAGTAATTTGAAAATTAACAAATTGGGTTTCTGTCATTTTTCAGTTGAAATGACTATTTATCAATCTAACATTCGGAAATGTATATTCAAAATCCTAATTCTACTATGCTATTGAATTTTGTTGTCATATCTGTGGCAGTTCTACTGGACTTCATTCAAAGGAGCTTTCTGCCCTGGTTCCTCCAAAAAATCTTCAACTAACAGACAAATTTGGGTGCCATTTCTCATCCATTTGCTGTGAAAGTTCCACAGCGTCACAAACAGTTTTATGGCAGAACTTTTTTCCTCAAATTTCTCAACTTTCGAATTCATTCCTTTCAGATAGTTTGGAGCCCTTTTCTGGCTAGGTAACTACCAGACACTCAAAAGAGGCTTTTTTATCTTCTAGCAAATGATTTACCATCAAATAGTGCCCAGTTCGTAAATTTTCTCTGGACTTTTGAGTAGCAGAGTAGCTGACATTGAACCAGTCTGCTTCAAGCCTGAGCCTATATTCTTTAATTCCCGTTTCAGATGAAGGAAATAAAGTACAATATCAGCATAAGAGGACAGCATCAATGTCAAGCCACAGATCTCAGAACGATGTTGAAGATGTAGGTCATAGATAACATAGTAGCAGTATTTTTTTACAATTTGGTTGGGACCAGATAAAAGTGTGCATCTAAATATCTCCCGATATACCATTGCATATTTATGTTAAACATCTCTAGATATTCCATTGCATATTTACATTATTGAAAGAAACTAATTGTCCCAATATTTATTTTCTAGCATCGGAGTGTAAGCCATCACGGTAGTTTAACTCGTCATCACAGCGAGTCAGCATTCTCAAGACCCTCTCGTACTGGCTCGGCTCTTTCTTCAACGTCTACTTTATCTGGCACTTCATATCGATCGCCATCTTCTGATGAAGAGGTAAGATTTAAAGTTGAATGGTCCAGGTTAGCGTAATTTTGTTTTCCTGCGACTGTCTGATATTTTCTTGTCATTTTGCTTAAACAATTATCATTTTCTTCGGGTGGGCAAAAAGTTATTTCGTAGCAGTATTGATTATTTTGAACCTTTCTATACAGTTTGGTTGCTATCAAACACTCAATAATATTTATTTCGATCTTCTAACAAGAGATTTCTGATGAAATATTGACATTGGCTCATTCTGTCAGTCTAACCTCTGCTAAGCTAATATAAAATGCCCATCCCTAGTAAGAAATCTTGATTAATATATCAGCCAGGGTGGCAGAATCTTGGTTTTCTGTCTTCATATCGACAAAATGGCTTTAAAACTATCAACATTGCTATTTCAAAGCAGTATTGATAATTTTGAATATTTTCTTCAGTTTTGTTGCTACCAGACACTCAAAAGGAGAAATATTGTTTGCTTAATAAATTTTTACGATGGCAGCTCTTTTCTTCAGGTGTTAGAGAACCAGGCTAGCTTACATTCCGCCAGTCAGATATCATCCAGTATCCTTCAGTCCGGCATACCTCTCTTCTACCGTCATAATCTCCCGTTTGCTATCACAACTGTACCTGGCATAATATATATAATTGACAATGAGCGCATTCAATATTTGTTTCATATCTTCCATATTAATCTTGCATCGCCCGAAAACGTTTTTTGTGCCAAATAAATACCGTGTTATCAATTACTGGTGCTAATAGACAGACGTACAGACATAAACAAGTCTTGTACATTTGCTGATCCAACACTTTTCATTGATTTAGCACATGTCGTTCCCTACTATGCCGAATTTTAAAAATTAATTACTCTTTTTCTCATTATCAGATCCTCCTTGTGTTCGCGGAACCCCTCCAACTCAACTTCTTTGTAAAATATGCAATCGTGTTTATAAAGTTCCAGTGATCATGTCATGCGGACATTCTTTCTGTAAATCATGCACAATGACTGTTGAACAATGTCCTGTTGATGGCAAGAGTTTGACACTGGTAAGTTTTTTTTTTTTTTTTATGTTGGTGAAGTTTTATTTTTAAATAAAATTTATTTTAAGGTCGGAAAAAATACACCAAATACCTGGTACTGCAAGTTTTTTGCTGAAAGTGACATTCGTCATACGAATGTCAGCCACTCTGCTACTCATGAGAGAGTGGTGGATGGATTTGAAATGAAATGAACTCTATTTCACGTTATGCAATTAACAATGTTTGCAATTATCTGGTTACAAGTTTTTGCTTGCATCCTGCCATTCCATCCTGTGTGGAACATATGAGGAACCGGTGGGGTTATCGAGCACAGGCCCAAGGCTGTTGGTTACAGTGCCTTGCCCATGGACACCCGGCATGTATTGCTAATTGAACCTTTTCCGTTCGTCGATCCTGAACGTATTTTGTTGGGGTTTAAACCCGTGTCATTTGTTAGGTGTTATGTTTGGCAGCTATTGTCGGTTTCATTACGCCACCGTGGCCCACAGTTTATTGAATTTGAATAAAATGAAGTCTCACATTAATAAAATATTGCGAAAGTTTTTCTGTATTATTACGATAAATTTTTGAGTTTATGGCTCTGAGCAAGCATGGGCTGCCTTTTATAATGAACCTGGGAGTCTGGAATAAAAGTCCTTATTTATTCATTTATGAACAAACAGGGAGAGTGTTGTTTGAAACTCAGGAGTTTCGAGCTTTCCCGGTCAGTAGAGTTCAGTACATCATCGACGAAACAACCTTAAAAAATGTTAATTTGGAATATGCTGCTGTATTCATTCAACATTCTTATCTTTATAAGAATTTTAAATGAATTTCAAGAAACTAAATTTTAAGACATCCAGGATCCAATTATGAATGTACCATTTTTCATATTTGCAAATTCTGCAGCAAAGTTGTTTTTGTCTTTCAGCCGTTTTAATCGATTTATGGTATTGATTTTTTGCCGCAGACATTCACCACAGTTCGGGTGGTTTTCTCGCCATCTTATTCTCATTAGAAATTCAATTTTGTCGAGCATGAGTCACAGATGAGTTTCACCAAAACATCTTTTTCAACCTTTGACCCATGCGTGACTGAACTGATCGATAAAGCGTTGGGAATTTGCTTTGAGCTATGCATATCTAATCGCCATGCCGCAGGTTCGAATCTTGTGAGAGATGATTATTACATATGAGAGGTCTGCTGACGCTCAGTCGCTGAAGGGTGGTTTTGTATGCACTGCATATGGCTTCCTCCATTAACCAGGTTCATGTACAGGTAAAATGAGAAATATAACCCAAAAATTCTTCCCTAATACGGAACTGGTATCTGCACGAGGGGTCGAGGTTTGTCATATGATTAAGCTGTATTATCAGAATATCAGCTTTCCTCTCCCACAGGATAATAATGAAATTGATTGTAGAATTTTATCCTCATAATGCCGATCTAGTTCAATCCAAAAATAATTATATTTAAAAACCATCTACTACGTCTTTTCTTCCTTTTGGTTGCTTCATACGACGCACATTAATTAGTCATTAAATTATGATTGTGATGTAATAAATCACAATATATTATTGCTTTGTTATGTAATAACACTCCAGGCTAAATAATGTGTCATCATTATCTTGATTTTCTTCAGGTATATGAAACTTTTATAAATGCCTGAAATAGTGTTATTTCATAGTAGTGTTGATTGATTTTGAATCTTTTTCTACATTTTTGTTGCTACCGGGCACTCAAATTGAAGCATATTTCATCATCTAGCGAGAGATATATCATGAATTATTGTTCATTTGTCCTATTTACTTCAGGTATCTGAGTAGCTGTCTTTGTGCCAGTTCTGTTTTGACCGTTCCTATTTCCTTTTATTACAATCTTTTATCTATTTAGATCTTGGACAACCTTGCAGTCTCTGAACAAGTGAATTCCCTGTTTACACATTGTCGTTATGGACTGAAACCGACTGCAGATACTTTTGGTGAATTTGAAATCGATCAAAACGGATGTCCCTTTACAATCAGATTTGGAGAGAGAAGGTATAGATGAGACATTTGACATGCAATAATTATTTTAAAATGCGTTGTATAGAGTCTTATCTTTAATTAAATTTAAAAAATGTTTCAACATTTTGGGAGAGCGATAAGTTTTTGATAGAAAAACATTGAATAATATTACTTACATTTTGCAGCAAAACCATGTCAAATTCAACAGCTCTAAAAAGTGCAGTGAGTGGCATCTGCCCTGTACGATGGTAAAAACATCTACCGCTTATTTGTTTCCTTTTGATCACCACTTACGGCACACAGGGTAATTTTAACAGCATCTACATCTCTAGGAAATATTATATCCTTTGTAAACATATTTCTGATGGAAACCTTTCTTTTGCTTTCTGTGTAGCAGAGTGGCTGATATACTGACCAAAACTGCTACCCAGGTCTTTTCTTATTAAAAATAAATTTTTCTTAATCCAAATAGCAGGGATCTAAACCTAATTGACATTGAACTTAAGCAATAGTCACTGACATATATTTCATTGCATGAAATGGTCCATTGCTGACTGACGCATGCTTGGCAAAAAACGCTAAAACCGAATGCTATTTCATGCTGCGTTCGTGGTCCGTAGCATCTTTTTGGGAAATTCTCTGATCGCATTACAACTTGCATTACAAGGAATGATCCATTGCAGGGGCGGCAGAATCTTGGTTTTCTTCAGGTGTTCCAATTTCATTTTCTTCCGGTGCCAAAAATATCTTCAGAACCATCAACACTGCAATGTCATAGCAGAATTGATGATTTCAAACCAATTTTTTACAGTTTCGCCGCTTCCAGGCTCTCTAAAAGAGACATTTATTGAATCTTCACAGATATGTGTCACAGATATGTCACAGATATATGCTAAAATTTCTAATGCTAAAATTTCGTCTAATCGAACTCATTTTCTTCGGATGTCTGAGTAGCAGAGTAGCTGTCAGTCTGTCCTTAAGAAACTTCCATCTGCAAATCTTCGTGTAAACGATGCCAGGGTGGAACAAACTTCAGCCTTACTGTACTCGATACTGCACTTCAAAATTTATTTAAGATACAGGAAGCACGAATCTGAGTGTGAATATGCACCGGTATCATGTCCAAACAACCCGGCTTGTCCTACGATGCTGAAAAGACATTTATCAGAGCATTTGGAATCGTGCAAACATATAAAATGTCCGAATCATAAATTTGGGTGAGATGTGCATAATTTTATTAGGATGAAATTTCATTTTTATTCTGTGGGAGAGGAAAGCAGAGTATATGGCTCAAACGCTTAATCATGGCGACTGCAAGTTCTCGTCCACACGTTAAAAGCTTTCTAACTAAACTTTTACTAATTTTTGTACGGATATTATTGTGGAGGAAGCATTTTGCAGTGGCGCACGGCTAATATTCATAGACCCACGTAAATTAATAAATGAGAACTAACGAATCATAGCTAAAACATGTCTATTGCCAGTGGGAAGGAATTCCAAAGTTTAAAGATTCTTGGAGCAAACTTCTTTTTTCTGCAGATTATTTGACAGTATAAAATGATAATTAAATTAATTCTACTATTCATGAAATTTCAATTTTGGATTTCCTAATTTAGTACCAGTATATCCAATTTTTCTGATAAGCTATTTTGAAAAGCTTAAAACTAAAATATGGAATCCCCAACTACTGGTATCTAAATATCTCCTCTGATCTTATACTTTAATCCCTTTACAGATGCCAGTTTGTTGGTGACAAATCAAGTCTCACGAACCATGAGAATGCTTGTAAGTTTGAGATGGTCAAAGATTTTCTGCAACTAACTGAAGACAGAATCACTGAACTTACCAATGCTATGAGGCAGAGGGACGATGAAAATAGCTTTCTGAGGTTTGTTTCAAAATGAATATTTCTTTATTAAAAATTTTATTTTGGTGCATTGGACACATGAAGAAAATGGGTCCATTCGAAAGTATTTTAACAAATCGATGATAGTTTTTCACATATCTCTTACTAGAAGATTTCTCTTTCTGAGTGCCTGATAGCCACCCGAGCTGTACAAAAAGTTTGAAATCATCAAGGGTTTGAAAATGAGACCTCACAGATACAATGATAGTTATTCACTGTTTATTAGGCCAAGCAATGTCCTTACCTATCCTATAGATCGGTTTATCATTGCCCAGGGCAGATACCACTTATTGCACTTTACCGTTACTGTTCAGTTCCATTTGGGGTGTTTTCCGCTTTGGTTACCAGTCACTGGTGCTCTTACTCCATCTTGTTGTAAAAAGCTGTTTAGGCTTCGTTTCCAACCTTGCTTAAAGTGAATTTAAATAAAACAATAAAACAAGAGTAGGGTGAATCCAGTGCTATCTGTCCTTGGCATTAGTGAAACTATGACATCTTAGTATCCTTCAAGTGGACTTTTACACATGAAATAGGTTTTTAAATCTCTTCTATCAATTTGCTAATTGTTGTTGTTTCTCTTTTCAGGTCAATGTTGTCAAAAACAGCAGATCGGGTTGATGAGTTGGAAAAAGCAACAGAAATCAAATTTGGTAAAAAGCAATTTTTTAATGATGAATTCACTCTTTTTTATTGAAATTCACACTGAGCAAGGCCAGAAGCAGCTTCCAGAAGGAATCAACCACCACTCAATATCAAAGAGTTACCGAATGATTTATTACCAGCAACTGCACTCTAAACGAAAAACATTCAAAACAGAACTTCCACAGTAAAGTGCAGAGATTGGTCTCTCCCCTGGGTGATGGTAAAACCACCTACCACTTCTGAAAACTCTTAATGAACATAGGAGGTGGCACCCAAAAAGAACCAGCTACTGGTAACATCCACTATTAATTCAAAACCTACTTGAAATGTAAAATTTTTAACTGTCCTCTGAGAGGAAAACGTTCCATATCCAACGAATAGTGGTTTCGAAAACTGGAATAGTCAAATCAAACATTTCATAAATTGACGAGTCATGAATTGAATCAAATAATTCATACAGCCCTAACCACCAGTAATGTGAACAACAGTGCGCCAGGGTGGCAGAATCTTGTTTTTCTTCAGGTGTCAAAAATGTTCATATCAATATTTCATGATGAAACCATGTCTAGACGATTTAAAATGTCTCTTTTTGAAAGTGTGGTATCAAACAAACTGTACAAAAAGGTTCAAAATATGAAATAGCAATGTTGATGGTTTTGAAGCCCTTTGGTCACCCGTCATGAAAATGACATGAACATTCCGAACACTAAGACATATATAACATATAGTTCAATTCTTCTTGTAGATGTCTTGACACAAAATCAAAATAAAATCACTGAAGAATTACGGCAACTACGTCAAGACACTGCGATCATTTCTAATGAACTTCAGAATTTAAACACAAAGCTCAACATGGGAGGAATTGGATGTAAGTCTCATTGCTGACGAAAAAATTTTAACATTTGGGGACGTTTACTAAGGATTTGTACTAGTTAAATTATTTTTAGTGACATTTTGCAGAATATGAGATTCTGAGGTATCTTTTAGTGAACTGTAAAATCATCTTTATTGTGTCCTTGCGTCTTTGGATCAGTATAAAAAGTTAGGCAACGAAATGATCTAACGAAAGCTCAGAAATATAATTGTAATTTTGTGCAAACAGATCGTGTTTGACTTTGATACCATCTCATTCAAGCATTCTTGTGGCAACAGCCACATACGGATTTGAAGTCGCAAGTAAACAAGGAAGGTTTTACGGTTCGCTAAACGGTACCTCAGAATCTTGTAGTCAATAAAGTTTAGTTTCAAATAACTCCTTGATTAAAAAAATGTTTTCAACATTTCTGATAAAATAAACATATTTTACAGCAAAGTCATGATTTATATCAATTTTTACTTAAACTTGGCATTTTCCATGATTTTACCGCTAAATGAATTAATTCAAGAATAACTTAAAAACAAAATTGCTTTTAAACAGAATTACAAAATACCTGACTTCAAATACGAGCTTTTATAATAGTCGTAACGTATTTTCTGCATGTCTTAAGAGGGTACTCAAAGAAAACAAAAAACCATACATCTAAAAAATTTTCTATGGTCTTTCATGAATTTGATGGGAACCAACACTGGGGGGGGAGTTCAAATTAGCACACCCGGGTCACTTGTTTCTCTTTGTTAAAGCAGTTTGGCCCCATGCGGGATACGACTGTCCAAAATATTCGATTCAATTTCTGTAACTATTCTAAATAAACAAAATGATGGTTTCAAGTATGCATTTGACGTAAATTATAAGCTGATAAAAAGATATCTTTGTTTATTATATGACTTCTGATTTGATTCAGGAAAATTATTCGATTTTATTTTAAAACCAAAATATATTGAATTGTGGCCGCCCCCAATGCGGGTTGATCTTCATATAAAGCATGCTGTTGCTGGTGCTATATGTTATATATCTTTTATTTCTATCTCTGTTGGGTTAAATAGTTTTTTAGATTATACTGGTTTTGCATAGGGGAATGGATCTCCTGAAATATAGTACCATAATTCTGATTGTCATCAAAATTTTTTATGCTGGGCACGGTCCACCTATCCTGAGTAGATGGTTTTATCATTGTCCGAAGCAGATACCACTCACTGCTCTTAACCATGGCAATGCAGTTCAGTTGTAATGTTTTCCGCTTAAAGTGCAGTTGCTAGTACTACGTCTTGTAGTAGCTCTTTGGTATTAAGTGGCCGTTATGTGGTTCCATTTTATGCATTTCTTCCGGCCTTGCTTAGAGTGAATTTAATAAAAAATAAATGGGAGGCAATGCCAGTTTATTCTGCCTGTTTATTTTCAATGACATTCGGGAATTGGATACGAAACCTCATGAAATTCCAGAGAAACTCTGCATTTTTTTTTGAGATTTCTTTGCTTTCCTGGTAACTTTCATGATTTCCTGTTACCTTTTTTTTTGATTTTCGTTCATCCGAGTGAATCACCGTGATCAAAACCCTGTACCAGCAGCCACTTATTTGTGAACAGGGTTAGTTATATTGGAAAGTTTTCCGGTTCATGCTTATTCAAGCAATGAATATATGAGCAATCTAAGCTGCCAACCATATTCAGGCTTGCAGATTCGTTACAATTCACAAGATTCCAAAATCTTTCCATAAAGAGGGTAATATAGTATATTAAATGGAATCAATGCTGGATTACACAGAAAAGAAGCAAAAGGAACCTCAGGGAATCAATGTTTCATTCTTGAAATGAATATTTTAAAATTACATCATATTGATGACTGTGAGACAGTTCATATTAGGTTCTACTTTTGCCTTGTCTAGATTGAATCTCATTAAAAAACTAGCTCTCTTTTTCTAGTATACGACCCTCAACAGATCTTCAAATGCAAAGGGATGTTTGTGGACACACAGGTCCAGTCTGGTGCTTGTTCGTTCATGGAGATTTGTTGTTCAGTGGATCGTCCGATAAGAATATAAAGGTACCTATTCATTGCCCTTTCTTTCATTCTAGCATAGATATATTAGTGGTAGATGTAATGTATTGCCCAGGGCAGATACCATTCACTGAATTCGAATATGTGTTGGATGTTTTCTGTTTAGAGATCGATATCTATTAGGGTGATATAAATTTGTTTTTTTTTAGGAAGTCTGGTATAAATATGTCATTGCTATTTCATAGCAGTGAAATTTGATTGCTGTCAGACATTCTTTAAGAGACATTTCAGTCTTTTAGTCAGAGATTTACTATAAAATTTTTACTATTTAATGACTTCTCTTCTTATGATTTGATTTACTCTAGGTGTCTGTGGTTCTGTTGTTTTTACAAGGTTGAAAGCAAGCCCTAAACTAACATAATCCTGTTGTAATCTTCTTTCAGGTCTGGGACACAGCGACAAACTATAAATGTCAGAAAACATTGGAAGGTCACACTGGTATTGTCCTGGCTATAACGGCTAAAGGAAGTAACTTATACAGTGGGTCTGCTGATTGTAAGATCAAGGTTTGTAACAATATTCCTTTATTTTTAATTTAAATTTGGGTACTTCGGGTGACTGAAATCGAACTGACCCAAAAAGCTTCAAAACCATCAACAACTGCTAATTTATAAAAGTATTGGTGATTTTGAATATTTTTTCTGCAGTTTGGTTGCTACAATTCATCCTAAATGATATGTTTTAATCATCTAGTAATTGATATATCATGATATATTGAGCATTTGATGTATTTTCTTGTGATGATACACATTTTCTTCGGTTGTCTGAGAAGCATCTGAGTGTCTGATATTCTGCTATCAACTAGAAATCACACTCTTAGAAGCAAGATTCGAATTTCACTACATTGTTCATCAATTGTAGGCAAATGATCGCCAAAACTTTAACGGTTGAATCTATGTTCTCATTCGAGTAGATCAACCTCAATAAAGTGCAGTTAGTCCTAGTTTTTTTCACAGCCACTCATTTGAGCAGATCACCCTGTACACGGCCTTGTACTTAGAGACAAATGGGATATTGTTTATTATGGAAAGATATGATTTTTCCGGTTCTGCCTAGCCTACCCAAGTTATTACACCCTGGGTTGACTGACGGGCTTGGACTAGCAAGCTGGACTTGTCGGGACTCAAACCTGAGATCTTCAACTTGTGATGCCATGACAAACATCATACCTAGTTAGTGTCATTGAATAGACAAAAGCATCTCAACTTCTCAGTTCGAGTTACTCGAGGTCACTCAAGCTATTACATTACATAGGTTGATTGATGGGAATAGAATTATGAGTCGGACTTACAGAGACTCAAACTCAAGATCTTTAACATTTAACGCAATCATGTTATAACCACTATGCAACCACTGTAAACAGATGGTTTATGCAAAATTTATATATAGCATCGTAACAGTCGACTAAAAGGAAATATAGAATCGGTAGATGGTTCAACCTCATCCAGGGCAGATACCACTTACTATACTTCACTATAGAGGTTCTGTTTGTAATGTTTTCTGCTGCTTATAAAGTGCGGTTTCTGTACAACATTTTGTAGTAATTCATTGCCAATAAGTGGCCATTAGTTGGTTTCTTTTAGGTCCTGATCCCTGGATTTGTGTGGATTTCAAATAATAAAAATAAAACATATTATTACTCTACAGGTGTGGAACATTAACTCGTTAGAAGAAGTGAATTCCATGGAAGCTCATGAAAATGCTGTCTGTACATTAGTCTGTTCAAATAACTATCTCTTCAGTGGGTCGCTGAAAAATATTAAGGTTTGAGTTTTTTGCAATGGCCAATTATTTAAAGGGATTGATGAAAGGATCTCTTCCATTTATAGAAGAACAGGTTTTAGTGTTATTGGAAAGATGAATCTTTTTTATTTTGCTGAGACTACCCCAGTTATTTCAGTCTGAGGAGAGGGGTGGGCATGGATAAAAGAGCCTTACTATCATGCAATGTGCCATTTTATCTCTCCCTATCAAGTTTATATACCTTCTCGCTTTTTACGGTCCCTTCAAGGTAGCCACTGACACGATGATCGTATAGTCACTATGGCAAAACTATTCGGAACACTTATTCATTGCCATGTTTTCTGCCTAAATTATTTTTTGTTGTTGTTTTGAGTTAGAAATATGTTTACGTGTTTACTGATTGACAAACAAATGGATTTGTGATATATTTTCTCTTTCACAGGTTTGGAAAGTTGAAGGGTCAGACCTGACGCTTCATCGGGAACTGACTGGTTCAAATCATTGGGTCCGAGCTCTGGTCGCCTCTCAGAACTTCATATATATAGTGGCAGTTACCAGACTGTTATGGTGGGCATATTTATTATATCTTTTTTTATTGAAAGTTTGCCCAGGACAAGTATAAAACAGGCTGGCTTAATTTTGTTTTTCTTCGTGTGTACGAAACTCACATTCCATTTTCCTTGGGAGACCAAAAAGCTTCAAAACCATTAACACTTCTATTTCATAGGAATATTGATGATTATGAACCTTTTTCCTGCGGTTCAGATGCCCAAAGAGTCATTTTTGAGTCCCGGTTCAATTTTATGAAATATTTTCAATTTGCCAAGTTCTCTGATGGAATCCATTTTCTTTGGGTGTCTGGGTAGCAGAGTAGTAGCTGACATTTTGCCAGCCTGATTTCTCGTATCATTTAACGGCCAAGATCCATCTGGATCATCTGATAAGAATATAAAGGTACCTATTCATTGCCCTTTCATTCATTCTAGAATAGATATATCAAAAGTTGTAGATGTTGTAGTATCGCCCAGGGCAGATACCAGAAACCAGGGCAGATCAAAAGTTGTAGATGTTGTAGTATCGCCCAGGGCAGATACCATTCACTGAATTCAATTCTGTGTTGGGTGTTTTTTGTTTAGAAATCAATGTTTTCTGTTCTATTTGACTGATGGACTGCTGTCTATCAGGGTGATATGAACTCGTTTTTTCTTCGGCAGTAGTAGATCAATCTGAATAAAGCAGTCGGTTGTAGTTTTTTTTCACAGCCATTCATTTGAGCGGATCACCCTGACATGGCCCTGTACTTGCAGCCACTCAAGAGAGAGAAATAGGATATTGTTTAATATGGAAAGATATGATTTTTCCCGTTCCTGCCTAGCCTACCCAAGTTATTGCACCCTGGGTTGACTGACGGGCATGAACTAGCAAGCCGGACTTGTCGGGACTCAAGTTATTGCAAAATAAATTGAAAAATAAATGAATTTGTGATATATTTTCCATTTCACAGGTTTGGAAAGTCGAAGGGACAGACCTGATGCTCCATCGGGATCTGGCTGGTTTAAATCAATGGGTCCGAGCTCTGGACGCCTCTCAGAACTTTATATATAGTGGCAGTTATCAGACTGTTATGGTGGGCATATTTATTGTATCTTTTTTATTGAAAATTCGCCCAAGACAAGTATAAAGTAGGCTGGCAGAATTTTGTTTTTCTTCGTGTGTACGAAATGCACATTTCATTTTCTTCTGTTGATCAAAAAGCTTCAAAACCATCGACCAGCAATGATGATTATGAACCTTTTTCTGCAGTTCAGATACCCAAAGGGTCATTTTTGACTCCCGGTGAGAGGTGTATTATGAATATATATTTTCAATTTGTCCAATTTTCTTATGATGGAATCTATTTTCTTCGGGTGTCTGGGTAGCAGAGTAGTTGACATTCTGCCAGCCTTATTTCTTGTATCATTTATTCCTATTCTGACTAACTTTAGGCAAGACGGAGGCAGTACCTTGAAAAACCAACTAACAGCTACTACTATGGCCAAGTTCTATGTAAAATAAAAAAACTATTTTGCTAGTTTTTGATTATTTTCAACTATTTCGGCTAATTTGTACAGAAATAAATAGGAAATTAGATGTAAAAGAAATGAAAATTCATGTTTCAGTAAAATGTTGTGAGTTTTCTAGGATATTGAATATTGAAGATTTTGGGAAAATCTCAATTTTGTATAAAAGATGACTAAATAATTTCAAATCCCTTTTTTCTCAGCTTCTTTCATTACCATATTTGAGTACCCTTCAATAAGGAAGTCAGGCTTGTACATTATGCTAACTAGTCTTGTAGATTCAGGGTTTAGGATTACCCTAGCATATTTCCTGCTTGCTGTGAGAGGTGACTAAAAGAATTAAAAGCGTAATAGATGGTTTTAAGTCAATATCTTATTTAGTTGCAGATCCCTGTTGAAACAACACGTTAAACATGTGTGGTTTGTTTTTCTAATGTTAACATATTTCTACAGCTCTTATTTATATCATGTTATAAAAATTCAATTTATTATAAACATTTAATTTTGTAATTGGCAGGTAGTCTCGATCCAAAGATTTCAAGATACTCTATTTTCTCGTTTGTGTCTTCCAACGAAAAGAGATGTGCTACTGAGTTATTTTCATTGCAATTAAGTAAGTGAAAGCTGCCACAAACAAGTATAAATGATACAGTAAAGGAGATTGTAGAAATTAGGCCGAACTTTTCAGATGGAAGCCCACCAGTAATTATTTTCTTGCTCAAATCATTCATTATTCTATTTGACTGACATCTGAGTTCAAAACCACTATACTACACACTTGGGTGAATATAAATCAAGTGTTCTTTTTATATTATGTAACAGTAAATTTTAGTTTGTCACGATATATTCTTTTTTGTAGCTATTGATGAATGGCATCGAAATTATATTTAATTCCAAAAACATATTAATCAAAGCTCTATAATCATTATTGTAAGATATATGTACATTATTTCAAGTTAGAACTTAGTTTTCCTCTCTTTATTTAGCTGAAGAACTAACTATCAAGACCCCTCGCACTAGAACCTGGGAGATCTTCTGATAATTCAACTATAAGAAGTCTTACATGAGGTAAGATGTTTGAATGTTTAAAAAGTCCACAAAGTTAATTTTGTTTGTAAAATGTCGCCATTTTAATATTTTTTGGTGTTCGACGATATTTTCTGGTAACTTTTTGCTAATCTTGTCGTGCCTCACTTGCATAATCTGTCTGCTTTTTGGTTCTTGTTCGGTGTCACTTGAATTGGAACAACAAATATTTTTTTTGTTCTGTAAACTTATGTTATCTTTAAAAAAAATCTTATCTTGAAATAAACTTAATTTTAAAATGTCAAGTTTGCCTTTTCCTCTCCGATGTTACCTCAATCGAATTAAAATTTCCTAACATCACACATATTTTAAATATATCCAAAAATAAAATTTATTTCACTTTATGCAATTGTACAGTTTAAATCTATATCTGGGTGCGAGAAATATCTTGCGTCTTGTCATTCCATCTAATGTGGGACCAATGAGGAACCGGTGAGGTTTTTGCGCATTGTCCCAAGGCTGTGGTACACAGTGCCTTGCCCAAGAGCACTCGTATGTATTGTTCTTTGAAGCCTTTTGCATTTATCAATCTTGACTGTACATTATCGGCAGCAGACATCATCGGTTTCATCACTCAACCACGGACCAAATAAAACGTCAATTAAAATATCTCTCGACTCTAATTCACGACTTCCTAATTCAACTTTTCCAGGTCCAGACCAAGCTTCAACTTCTGGTTTATCACAAAGTCCACCCACAAATTTAACTTATGCAAATCCTTCGTCTGGAATATTTCATGGTATGTACTTTTAAAGTATGATTAGTGACATAAATGTCAAAAATGACTCGAATATTAGAAAAAAAGACTTTCATTGGAATAATTTCATAATAAAAGTGTATTAGAATATTTGACTTTCAAAAATTAAAATAATAAAATGTCATAATTACATAATCTGTGAAGATGAAGACACCTTATTTCCTTTTACCTATTGTCATATTTCCTGAGTTTATGTTATGAGGCTGGGAAATTTATCTCGCTTATGACTTATAGCGATATCACGCAGCAGGCATTCTAGCATCTCATCGACGTGATACGGAAAAATTTTAAAAGATGTAATGGTAGGGGTAGCCATAATATCATATTTCCTGAGTTTAAGTTATGAGACTGGGAAATTTATCTCGCTTATGACGTAACTTATCATGCAGCTAACTTTATAGTGATATTATGCAGCAGGCATTCTAGCATCTCATCGATGTGATCCGGAAAAATTTGCGTGCAATGGTATATGATTTGAGTTTTCAAATCTCTACATTCGATTAAAGTGTGACCAATTAAGACAGGTACTATAGAATTCGCTGACGCTGTATATCAGCACAAAAAGGGGTTGTGTATGTTCTCTGACCAATTCAAGTCTCATGATTGTCTGAAAATGTCATATTGTTATGGACTGTGCTGACATAAATTTGATTACCGATATTCCACTGTAATTACAGTGCCATGCCATATTTGTCTAATCATATATAATATTTATATTGTTGCGAATTATAATTTTTTTTCCAGAATCTGCACAATTATCAATGGTTCAACCTTCCACTTCTGATTTGCCATAAGTTCTATCGACCAATCATGGCATTAGAAATCCAAGTGATTCAAGTTCTGTTCCTCCAGATACAACAAGTCTAGGTTCGTCGTCTTCTTAGAGCGAACTTCAATATAATATATATATTTATATGTTGTACTTAACCAGAGGCCTCATATATATCTTATCTACTTGTAACAAGCTTTTTTCATTTTATAAACGAATATTATGTAAATGTTGAACTGAAGTTTGGTTGTTGCGATCTTGATTATCATTACAGGGCAGCAGATCCATTGCTCAAAATCGATATATCGCAAAGTTTGTACATACATACCCCTCATCAAAAGTGGTGCCAAGTTTGTGGAAGAAAACAAAGCATTTTAGGATTACCAAATCGACATTTTAATTTTGGAATAAAGAAATATTATTCATTAAATATTGTATACGTAGTGGTGCACCCTCCATCTATTAATTTAATGTCTTAGATTGGGCATAAATTTTACTTGTAAATTGTCATTACACAATATAAATGAAGGAAAAAACATGAGTGTAATAGAATTCGATTTGAAAAATTGATTAATTTTGTAGGCTTTATTTATTCATTAACTAATTATTTATTCTTTCGTAAATTATGACAAATGACAACGTCAGAAGTAGCTTGAAATGTAGAATTTGAGTTGACTTCACTTTTTTTTTGAAAAATTGTTTTTATATTTCAGCTTGGTGAAATGGAGCTTTGATGTGCAACTAAAGTTTCCAGGAGATGACTAATAATATGTTTTTTTATTCAACTTCGGACCCATTGCAATAGTTTTGGAAAATAATTATACTGGGACTTTGCCTCATAGTTGAAGATTAATGTAAAGTTAATACCAAGAACTAACTCAACATGGTTTGCAGGAAAGTTCACAAAAAAAAAACTGTCCAAACTTTATATTTATCTGGTTACCACCATTATTGGTTCCTTTTGATAACACGCTGATACGTGTACTGATATCGGCATCGCTAAATGTTCGTCTTTAAGAGGAATGAAAGGAATAAACATTTCATCTAAAGTAAATTGTTAAATTCATATACATGGATATGGTGCATCACTTTTTTTTCTGCATATCATTCATTGACTTGAACTGTATTGCTAATCAATTTATATAAAAACTACTGTATCTTCAAGATTTTTTTTTCAATTGTGTTTTCTGATATTTCTTTATTTTTTGTATTGGAGCTATTGTTTTTATTATTCATAAAAGTTCAGCATTATTATTTGATTATGTAATCTGTTCGCATCTGACAGAAATTTTTTTGATGTTGTGGAATCACATATATTATCAATGAGATGTGCCATATTCTCTTGAGTATTCATTTCGAGAGGTAGGCTATTACTATACACCAAACTGGCAGATAAAAATTTAGCAAATGTCCAATATTCTATGTCACGTTATATCTCTTGCTAGAAGATGAAAAGGCCTCTTTTTGAGTATTTTGCAGCTACCAAATCATAGAAAAGGGTATAAAACTACCAATACCGCTATGAAATAGCAGCGTGGATTTTGAAGCTTTTGTGTCGATCCTAGAAAATGCCAAGTACATTTCAAGCACCCAAAAAAAGGCCATTGTTAGATATTAGTGTTATTTGTGCAAACTGCTGTACCTTCAATAAATTTTCCCAAATTATATATTATATATATACCGGTGTGTGTTATAATTTAATGATATTTTGTTTCGAAATATTTTTTTTTGTTATTATGATGCTCATATATTTAATTATTTTTCGAAGTTGTCGGAATTTTAGTTTAATGAGGCATTATTTGCAGAACACAGTAGGACAGTGCTTATTGAGCGCCCAAGTGTAATCAAGTTGTATATATACTGGAGATCCACTTATCAATGATTGATGTATAATTCTGTATAATATATAAAAAGCTTTTTGGAAATATTGATTATTTTAGAACTTTTGTACTATTTTTAAGTAATGCTCAGCATAGCATAGGAATGACCAATGATTGAATTTCAACAAAAAGATCGATAAATTGAACACTTTTTGCCTACTTTTGCATGTACCCAATATGTCTGTGAAGTGTTGGGCATTCTGAGCATCAGTGATCAATTTTGTAGCAATCCACAATTTGTTTTATTCCATGTAATGGTTTCTTTTTTGCCGATTGCATCAAATATTATTCAATTTATATTCGATAATATTGTGCTTTTTTTAAAATTCTTACATTTTTATGTGTAATTACATTTATCACTGTAATACGACTCCTAATCTCGGTACATAGACTTCATAACCAGAATGTATATATGCAAATAGTAATTTGTGAACATCAGGGCATTATTACTCGATTCTTATTAAGAAATCTGTAATTTTTATCTGCTCAATTAAACAGTTTTATAGATGTGATAAAAATATCGTGTAATTTTTATTGATTTGTAGATTATGAGCGTTTTGAACAAATTTTTCTTTCTTTGTCGACAGAGTTTGCATTATAGTAATGTGTTTTCATAATTATCATGCTATTTTTTCTGTCAGAGTTTGCGCTATGGTAATATGCTTTCTGCTATCTCATCTAAAGTTATCTGTAATATGAGTATCACAGTGTATCAAATGATCAGTAAAAGATTAAACTCATAACATTCATCAAAATCGAATCTTTCTAGTTGTCAGGGTTTGCCTTGCTATAATTTCTCTGTTATATTGAAACAATTTTTAATCATGTCGAAACAACGAAGTTAAAATTACTTCACTTCGTGATTTTCCCCCAAGAAAAGTGGCCTCTACAATTGCTACTCCGCAAAATGCCTCAGGGGTATATTCAGTGACTCTGGCATTAAAGAATATTTATAGAAAGTTATAATTTCGGGTTCTATTCTTACTCTGTTTTTTTTTGCCTTTTGCTCCGTTTACTTTGCAAATTCCTTACCTCAAACCACCATTCAGGTTGCACCATTAAACAGAATAAAGAGTGGTAGAAAGCATCCATGCTGGCTTGGGACAGATAACTGTCACTGCTTCTGGTAAACGCCGACCCTTCTAGGAATATTCTCTGGTGTCAGTGATACTTTCATTCAGTATGGCTCTGATCGTTCTAGTGGGGTGTGAAATATGGGTGGGTGCCCGGTTAGCTCAACAGTAAAGCGTCGGTAATACGCTTCGAGCTAAGCATTTCTGATCGTCATCACCTAGGTTCGAATCCCGTGAGTGATGATGATTATATGGGAGAGGTCTGACGGCTTGAGGTTCCATCCGTCAACCAGGTTCTTGCACAGAAAATAATGAGAAATATAGTAAGCCAAAAACCTTAACTCCGATTCGAAACTGGTATCTGCACGAGAGGGCGTGGTTAGCCATATGATTAAGCTGTATTCTCGGCTTTCCTCTCCCGCAGGATAAAAGTGAAATCGTATCTTCTACCGAGTCTTCGAAGTTTCACCAACACCAAACTAATCTAAACAATATCTTCGAATTTGCATTTGAAAAAAGTTCCGATATTTCGAAGGTATTGTTGAGGAATTCGGTCGAAAAAATAGCGCTCAAAAATAGTTTACATCACTCGGCTAATGTTCTATGAATAGAATTATGGTATAAAGACTGAAGACACAGATTCATCGGCCAATAGCGGCTGCTAATTCATTGACACTGGGACATCGAGAATCAAGGTCGAATTTCAACTACGTCCATAGCGCGCGTGAAAATTCTGCCCTCTCTCCAAAAAGTCATCATTTTTAGATAAAAAAAAGTGCAAAAAACGTATGATAAAAAATCAATATCACGTAAGAGGCGCAACCAATTTGTCTTGTGCAATGAAACTAAAGAATATAGGTAAAAAAATAGATCTTGTTAGGAGACGCTAGCGTATCGGTATCGCTGATGATCGGCAATTGTGAGAACCGATTTTTTTACCGTTAATATTGGCACATTAAACAGCTACGAGGTCATATTGCATTATGATGTCATATCTCAAACTGTCGACAAAAATCTCGAATTTTTTGGTTTGTCATAATATTTGTCTACTGCTACGTAGACAACGTAGCCAACATTAATAAATTGAGCAGAAATTACTAGTAAATATATATTATTTATATTGAATAAAAAGATACTACATAAGTAAAATATTTAGATTTAGTCGACGGATATTGCGATTTGACTATGATAGAAACCTGTAGACAGATTTTGGCGGGATAAAATTGCTTTTCTTTCGTTTGTAAAGATTGGATTTGACGAGTGTTGTTAAACTAACTTCAGATGTCAGAGCAGCGTGGTAGTGTGGTTTACTATATCATAAAAATGAATATAAGAAATGGAGTTTGTGCGTGGGATGGAAATGAGGTTAGTGATGTTTTTATCCGGCGTTGGGAGGGTGCGGAGTCAGTAAAACTAGTGAACGCGTTCGGAATACGCATCTCTGATCGTCTTGCCGATGGCTCGAATCCCGCGAGGTATGACAACACGCGAGAAATTCTCTGGGAACCAGATCGGTCAACGATGGTTCGCGTTAAGGCTTTCTTCATCATGTAGGCTATACGCAAAATGAGTTAAAGATTAGGCGTAGTCCAATCTTTCTCACCCAACTTAAAACCGGTAAGCTATCTGACCTAGAGGCTGTGATACATCACAGGCTATGGTTAAGCCATTTTATCGGCATGTCTATCCCAAATATAAAATAAAATTGTATCCTAGCCTGCTGCTGGTGGATCTTAGCTTTTGGTCTACCGGTTTCACCTTTTTTTCGAACAAAATCACATAATTTCATGGCGTGGTGATGGGACTGATCCTAAGCCGGAAAACAATGCTTATGATAATATTATTCTACCAATGTCTAATGTTTGCCGGAAATTGACCTATATAATCTATATTAGAAATTTTGTTTCATTAAACTTGTGTCATAGATGGACAGGCTGCTCATCGACGCGATCCAACTGGAACACATACTTCACGAAGAATGTTTTGACAGAATTTTTCCTTTAGAGACACACTAAAAATTAAGATTTGTCTTTTGGTCGATATTGGCGTCGTTGCCTACAGACTATACAGAACCCGCACACGATCACGATCGCAGTTTTACGATTTGATTACTTGAATAATCTTGATAATGCGAAGCAGTAGCACAATGATATAAAATTATTCAACTATTTGATTTCCCAAGACGCACAAGATTTTTCATACCGCAGCTGAAAACGGAGTTTGGCCTAATTATTATTAGATAAAATAATTGACGTGTTGGGATATGTAATTTTTAAGTGAGGTTTAGAATATCGAAATAAGTTCCACGAAGAAGTCCTGACTTATTTCAAAAAAAAATGTTATTAAACATTCTCATCTCTGGTTACATTCGTAAAAACTTAAAACGAATCTGCCTCATTGGCGAAGGAGGCCCTAGATTTTTGAAAATTCCATATTAAGAAGTTTTAATAGCAGTAGTACTTTTCATTAATAAGCCATGACACATGGCCATACGCGTACCAATTATTGCACTCAAGCTATAAAAAGAGTTTTGTCTCATTGTATATCAGAATATTAAAATGGGTAAAGTGTTTTAGTGCAAAACTTAGCAATTAGGATATTCATGTGAAATAGAGTACGATACGTATTGGGTGTTACCTCGTTTTACACACACAGGCTTGGTGTCGCAGATGGTATTGTAAAGGTCTCCGCTGTTAATAAGTGTTAAGTGAATTTTTATAATACTTCAACATTAGTGGGAACAGAGGGGGGTCAATGGATGAAATTGAAACATTTCTTCTAAATTTTGTGTGTCGCAAGTGTGCAAAAATGTATTTAAACTTTATATTTGGAAGATTCAATATTTTGAGGGGAAAAACAGTAAAATTTTCGCGTGAAAATTCTTCTTATTTTGAAGGTAGTGAATTTTTGGGCGGTTCAGTTGGCATGGTATGACACATGTGGAAGTCGGAACGTTGAGAATGGTAGAACGATTATACAACATATTTGCTTTTCAAATAATATCAACCTATTATGACTGCGATAAGACACTAACTATTGATGCAATAGCTTCATTAGGATTGTATTTTTTAATTGGATGATAGGACTCGATTGGTAATTCAGAATGCGGGTACGGATTCCAGGTTGATTCTGATGTTGAAGTATTCAAAGCTAAAATGTAATTTCGAATTGGATAATAGGACGCGATTGCTAATTCATACTCGTCGAACGCACGCAGATAGTCGAAATTGTAAAAGCCTGAAATCGAGCGCGCCTACGCCGTGAAAACGCAGTCCAGCCTCAATGTGGCGTTGAAATATGTGGTTATTAAATATCGCAAAGTTTGAAAGAATACTGGTCAATTAGCATCAAATTGGATAGGTGACTAAATAAGATTTCTTAAATTTCTTTTCACAAAGTGGTTCTGAAATGAAAATTTCAACCAGAGCATTGCAACGTGTAGGAATGCAAAACAACGCACATTATTACGAGACAGTTATGAGCTTAGTAGCTTGCTGAGAAAAGTGTATTAAAGTGGAAATCAGGCGCTCGCTGATATTAATTATAAAAGTCCTGTGAATTGGTAGTTGCTTATTGTAAGTAAGGTGAATTGGTAGTTGTTGTCCTCGTAAATTGGTAGTTGTTGTGGCCGTAAGTCGTGAGTTGTTGTCGTGAATTGGTAGTTGTTTTTGTAAGATACGGTTATTTTTAGACAGTAAAAGAACAGTAAAATAAATCTTGACATTACGCCAAAGTAGATGATTAGTTTGGATTTACCTTTTTGCATTTATTGGAGCCTAACCCTAGCCTAAATTAAATACGATGAGCGCTCTAGAATATTATTTTAATGAGGAATATAGAAATTTCTAATAACGTAGCAGGATACAAACCTGAATAAGAAATGTTGGTGAAAGACACGATGATTCATTTGAGCTTTTGAGTTCACTCGAAATTGAAAATACTGCTTACGATGTTGGTAATATTTGTGAAATATAGAAGTCCATTGCAGTGTAAAAATTACTGGGAAAAAAAATCACTTTTTGTTATTTTCTTGCTGTCAGTCGATCGCAAGTTTTGAATAAATTTTCGAAGTGATCTCAATGGAAGGCAGGTTAGCCAACCCTGGTATATAATAACTATTTATATGGGATTATTTTATGTACGACATTCATAGTTTTACCAAACAAATGATATAATGTTTGCTAGGTATATTTAGCAAAACATCAACTCTTATAAACAGCGGCCATCTCTTTCATCAGCATCATGTTCTGAGAACAGAATATTCTCTTTTAAAGATATGAAATCCAGAAGAAAAACTAATTGAAAGTTTTTTTAAACAAGGTCTGGCCTAATATGCATATGGGTGTGCGATATCAACCTAATATAACTGCGATAAGAGACTGGCTGTTGGTAACATATGTACGGCGACATTTTTGTTCGCAGCAACGATATCTTGGGCGGCCGGACTCACTAAGATTTTTTAAATTTATATGAGGATACCTTCAAAATAAGAAGCATTTTCACGCGACAATTTTACGGTTTTTCCCCTCAAAATACAGAATCTTCCTAATATGAAGTCAAAATATATCTTTGCGCATTTCCGGCGCACAAGATTTAGAGAAAGAAATATTTCGAAAAAACCCTTCATCTATTTCAATATTCTAATATACAATGAGACAAAATCCTTTTTATAGCTTGAGTGCCTGAATTAATACGCGTATGGCCATGTGCCATGGCCTCTTGACATGGAATTTCCGAAAATCTTCGGCTACTTCGCCACCGAGGCAAATTTGTTTTAAGTTTTTACGAATGTAACTAGGAATGAGAATGTTTGATAACTTTTTTTTATAATAAGTCAGAACTTCTTCATGAAACTTCGATGTTCTAATCCTCCTAATATTTTTAACTGCGGTATGAAAAAGTCTATGCGCCTTCGGAAATCAAATTGCTGAATAATTTCATATTATTGTGCTACTGCTTCGTATTATCAAGATTATGCAGTTCATCAAATCGTAAAATTACAATAGCTATCGTGTGCCGGTTCTATATAGTCAGTGGGCAACGGCGCCAGTATCGACCAAAAGACATGTCTTAATTTTTATTGCGTCTCTATAGGAAAAATTGGATAGCGTTGATAAGAAGCCTGTATATCTATGACACATGTTTAATAAAACAAAAATTCTAGTATAGATAATATAAGTTCATTTCATACCTGACATTGGTTGAATATTATTATCATAAGCATTATTTTCCAGTCTAAGATCAGTGTCATCACCACGCCATGAAATAAAACTGGTAGATTGAAAAGTAAGATCCAACAGCAGCAGGCTAGGATACAATTTCATTTTATGATGCGAGACAGAAATGGCTTAACCATAGCCTATGGCGTATCACAATCCCCGGGCCAGATAGCTTATCGATTTCGAGTCGGGTGTGAAAGTTTGGGCTAAGCCTAATCTCTAACTCATTTTGCATATACAAGATGGAGAAAGGCTTTACGTGAACCATCGTTCGCCCATCTGGTTTCCAGAGAATCTCGCGTGTTATCATACCTCGCGGGATTCGCGCCTTCAGCATGACGATCAGAGATACGTCAACCCGAAGCGTATTTCGAACGCTTTTACTAGTTGAGCCGACTGGGCACCCTTCCAACGCCAAATATAAACATCACTGACCTCATTTCCATTCCACGCACATACTCTATTTTTATGTTATAGTGAACTACCACGTTATTCTGGCACCTAAAGTTAGTTCAAAAACATTCGGCAAATTCAATCTTTACAAACAATGGAAACAATCCGTGTGTCAGATCACAATATTTCAATTGGGCAGTATTTTTTCATTCAATTTAAACAATATACGTTTACTAGTTATTTCTGCTCAATTAATTTTACGTTGGATATACTGCGTAGCAGTAGTCAAATATTATGACAAACGTAAAAGTCAAAATTGGTCGCGAGCCCATATGTGATATTAATTTTCCATACGTTTTTGCTCCTTTTTTTAGCCAAAAATGAAGACTTTCTCGCAATAGCAAATTTTTTTACGCGCGCTATTGGTGTTTCGACCTTGATTCTCGATGTCCCAGTGTCAATGAACTAGCAGTCGCCACTGGTCGGTGCATTTGTGTTTTCGGTCTCTATACCAGAATTCTATCCATAGAACGTTACCCTGGTGATATAACTATTTTTGAGCGGTATTTTTTCGACTTCCTTAATACCTTTAAAATGTCATTTTTCACAAATGAAAATGCTAAAATATATTGTTTGAATCAGTTTGCTGCAGGTGAAACTTGGAAAACTTCAGAAACCACTGGAACGATCGGAGCCAAACTATATGAAATCAAGTATCACTGACACCAGAGAATATTCCTAGAAAGGATCTGCGTTTACCAGATGCAGTGACGGTTATCTGTCCTAAACTAGCATGGATGCTTTCTACCACTCTTTATTCTGTTTAATGGTGCAATCTGAATGGTGGTTTGAGGTTGAGAAATTTTGCAACGTAAACTGAGCAAATGGCAACAAAAATACTGGATTGAAATAATGAAAACAGAGTAAGAATAGAATTAAGACTTTCTGTATTAATATTCTTCAATGCCCGAATCACTGGATACACCCTCAAAGCATTTTGCAGATGTACGATTGTGGAGGGGACTTTTTTTGCTTCGACATCATAAAAAAAATTGCTCCAATATAAAAGAGAAATTATAGCAAGGTAAACTCTTATGGCTGAAAAGATTGGATTTTGATGAATATTACGAGTTTTATCATTTTTGATCATTTGATAGACTGTGATAAGAGTCATATTACAGGTAACTCTGAATAAGATAGCAGGAAGCACATTACTATAATGCAAACCTTGTCATTCTACATATAAAAATTACAGATTTTTTTATAAGAATTGAGTAATAAACCCCTGGTGTTCACAAATTACCATTTGCATATATACATTCTGTTTATGAAGTTTATGTACCGAGGTTTGGAGTGATAAATCTAGATAAGATTGCATAATAATTATAAGAAGCACAATATTATCGAGTATAAATTGAATAATATTTGAAGCAATCGGCAAAAAAGAAATCATTACATTGGATAAAACAAATCGTGGATTGCTACAAAATTGATCACTGATGCTCAGGATGCCCAACACTTCTCAAACACATTTGGTACATGCAAAAGTAGGCAAAAAGTATTCAATTTGTCAATCTTTTTGTTGAAATTCAATCATTGATCATTCCTATGCTATGCTGGGCATTACTTAAAAATAGTAAAAAAGTTCTAAAATAATCTATATTTCCGAAAACCTTATTATAAATAGTATCGGTCTACTAATTTGGAGCAGAATCTAATGATTTCAAGGTAGCTTATGATACCAATAAGCACTGTGTTCCATAATTAAAGTCTCATTAAACTTAAATTCTGACAAATAATATCATTAAATAAAATTGCGCCGAACTTCCAGAAATAATGAAAAAAAATATTTTACAACAAAAAACTCATTAAATTATAACATATAACAAAAAAATTATTGCAGATACAGCAGTTTTGCATAAATAATACTAATGTCTAATAATGGCCCCTTTTCGAGTGCTTGAAATGTACATGTAATTTTCTTGCGATCAACACAAAAGCTTCAGAACCACTCACGCTGCTATTTCATAGTGGTATTGATAGTTTTGTACTTTTTTCTGCGACTTGGTAGCTGGGAAATGCTCAAAACGAGGCATTTTTATCTTCTAGCAAGAGATATAACATGAAATATTGCACATTTGCTAAATTTTTATCTGCCAGTTTGGTGTCTAGTAATAGCCTACCTTTCGAAGTGAATACTTGAGAGACTATGCCCTATTTTATTGATAATATGTGCGATTCCACAACATCAGATACTGGTCACAATAATACGGGGCGCGGATCACTTATGAAATACAATGACAGAGCGATGTTTATCAAAGTAAAATTTCTGTAAGATGAGAACAGAATACATGATCAAATAATAATGCTGAACTTTTGCAATGAAAGTAATAACTCCATTAAGAAAAAATATGTCACAAGAAATATAATTACAGAACTACAATTGAAAAAAATCTTGAAGATACAGTAGTTTTTATATAAATTGACTAGCAATACAGTTCACGTCAATAAATGATATGTAGAAAAAAAGTGATGCACCTAACTATATATATGTATATGAATTTAAGAGTTCACTTTAAATGAAATGTATTTTTCTTCTCTTCCGCTTAAAAACAAACATCCAATTTTGGCCGATATCAATACACGTATCAGCTTGATATGAGAAGGAACCAATAATGGTGGTAACAGGATAAATATAAAGTTTGGACAGTTTTTTTTTATGAACTTTCCTGCAGACCATGTGGAGTTAGTTCTTGGTATTAACTTAGACAGAGGCAAAGTCCCAGTATAAATATTTTCCAAAACTATTGCAATGGGTCCAAAGTTGAATAAAAAACATATTATTAGTCATCTCCTAGCAACTTTAGTTGTACATCAAATCTTCATTGCACCAAGCTGAAATATAATAAAATTATTGTGTAATGAAATTTTACATGCAAAATTTATGCCCAATCTAAGACATTAAATTAATAGATGGAGAGTGCACCCCTGCGAATACAATATTTAATAAACATATAAATCTATAAAAGTTTGGCACCACTTTGCGATATTTTTTTGTCTGTAAATGCTTTTTATTAGCTAATGGCACAATCGCCAGTATATCTGGCCTCCCCCACGCAGGGGGGCAATAACAGTATTTAAAAAATAAATACAAATGAGAATTTAACCTAAATAAAAAGTAATTTAACGTTTGCGAGAAACATGCTATTATAAAGGAAAATCGCAGTGGCTAATCGAACTGAGCCGGCCCTTCAAAGGAATGGAAAATTATTGAAGGAAAACAAAAAATTAGGCTCAGGCGGCACGCGCGCCCTCTTGCGGATGAGCAAATTATAAAATTAATACTCATCGACGCGAGAGTCGGCCATCCGCCTGGCAAACGAATAATATAAAAATTAATGAGTGAAGGGCCGGCTATCCCAGCGGTGGGTTCCGAAAGAAATTATCTGCTGTACTGAATATTACATACCGCCCGCCTTTCTTATCATCTATTTGTGTGAATATTGTTTATAATCGAAAGGAACTATGGGTGTGAAGACGTGAGAACTTATAACTGCAAATTAAAAATTAGATAATGTAGGCGGGCGGCGGGCAAACTAAATAATTATAAAATGTATCTAAGTGTGCAATGCCCACCGCTGGGCGTGAATTTGTGGTGGCAAGTGGGGGGGGGAGGGGAGATAAAAAAAACAATCACACAAATTTGAGCCACAGGATAAGTGGACTTATTTTTGTGAAAAGATTTCAAACCGTGAGGAACCACTAGTGGGTTCTACTCGGGTTAGGCCAATTGAACTTTAATACCAGACACTCAACAAATTGAACATTCATACTGCCCATCCCAATCATGTCTTAAGACGGCCGGGTACATGCCACAGATGGACCGCGCCACACCGGCGCAAGTGGGGAAGAAGAAAGGAAAGATAGAAAAGAAGACAGTGCTGGAAAAGAGGGTGAAGTTAATTAGCCAACACTGTCAGGGAGTCCACACCAGGCCCTCCAAACAAGATGGGAACCCGAATGGAGTTCCTCACGCAGTTACGGGAGACCTGAGTTGCGGCCGCGCCAGTCACACCCAAAGCACGAAGAGCAGTCTGGTTCCCCACGGCATAACTGCCGAGGGAACCAACCACAAAGGCGTGGAACTCCACCACCTTGCCAGAGGTATGGGTGATGGAGCGACATAACTCTTCGTACTTGGAGTGCTTCCGACAGGCCGCATCATCCATTGCAGTCTCACCGCTGTCAAAGGGGCACACCACATCGGTCACAACGACCCGATTCGTTCCCGATTCCTCCGAGGACCTGACCTGGGCCGATATCCCCGCTCACCATTTACCTGGTTAGTTTTAGCCCGTATTTGGGCTGAACAAGAATATAGACTTGGGGGTCGGCTTGTCGGCTTCTGGGAGTCAGATGCATGGTCAGACCAGGGTTCAAACTGTTCCTCAAGGTGACTGAAAGCCTTGTCCACAGGGGACATTGAGGCTGATTCATCCACCAAGCGGGACAGCTTTTGGCGCAGCTCCTCCAGATCAAGAAGATCCAGCGGAGCCGCGACCTCCAGAGGAGAAGAACTCTGGCGATCATCTAATGCAGAAGTTGAGCCCTGATTAGTCGATATGAGTAGGGGCGGGGGAGTGAATGAACGAAAACAAATTGCATCCACTAGAGGGTCGGGATTTGGGGATGCCACGGGCTCCGTCTCGACTCCAGTAATAGCGGCTCACGGACCTGCCAGCGCGCTTCTGTGAAAACTCCTTAATTTGAGGTCGGGTCTGACCAAGAGGGGGTGTTTTAACAGCCATGGGTAGGGGGAGAGGTTTTGTTTTACGAAGGGGAGGTTCCGGTGTCGCCAAGTCCCGGGGCGCACGACGGGGCGAATCGGGTGAAGAAGAAGAGGAAATAGAAAGTGACTATTCTAAGACGCTTTTATTATGAAATTATTCCAATGAAAGTCTTTTTTTTGATATTTGATTCATTTTTGACATTCATTACCCTAATCTTACTTTAAAAGTACATACCATGAAACATTCAAGATGAAGAATTTGCAGAAGTTAAATTTGTCACTGGACTTTGTGATAAACCAGAAGATGATCCGGTCTGCAAAAGTAGAATTAGAAAGTCAAGATAACATTTTTTTAAGATACCATAATCCAAGTTTACAGAAAAAAAAACATTTGTTCAAATTCAATTGACACTGAACAAGAACCAAAAAGCAGATTGATTTTACAAGTGAGGCATGACAAGATTAGCAAAAAGTTACCAGAGAATATCGGAGATCGCCAAAAAATATTAAAATGGCAACATTCAACTTTGTGGACTTTTTGAACATTTAAACAGCTTACCTCCCGTAAGACTTCTTATAGTTGAATTATCAGAAGATCTTCCAGGTTCTAGTGTGAGGGGTCTCGGTACGGTAGTTGTTCAGCTAAATAAAGAGCAGAAAACTAAGTTCTAACTTGAAATAATGTACATATATCTTACAATAATGATTATAGAGCTTTGATTAATATGTTTTTGGAATTAAATATAATTTCGATGCCATGCATCAATAGCTTCAAAAAAGAAAATATCGTGACAAACTAAAATTTACTGTTACATAATATAAAAAGAACACTTGAATTTACCAGAGTGTGCAGTATAGTGATTTTGAACACAGATGTCAGCCAAATAGAATAATGAATGTTTTGAGAAAGAAAATAATTACTGGTGTGATTGCATCTGAAAAGTTCGGCCAAATTTCTACAATCTCCTTCACTGTATCATTTATACTTATTTGTGGCAGCTTTCGCTTACTTAATTGCGATGGAGATAACTCAGTAGCACATCTCTTTTCGCTGAAAGACGCAAACGAGAAAATAGAGTATCTTGAAATCTTTGGAGCGAGACCATCTGCTAATTTGAAAATTGAATGGTTTATAATAAATGAAATTTTTATAACCTGATATAAATAAGAGCTGTAGAAATATGTTAACATTAGAAAAACAAACCACACATGTTTAACATGTTGTTTCAACAGGGATCAGTCAATAAATAAGATATTGATTTAAAACCAGCTATTACGCTTTTAATCCTTTTGGTCACCTCTCACAGCAAGCAGGAAATGTGCTAGAGTAATTCCAAAGCCTGAATCTACAAGACTAGTTCGCATAATGTACAAGCCTGACTTCCTTATTGAAGGGTACTCAAATATGGTAATGAAAAAAGTTATTAAAATAGGGCATTTTTTACCAAAAATTGAGATTTTTGCCAAAGTCATCAATATTCGATATCCTACAAAACTCTTAATAGGAATAGATATTATGCCTTCGAATCAAGTATTCCGAATAATTATGGAGAAGTGAAGTATTCCGAATTGCTCATCTCTACTTCGTGTGCAATTGCTTTTGCAGGTATTTTTTTATTTTACATGGATCTTGGCCGTTAAATGATACGAGAACTCAGGCTGGCAGAAAGAATGTCAGCTACTCTGCTACCCAGACACCCAAAGAAAATGGATTCCATCAGAGGAGAACTTGGCAAATTGAAAATATTTCATAAAATTGAACCGGGACTCAAAAATTACTTTTTGGGCATCTGAACCGCAGGAAAAAGGTTCATAATCATCAATATTCCTATGAAATAGAAGTGTTAATGGTTTTGAAGCTTTTTGGTCTCCCAAGGAAAATGGAATGTGCGTTTCGTACACACGAAGAAAAACAAAATTAAGCCAGCCTGTTTTATACTTGTCTTGGGCAAATTTTCAATAAAAAAAGATATAATAAATATGCCCACCATAACAGTCTGGTAACTGCCACTATATATATGAAGTTCTGAGAGGCGACCAGAGCTCGGACCCAATGATTTAAACCAGTCAGTTCCCGATGGAGCGTCAGGTCTGACCCTCCAACTTTCCAAACCTGTGAAAGAGAAAATATATCACAAATCCATTTGTTTGTCAATCAGTAAACACGTAAACATTCTGAAACCCTGGTGCACTGTTGTTCACATGGTGGTTAGGGCTGTATGAATTATTTGATTCAATTCATGACTCGTCAATTTGTGAAATGTTTGATTTGACTTTTCCAGCTTTTGAAACCAATATTCGTTGCACAAAAAATTACAGATTCTCAAATCATAAGATATTTGATGTTGGCCGCCCCTACATGCTTCCACTCACTGCACTCTACTTTACCAGGTTGGTACAGTATGGAATGTTTTCTTCTCATGGGACAGTTGCAAATTTCACATTTCAAGTAGGTTTTGAATTAATAGTGGATGTTACCATTAGTAGGTCCTTTTTGGGTGCCGCCTCCTATGATCTAGAAGTGGTAGGTGGTTTTACCATAACTCAGGGCAGTTACCACTCACTGCACTTTACCGTGGAAGTTATGTTTTGGATGTTTTTCGTTTAGAGTGCAGTTGCTGGTACTAAATCATCCAGTAACTTTTTGATATTGAGTGGCCGGTGGTTGGTGCCTTAGAAAAAATAGCAAATGAGCAATGTTTCGTGGTCTGTTGCTAGAATAGTGCAGTTGCTGGTACTACATCTTTTAGTAGCTCTTTGCTATTTATTGCGTGGTCGGTCGTTAGTTGGCATCTTTTAAGCTCTGCTCCTGGCCTCCCTCAGCGTGAATTTCAAAAAAAGGGTGAATTCATCATTCAAAAATTGCTTTTTACCAAATTTGATTTCTGTTGCTTTTTCCAACGCATCAACCCGGTGTGCTGTTTTTGACAAGATTGACCTGAAAAGAGAAACAACAACAATTAGCAAATTGATAGAAGAGATTTAAAAACCTATTTCCTGTGTAAAAGCCCACTTGAAGGATACTAAGATATCATAGTTTCACTAATGCCCAGGACAGATAGCACTCTTTTCACCCTACTCTTTTTTATTGTTTTATTGAAATTCACTCTAAGCAAGGTGGGAAACGAAGCCTTAACAGATTTTTACAACAAGATAGGATAACAGCACCAGTACTGGTATCCAAAACATCCTAGGTGGGCCTGAACAGTCATGGTAAAGTGCAGTAGGGGGTATCTGCCCTGGGCAATGATAAACCATCTACCTCTTTTAGTTTCAGTCATCTCTTACTACATGCACAGTGTTTTCAACACACCAATCCATAGAATAGGTCAGGGCATTACTTTACTGCATACAACACATTGAGGTTTTTCCTCAATGCAAGATAAATTGGCTCTGATGCTCTGAATAACCATCATTGTATTTGCTAGGTCTCTTTGCCAAACCCTTGATGATTTCAAACTTTTTGTACAGCTTGGGTGGCTACCAGGCACTCAGAATGAGATATTTTAATCTTATAGTAAGAGATGAGTAAAGAACTATTATTGATTTGTTAAAATTTCTTCGGATGGACCCCCAATCTGAGCATTGCAAGGCGAGCAGCTGTGCAAAAGCATATGCGACACGCTCGACTGGATACCATTGCAGTACCTCTTCATTCCCTTTCCAAAATATATTCTAACGTTTTGATGCATTACTAGGCAATTTTTTGCTGATGAAATAAAATTTCATCTCACTCAAATAACACTTGCCGAGATGATTGCGATAATATTGCGCAATTTTGCCATTTGAGCAAAAAAGCTCAATTTTAAGAATTGCAGGTGTCAATAAGTGCATTCGCCCGGCCGATATTATCAGTTGCTTGATCTGCCGATAAATCGATAAACAGCAAAATTAGAGTGATATATCGATGGGGCTTCGCGTAGCAGGAATCATTCACTGCACTTTATTATAGTGGTTTAGTTATGTATAGGATGCTTTCCAATTTCAAGCAGTTAAGAGTGCAGTTGCTGGTGCTACATGCGAAACTAGCCCTTTGTCATATGTGGCTGTTAGTTGCTTCCTTTTAGACGGTGTTTTCAGTCTTTATGAAGCAAATTTCAATAAATAAGGTTTTGGAAATATATAAAAAAATATAATCAATAGCCCAGTTTAGGTGTCTAGAACTTTGTCATTTTTTGTATGTATTCATTATTTAGGTTGATTTTCTCCAGATAAAAATTTCGTTTGAACAAAGTTTTTGCCACATTTTCAGAATATCTTTAAAAAAAAAAACTTGGGTAGTATTTTTGTCGTAAGGAGAGTTTCAATGTTCCTTCCTGGCGTAGGATATGTCATTTCCAACATGGAGATATTAGATAATATCCAGACATATATATACTGGTACTTAACTTTGTGAGGCTTTTATTTTCTTCAGGTGTCTGAAGGTGAAGGTTTCAGTATGTCATGCATTGTTTAAGCTTTTAAGGAGTAAAGTTAAAACAATTTTACCAAACATATTATATGCACACCTTAGCTTGATCTTCATTTTTTCTGACAGTGATAGCGGGTCGATTAGGTCCAAGAATAAATCCCCCATCGACTCATGTGATTGATAATTTTGAGTGCCGTCTTACAATAGCGGGACTTGATCTTTGCAGTCTTATATCCGTGAGCATATCCGTGGGATGACGATTCTTCGGTGTAGGGTAGGAGTCTGGTTTTGGTCCCTTGGGACTGGAATTGGGTGACCAAAAGCAAGTGTACAACGAGACATGATGACAGGCTGTACTGTAACAGTTGATGCAGTTATATTTGATCAATATCACCATGTATACCACAATTATTTTAACATCCAACATGAATTTTCAACATCACATCAGCATCAAGAAATATTCCATTTTGTCGTAGTTAATCATATTAAATATATTCGCATTTTACAGGTAGGTAATAAAATAAAATTGTCATTATGAAATTAAAAAAAATACTTCATACATTGATACAGGAGATTCAAATCATTAATAAACATAGAATTATTCCTCTATTTTTCAATATGTTTTCTTTCTTTTACAAGGAAGATGATTCAAGATTCAACTCCCAGTATTGAATGAGTCTTTTTGTGAAAAATAGCTTGATTTTGTCTGTCCATATTTTGTTTCTCGCAATAGAAATTAAAAATATAATAGCATGTGTTGCAACATTATTTAAGCACGAGTATTCTGGTTCACTTGAATCTAACATAACACATATTCTATAGTCTGTTTTAAACTGGCATTGCTTAATTTTCAGTATTTTCTTATAAAAAAAATCACAAATATAATGTACAGAACTACTTTTTCAAAATAGATGAAATGCATATTCAAGTTCCTTGTTAAAAAGTACACAAGTTTCGTTTCCAGCCATCCATCTTATTCCTGGCTTTGTTCTAAGAGCTAAAAGATCCCACATCAAACGATAATTAAAACTGTTTTACATTATTAGGTAATATTTTGTTATGAATGTGAATACACTTATTGGACGAATCTACTCAATATAATGGGATCAATTGTTCACTGTTTATTTCAGTAAATATCTTCTTATATATACGTAGTACGATGATTTCCATTATTGATATCTATGGGTTTTAATAAAATTGAATATTGATTTATAACACAACTGTGAATAAAAGCTAAGGGTTATATCATTATTAGGGTTTATAAAAAAGAAATTTGATAGTTGATATCCAATATTGTATTCCATGATTTCTAAAAAGATGTTTGTCCTGTGTTCTCTCTCATGTATACATATTCCTGATTTCCCATGATAAACACATTGTGAAGAGGAATGATAATGATGTCATATCAAGCACAGCCTTTCACTTTACAAAGTGTTTCAAATTTCAATAGTCATTTACCATCAAATACAAATTTTTCTACTATTACAGTTTTTCTATTATTACATTCAGCTCTTTAGCTATTTCCTTTGGCATGGGGAATACCTGTGACAAATATAAGAACAGGGGTAACGCTTTCATTTTAACTGATCCACATTTTCCTTCAAGTGTTACATAAGTCTGTTGTAGATTTTCTATCACTTTTTCTGCTTTGTCGAAACATTTTTGCCAATTAAATTCACTTGTGTCTGTGTTGTCAAACACAAAATTTAGTATTGATATTGTGTCAACTTCTTGTATCTGCATCACATTCATCACTTTTTGTCAAATTCCATGTTGCATTATTTTAGTTTTAGCTTTATTTAGCTTCAAGCTTGTTGCATTTTCGAATTTGTCAATCATCTCTGATGCAAAATGTATCGATGATTCTTCTTTTAGTGTCAAGGTAATACCATCTGCGTGGCTTAGTCCAATTATCATTTTGTTGTCTGGCTTAATAATCCCTTTTATCTTTTGTTCATAGTTAATATTTATTATCAATGGCTCTATTGCAATGATAAATAAAAATAAACTTATGGGGGCTCCCTGAAATACTCCCCCTTTTATTGAAAATTTATTGCCCAAATAGCCATTCATGACTATTCTTGTTCCATATCGTCATACACAGTACAGGAAACGTAAAAATTTAATAAATTTCTCCTTAAATCCAAACTTTCACATGATTTTAATAAGTATTGTAGATCGACTGAATCAAAGGCTTTTTTTGCAATCAAGTGATACTATAGAGCATTCTCCTGGTTAGTTGGGTTATTTCGCACACAAATCTTTAACCATGTTAAGAGAATTACTAATTTAACTTCCTGGTACTGCTGTTTGTTGTATACTAATGAAGGATGATAGAACTGATTTTAGTCCACATTTTTGTGATGATTTTCTAGTCAGTATTGAGTGAAGTTATCGGCCTATAGTTACTAAGTTCTTTTTTATCGCCCTTCTTGTATATCAGTGTTATGTATCCCAACTTCATCTCTTTAGGCATTTCATTTCTTTCGTAAATCTCTTCAATTACTTCAGAATAATCTTTGCCAACAACCTCCCAACATGTCTTGTAAAATTCTGCAGTTATACTAACTGGTCCAGGACTTCTACAATCTTTCAGAATTTTCACCGTGTTGGATATTTCTTCGGTTTACATATTTCTTGAAGCATATATGCGCGTCATCTTCTAAAATTGTCTGCTGTTGTGGTATTTTATCTAGAAATTGGCTCTGATCATATTCGGTTACTTCTTTCTTCTTGTAGAGCTGTTAACAGAATTTGCTTGCAATCCAGATCTGCAATGTTCATCATTTCACTAAGATTTGAAGTTTCCGCAGTATTTTCATCTTTCAGTTTATGTATTTTATTATCTTTGTGTTTGGCTTCCAATATTTTGAAGAACCATTTGCTGCACGCCTTATTATAGTCGGGTCTCATGAAATTTAGTACCATATATCCGATTATCATAAAAATTCCCCATGTTGCAAGCGACTCATCCTAACCCAGGAGACAATCCCAGATGCTTGCAGCATTGGCGCCCCCTAGTTAGGATGAGCATATTCTGCTATTTTTTATTTTAATGACATTCGGGAATATGGTACTAAACTTCACTAGACCCTTATAGTCTACCTGCTCGTGCTAGAGCAGAGAGCATTTGCTTTACATTGTATTTTATATTGAGTTTTTCGCCCCATTTTTTTTGCTTTGTTATCATTTTGTTTATATTTGTTTGAATTTAGCGAGTACATGTTTTCCTTGATCAAGTTATATTTTCAAATCTTTCTGAATTGCTATTTCTTCTTGTCTACATTTTGTTGCATTCATTATGGAGTGTTCATTGTTTAAATCTTTGAGTCTTATTTTCATCTCTAGCCACCCAGCTCAGAGCTGCCTTTGATTCAAACATACATTTTTGATGTACCGGTACAGGGTAAATAACCTCCACCAGTTCCCTGACTAAGCATACCGTAAGGGTTCTTTTGCAAGTTTGTCTGTTTCTATTACGTAAGTCTATAGCGATAGTATTATGTTCCATAGTATGTCTTATATAACAGCGAATAATGCAATTCTTCATATAGAGTACCGGCAATCCAATCCCTAAATAATAAAACTAGAAAGTAAATTCATGGACGGACTGAACACAGAATAGCTAAAGGTTGCCGCACTGGTTACGAGTTCAGAGTTGCTGCAACGAAAGAGACAGCAAACCGCCATTCCGCGTCACCACGTGTTGTTCTTTAACCCTAAAGCAGGCTGTCGCCCGTAAACCATTGTTTGGTCAGTCAATAGGCTACAAGAGGCCGCGATTATACTGTTAAAAATGCGTTGAAAATACCTTGGATTTTTCTACTATCTTTTGATTCTGCCATTCTATCAGTTTCAGTTGTATCAAAAAGTTCTATTTTCTCTCTATCATTTTGATCCCGCATCGCATGCCACAATTTAGCATATTTCACTCGATTTGTATTGAGCCTCGCCCAGAAAAAATCTCCTTTCAACGGTATTTACGGTAGGGTAGTATGAAGAATTCCACCTTAAAATACGACCCTATTAGGTCGAAATTTTCATACCACCACTCCGCTCCACCCCGCACCCACCTTCGCAATTTACAGTGTAATGTCTCTGGCGATGAAATAAAGAAAGATTTCCTCCAAATGTTTATAATCTACACATCGCTAAAAACAACTCGATATTTTAGCATATCTATAAACCTATTTATTTGAGCATATAAAATGTAGAGATTTTTTAATAAGAATCGAGTACTAAACCCATGATGTTCACCAATTATTATTTGTCTATGGACATTCTGGTTATATTAATCACTGAACATCCAAGTTCTTTCGATGGACTGATATTTCGAGTCATATTACATCGATATCTCTAAATAAGATATCATGATAAATATAACAGCACGCGTTCTAGGCCACACATGATGTACCGTTGTAGCGCGTGAAACCAACATAATTCTTTATTCCCTTTTCTTCCGTCGCCTTACCTGCCAAGTCAACAACGTTTTACTTTTTTTTCAACAGTAAGCATTATCCCATGATTGACTTGGCAGGTCGGCGACGGCCGGTTTGTTTCTAGTTCACTTCTATTTTGTATATTGTGCCAAGCGGTTGAGTTTTTAGTTTTTTTCGCTTTTTATGTTGCTTTCAAAATTAGTGCCGCCGCTTTTATTTGTTTCGCATTTTATCTCAACCATACAATATATACAAGACGTGAGAGACTGTTCAGTTAAGTTGCCGTAGTGTAAAAGGCCTCATTCAAAGAGGGCAAATCACGAGTGAACCGCACCATCCTCAAACAAACCAGGGGTCGCTTTACAACAACCAATACAACCGCTCAGCTTGGACTGTAGAAGCGTTGACCTCCGGCTACGTGCCCAAGCTACGACAACTCAAGGACATTTTATAACTTACAAGTAAGCAAAATGAATCATCATCTCGCCAAACTTTGAAACTTTGAAGAAGAGCAAGAATTTTCCTGACCAGTTTATCAATCCAATGCATTTTAAACGAGACGGTATTTTTTTTTTTGATTTTATAATCGAATGTCAATTTTAAGTGTTTATATTTACGTGATTTTTTGAATGTTTTAAGCTTTTCAGTCAAATGTATCAGAATCATGTTTTATTAAGTATTTAAGTGCTGAATCGTTTAGCAGAATATTTAGCCCGGTTTTCTAAATTTAAATATCTAAATTGATTCCTTTCGCTTTATACCACCTTTTCGATGGTTTTTTGATACATGGCGCTCTGAATGTAGAATGCAGTTTATACTAGTTAATCACTGCAATCTCTTTTACCATAGCCGCACCTTAGATAAAAGACTGCAAAGGGCGACATGTTTATAGGCCATATAAATCCATCTATTTTGCCGATTACCAAAAACTTATTTTTGAAGAGCAGCTCATTCTTGCGTGGGCTTTATCAGGCATTCATTGTTCTTCAAGTCAAGCAAGTTAATGCGCTCGCAAATTTGAGCTATTCACTGACGTATGCGCAACTTTTGACACCTTTTAACACTGGAAGAATCACGTTTGTTCAAGGTTATCTCACGCATGATACTTCGAGCAAAGCAAATTAATGCATTCGCAAATTCAAGCTAATCGCGCACCCGCAATGTGACCACTTCTAAACACCGGAAGGTAACTTTTTATGCGGTTACTCGTCAGCAATCGTGAACGCGTTACCTGGCATTGGAGCGATTCTTCATGAGATTCGCTAACTGACTTAATAACATTGGAAATGTTAAGAGTCTAGTCGAAGCAACACGATGGAGTCATTCTTTTGGAGAGTCATAAAGCTCTGGCGTGACGCCGACCTCTGCAGGTTGTAGAATAGTCCAAATAATTTTTTTCGAAACGTCCGTGGCGCGCTTATTAAACTCACGCTCACATCTCGGATTTAGACTAGTGTTTTGCGGTGCGACTTTAATCTTCCAAGTTCGCCAGGAATCATTCCATCATTAAATGATTATCATTTTTTTTCCAAAAATATTCATGCCTCGGTATTATATATTTTCCCTATGGATATCGTAACTTCGTGTTTTTTATGATTAATATACCTTAATTGCCTTTTTTGATGCATTCTTAGCTTGTTATCAACTACGAAAAAATGTTTGTGCTTTGTCAATTTCACATGCTAGCTTTTTTCACGTAATAGTATAATCACGCGCTCTATCGAAACCCCGGGTACACTATTTTCCCCACCAATTTGGCTCATTTTTTTAAATTCGGATTCCACTTTTCATTTTATTTTTTGAATTCTCTTTTTTCAAATCTTACAGAAAATGCTTCTGGTTTATTTTTATTGTTTACCCTACCTGGTATTCACATTCGACCGAGGGAACTATGTGTAGCGCGTGAAACTACACCATTCTTTATCCACTTTTTATCCGTCGCCTTACCTGCTAAATCAACAACAATTTGCTTTTTTCCACAGTAAGTATTATCCCGTGGTTAACTTGGCAGGTCGGCGATGACTGGTTTGATTCTCGTTCACTTCTTTTTTGTACATTGTGCCAAGCGGTTGAGTATTTAGTTTTCTTCAGTTATTACGTCTGTGCAAGATTTGTGCGCCGCATTTATTTGTTTCTCATCTTATCTCAGTCATACAATATATAAAAGAACAAGGAGACTGTTCAGTTGAGTTGTCGTAGTGTAAAAGGCCTCATTCAAAGAGGGCAGATCACGAGTGAACCGCACAATCCCCCAGCTAGGCTGCACCGTAAACGAATTCGAGCTTGGGCTGGGTTTTTGTCTTATGATTAATTTAACATAGCCAAAATTTGAAAAAATAAAAATATACACGGACCATAACCAAGTTACTTTTGTGGGGGCTGCGTTTTCACGGCATAGGCGCGCTCGATTTCAGGCTTTTACAATTTCGACTATATGCTAAGTATGAATTAGCAATCGAGTCCTATTATCTTATTCAAAATTACATTTTAGATTCGGAGAATTCAACATCCGAATCCACGTGGAATCCATACCGGTATTCTGAATTGCTCACCTTTAATTGGGGAAAAAAAAAATACAATCCTAATGTTGATATTGCACCGATAGTTAGTGTCTTATCGCAGTCATAATAGGTTGATGTTATTTGATAAGCAAATATGTTGTATAATCGTTCTACCATTCTCGCCGTTTTAACTACCACACGTTCCATTCCATGCCAACTGAACCGCCCAAAAGCCCGCCGTCTTGAAATTTTGATTATTTATCAGGGCTGATCCACCTATATCTCCTGACTTCAAAAAGATCAACTTCACCCCCAGAGCATTAACCGTTCGTTTGTTTTGGGCTGTTTCAAAAATGACATAAAGACACTAAAATCCCCTATATATTGCTCAAATTGGACTCTCCATAAAACGATATTGATCATTATTGCCAAATCCAAATTTATGATCAAATTTTTTTGATCTCTTGAGGAGGATTTTTGAGCTAACCTGGTATGCATATTTGACATTGATAAATTTGAATTTCCTAATTTTTGTGTGTGGGTACTATGTATGCTCATATTCATTATATTAGAAGATGTGATTTCAAAGTTTGCCTCATTTATTATATATTACACGACCGGCCTGAAATGCACTTTTAATTGCAATTTTAAATTGCATAAAGCAATAGAGATCTTTGAACAGTTGAGGTCCAATATTAAAACTAATAATAACGCATTACTAACGTTGCCGTGTATTATCAACTTTGAAAATTGTTTTTATACAAGTTACTTTATACTTTAGCATTTCCAATACATTCTGAAAAACCGCGTTGTAGATATCTGCCTTGATAGAAAGTCTTGATTTTGGGTTCTATTCTTTTTCTGTTTCATTATTCCAATCCAGTATTTTTGTCATTTGCTATGGTAAACGCCGATTCTCTAAAGGAATATTCTTAGGAAACGGGGACATCGAGAATCAAGGTCGAATTTAAACTACGCAGATAGCGCGTAAAATTTTCGCTCTCCTTGCGAAAAAGTCACTTTGCGCGACTTTGTCTATTGCAATGAAATTAAAAATATAGGTGAAATAAATAAAAATAGATAGACACTAGCGTATTGGTATTGATGACGATCGGCAATTGTGAGAACCGGTGTTTTTTACCGTCAATATTGGCACATTAAACGGCTACGAGTTGACATGAAGAGAATTTTCAAAGGTGAACCACGGATCGAACACTATCCGAAATATACACCGGTGACGACTCTAGTCACCCCATTGATGCTTGGGTAATTTTTAATTATACGCTAAATGAAATGTTCATATTGTATTATGACGTCACATCCCAAACAGTTGCCAAAAAAATCTCGACTTTTACGTTTGTCATAATATTTGTCTACTGCTACGCAGTATAGCCAACTTTATTTAATTGAGCAGAAATTACAAGTAAATATATATTGTTTAAATTGAATAGAAAAATACTTCCTAATTAAAATATTTAGATCTGGCCGACGGATATTGCGATTTGACTTTGACTTACTACTTTGGATATAGGAAATGGAGTTTGTGCGTGGAATGGAAATGAGGTTAGTGATGTTTTTATTCGGCGTTGCAAAAGTGCGGAGTCAGGTCAACTAGTGAAATCGTTCGGAATACGTTTTGAGCTACGCATCTCTGATCGTCTTGCCGGAGGCTCGAATCCCGCGAGGTATGACAACACGCGAGAGATTCTCTAAAAACCACATCGGCCAACGATGGTTCGCGTTAAGGCTATCTTCATCATGTAGGTTATATGCAAAATGAGTTAAAGATTAGGCGTAGTCCAATATTTCTCACTCAACTTAAAATCGGTAAGCTATCTGGCCTAGAGGCTGTAATACGTCACACGCTATGGTTACGCCATTTTATCGGCATGTCTATCTCACAGAAAATAAAATAAAATTGTATCCTAGCCTGCTGCTGGTGGATCTTAGCTTTTGGTCTACCGGTTTCACCTTTTTTCTCGAACAATATCACATAATTTCATGGGGTGGTGATGGGACTGATCCTAAGTCGGAAAACAATAATTATGATAATAGTATTCTACCAATGTCATGTTGTATGAAATTAACCTATATTATCTATATTAGAAATTTTGTTTCATTGAACTTGTGTCATAGATAGACAGGCGGCTCATCGACGCGATCCATCTGGGACACATACTTCATGAAAGATGTTTTGACAGAATTTATCCTATAGGGACGCACTAAAAATTAAGATTTGTCTTTTGGTCGATACTGGCTCCATTGCCCACAGACTATATAGAACCGGCACACGATCACTATCGCAATTTTACGATTTGATTACTTGAATAATCTTGATAATGCGAAGCAGTAGCACAATGATATGAAATTATTCAACTATTTGATTTTCGAAGGCGCACAAGATTTTTCATACCGCGGTTAAAAACGGAGTTTGGCCTAATTATTATAAGATAAAATAATTGACGTATTGGGACATGTAATTTTTAAGTGAGGTTTAGAATATCGGAATAACTTCCACGAAGAAGTCCTGACTTATTTTAAAAAAACTTTATTAAACATTCTCATTTCTGGTTACATTCGTAAAAACTTAAAACAAATTTGCCTCAGTGGCGAAGGAGGCCCTAGATTTTCGAAAATTCCATATTAAGAAGTTATAATAACAGTAGTACTTTTCATTAATAAGCCATGGCACATGGCCATACGCGTATCAATGAAGGCACTCAAGCTATAAAAAGAGTTTTGTCTCATTGTATATCGGAATATTAAAATAGGTAAAGTGTTTTAATGCAAAACTCAGCAATGAGGATATTGATGTGAAATAGAGTACGGTACGTATTGGTTACCTCGTTTTACACACACAGGCTTGGTGTTGCAGATGGTATTGTAAAGATCTCCGCTGTTTGTAAGTGTTAAGTGAATTTTTATAATACTTCAACATTAGTGGGAACAGAGGGGGGTCAATGGATGAAATTGAAACATTTCTTCTTCTAAATTTTGTGTGTCGCAAGTGTGCAAAAATGTATTTAAACTTTATATTTGGAAGATTCAATATTTTGAGGGGAAAAACAGTAAAATTTTCGCGTGAAAATTCTTCTTATTTTGAAGGTAGTGAGTTTTTGGGCGGTTCAGTTGGCATGGTATGACACATGTGGAAGTCGGAACGTTGAGAATGGTAGAACGATTATACAACATATTTGCTTTTCAAATAATATCAACCTATTATGACTGCGATAAGACACTAACTATCGGTGCAATAGCTTCATTAGGATTGTATTTTTTAATTGGATGATAGGACTCGATTGGTAATTCAGAATGCGGGTACGGATTCCAGGTTGATTCTGATGTTGAAGTATTCAAATCTAAAATGTAATTTTGAATTGGATAATAGGACGCGATTGCTAATTCATACTCGTCGAACGCACGCATATAGTCGAAATTGTAAAAGCCTGAAATCGAGCGCGCCTACGCCGTGAAAACGCAGCCCAGCCTCAATGTGGCGTTGAAATATGTGGTTATTAAAAATCGCAAAGTTTGAAAGAATACTGGTCAATTAGCATCAAATTGGATAGGTGACTAAATAAGATTTCTTAAATTTCTTTTCACAAAGTGGTTCTGAAATGAAAATTTCAACCAGAGCATTGCAACGTGTAGGAATGCAAAACAACGCACATTATTACGAGACAGTTACGAGCTTAGTAGCTTGCTGAGAAAAGTGTATTAAAGTGGAAATCAGGCGCACGCTGATATTAATTATAAAAGTCCTGTGAATTGGTAGTTGCTTATTGTAAGTAAGGTGAATTGGTAGTTGTTGTCCTCGTAAATTGGTAGTTGTTGTGGCCGTAAGTTGTTGTCGTGAATTGGTAGTTGTTTTTGTAAGATACGGTTATTTTTCGACAGTAAAAGAACAGTGAAATAAATCTTGACAATACGCCAAAGTAGATGATTAGTTTGGATTTACCTTTTTGCATTTATTGGAGCCTAACCCTAGCCTAAATAAAATACGATGAGCGCTCTAGAATATTATTTTAATGAGGAATTTAGAAATTTCTAATAACGTAGCAGGATACAATCCTGAATATGAAATGTTGGTGAAAAACACGATGATTCATTTGAGCTTTTGAGTTCACTCGAAATTGAAAATACTGCTTACGATGTTGGTAATATTTGGGAAATATAGAAGTCCATTGCAGTGTAAAAATTACTCGGAAAAAATCACTTTTTGTTATTTTCTTGCTGTCAGTCGATCGCAAGTTTTGAATAAATTTTCGAAGTTATCTCAATGGAAGGCAGGTTAGCCAACCCTGGTATATAATAACTATTTATATGACAATATTTTATGTACGACATTCATTGTTTTACCAAACAAATGATATAATGTTTGCTAGGTTCTAAGAACAGAATATTCTCTTTTCAAGATATGAAATCCAGAAGAAAAACTAATTGAAGTTTTCTTAAACAAGGTCTGGCCTAATATGCATATGGGTGTGCGATATCAACCTAATATAACTGCGATAAGAGACTGGCTGTTGGTAACATATGTACGACGGCATTTTTGTTCGTAGCGGCGATATCGTGGGCGGCCGGACTCACTAAGATTTTTTAAATTTATATGAGGATACCTTCAAAATAAGAAGCATTTTCACGCGACAATATTTCCCTTCAAAAGATAGAATCTTCCTAATATGAAGTATAAATACATTTTTGCGCATTTCCGGCGCACAAGATTTAGAGAAAGAAATATTTCGAAAAAACCCTTCATCTATTTCAATATTCTGATATACAATGAGACAAAATCCTTTTTATAGCTTGAGTGCCTGAATTAATACGCGTATGGCCATGTGCCATGGCCTCTTGACATGGAATTTTCGAAAATCTTGGGCTACTTCGCCACCGAGGCAAATTTGTTTTAAGTTTTTACGAATGTAACTAGGAATGAGAATGTTTGATAACATTTTTTTATAATAAGTCAGAACTTCTTCATGAAACTTCGATGTTCTAATCCTCCTAATATTTTTAACTGCGGTATGAAAAAGTCTATGCGCCTTCGGAAATCAAATTGCTGAATAATTTCATATTATTGTGCTACTGCTTCGTATTATCAAGATTATACAGTTTATCAAATCGTAAAATTACAATAGCTATCGTGTGCCGGTTCTATATAGTCAGTGGGCAACGGCGCCAGTATCGACCAAAAGACATGTCTTAATTTTTATTGCGTATCTATAGGAAAAATTGGATCGCGTTGATAAGAAGCCTGTATATCTATGACACATGTTTAATAAAACAAAAATTCTAGTATAGATAATATAAGTTCATTTCATACATGACATTGGTTGAATATTATTATCATAAGCATTATTTTCCAGTCTAAGATCAGTGTCATCACCACGCCATGAAATAAAACTGGTAGATTGAAAAGTAAGATCCAACAGCAGCAGGTTAGGATACAATTTCATTTTATGATGCGAGACAGAAATGGCTTAACGATAGCCTATGGCGTATCACAATCCCCGGGCCAGATAGCTTATCGATTTCGAGTCGGGTGTGAAAGTTTGGGCTACGCCTAATCTTTAACTCATTTTGCATATACAAGATGGAGAAAGGCTTTACGTGAACCATCGTTCGCCCATCTGGTTTCCAGAGAATCTCGCGTGTTATCATACCTCGCGGGATTCGCGCCTTCAGCATGACGATCAGAGATGCGTCAACTCGAAGCGTATTTCGAACGCTTTTACTAGTTGAGCCGACTGGGCACCCTTCCAACGCCGAAAATAAACATCACTGACCTCATTTCCATTCCACGCACGTTATCTATTTTTATGATATAGTGAACTACCACGTTATTCTGGCACCTAAAGTTAGTTCAAAAACACTCGGCAAATTCAATCTTTACAAATAATGGTAGTATTTTTTCATTCAATTTAAACAATATAGGTTTACTAGTAATTTCTGCTCAATTAATTTTACGTTGGATATACTGCGTAGCAGTAGTCAAATATTTGACAAACGTAAAAGTCAAAATTGGTCGCGAGCTCATATGTGATATTGATTTTTTTCCATACGTTTTTTTGCTCCTTTTTTAGCCAAAAATGAAGACTTTTTCGCAAAGGCAAAATTTTTTACGCGCGCTATTGGCGTTAGTTAAAATTCGACCCTGATTCTCGATGCCCACGTGTCAATGAACTAGCAGTTGCCACTGGTCGGTGCATTTGTGTTTTCGGTCTCTATACCAGAATTCTATCCATAGTACGTTAGCCTGGTGATATAACCATTTTTGAGCGGTATGTTTTCGACTTCATTAATACCTTTAAAATGTCATTTTTCCTAAAATATATTGTTTGAATCAGTTTGCTGCAGGTGAAACTTGGAAGATTCAGAAACCACTGGAACGATCAGAGTCAAACTATATGAAATCAAGTATCACTGACATCAGAGAATATTCCTGGAAAGGATCTGTGTTTACCAGATGCGGTGACGGTTATCTGTCCTAAACTAGCATGGATGCTTTCTACCACTCTTTACTCTGTTTAATGGTCCAATCTGAATGGTGGTTTGAGGTTGGGGATTTTTCCTTAAAATGTACATATTCTGCATATAAAAATTACAGATTTTTTAAAAAGAATTGAGTAATAAACCCCTGATGTTCACAAATTACCATTTGCATATATACATTCTGTTTATGAAGTTTATGTACCGAGGTTAGGAGTGATAAATCTGGATATGATAGCAATTATAAAAAGCACAACATTATCGAGTATAAATTGAATAATATTTGAAGAAATCGGCAAAAAAGAATTAATTACATTCGATAAAACAAATTGTGGATTGCTACAAAATTGATCACTGATGCTCAGAATGCCCAACACTTTTCAAACACATTTGATACATGCAAAAGTAGGCAAAAAGTGTTATTTGTCGATCTTTTTGTTGAAATTGAATCATTGGTCATTCCTATGCTATGCTGAGCACTACTTAAAAATAGTAAAAAAGTTTTCTAAAATAATCTATATTTCCGAAAAGCTTTTTATAAATAGTATCGGTCTATTAATTTTGAGCAGAATATAATGATTTCAAGGTAGCTTATGATACCAATGAGCACTGTCCCCCTGTGTTCTGTAATTAAATCTCATTAAACTAAAATTCTGACAAATAATATCATTAAATAAAATTGCGCCGAACTTTCAGAAATAATAAAAAAAAAAAATTTTACAATAAAAAAGTCATTAAATTATAACATATAACCAAAAAAAATTATTGCAGATGCAGCAGTTTTGCATAAATAATACTAATATCTAATAATGGCCCCATTTTCGAGTGCTTGAAATGTGCAGGTCATTTTCTTGCGATCAACACAAAAGCTTCAGAACCATCCACTCTGCTATTTCCTAGCAGTATTGATAGTTTTGTACTTTTTTCTACGAATTGGTAGCTGGGAAATGCTCAAAACGAGGCATTTTTATCTTCTAGCAAGAGATATAACATGGAATATTGCACATTTGCTGAATTTTTATCTGCCAGTTTGGTGTATAGTAATAGCCTACCTTTCGAAATGAATACTTGAGAGACTATGCCGCATTTTTATTGATAATATGTGCGATTCCACAACATCAGATATAATATATACCCGGTCACAATAATACGGGGCACGGATCATTCATGAAACACAACGACAGAGCGATGTTTATCAAAGTAAAATTTCTGTCAGATGAGAAGATTACATGATCAAATAATAATGCCGAACTTTTGCAATAGAAGTAATAACTCCATTAGGAAAAAATATGTCACAAGAAATATAATTACAGAACTACAATTGAAAAAATCTTGAAGATACAGTAGTTTTTATATAAATTGATTAGCAATACAGTTCAAGTCAATGAATGATATGCAGAAAAAAAAAGTGATGCACCATATCCATGTATATGAATTTAACAATTACTACTTTGAAAAAAAATGTATTTCCTTTCATTCCGCTTAAAGAGGAACATTTAGAGATGGCCAATATCAATACACCTATCAGCCTGTTATCAAAAGGAACCAATACTAGTGGTAACAGGATGAATATAAAGTTTGGACAGTTTTTTTTGTGAACTTTCCTGCAGACCATGTTGAGTTAGTTCTTGGTATCAACTTAGACAGAGGCAAAGTCCCAGTATAAATATTTTCCAAAACTATTGCAATGGGTCCAAAGTTGAATACAAAACATATTATTAGTCATCTCCTAGCAACTTTAGTTGTACATCAAATCTTCATTGCACCAAGCTGAAATATAATAAAATTATTGTGTAATGAAATTTTACATGCAAAATTTATGCCCAATGTAAGACATTAAATTAATAGATGGAGAGTGCACCACTGCGAATACAATATTTAATAAACATATAAATCTTTATTCCAAAAATAAAATATAGATCTGATAATTCCAAAATGTTTTGTCTTTTTCCCGAAGTTTGGCACCACTTTGCGATATTTTTTTGTCTGTAAATGCTTTTATTAGCTAATGGCACAATCGCCAGTATATCTGGCCTCCCCCACGCAGGGGTGCAATAACAGTACTTAAAAAATAAATACAAATGAGAATTTAACCTAAATAAAAAGTAATTTAACATTTGCGAGAAACATGTTATTATAAAGGAAAATCGCAGTGGCTAATCGAACAGAGCCGGCCCTTCAAAGGAATGGAAAATTATTGAGGAAAAAAAAAATTAGGCTCAGGCGACACGCGCGCCCTCTTGCGGTTGAGCAAATTATAAAATTAATACTCATCGACGCGAGAGGCGGCCATCCGCCTGGCAAACAAATAATATAAAAATTAATGAGTGAAGGGCCGGCTATCCCAGCGGTGGGTTCCGAAAGAAATTATCTGCTGTACTGAATATTACATACCACTCGCCTTTCTTATCATCTATTTGTGTGAATATTGTTTACAATCGAAAGGAACTATGGGTGTGAAGACGTGAGAACTTATAACTGCAAATTAAAAATTGGATAATGTAGGCGGGCGGCAAACTAAATAATTATAAAATGAATCTAAGTGTGCAATGCCCACCGCTGGGCGTGAATTTGTGGTGGCAAGTGGGGGGGGAGGGGAGATAAAAAAAACAATCACACAAATTTGAGCCACAGGATAAGTGGACTTATTTTTGTGAAAAGATTTCACACCGCGGGGAACCACTAGTGGGTTTTACTCGGGTTAGGTCAATTGAATTATAATACCAGACACTCAACAAATTGAACATTCATACTGCCCATCCCAATCATGTCTTAAGACGGCCGGGTGCATGCCACAGATGGACCGCGCCACACCGGCGCAAGTGGGGAAGAAGAAGGAAAGATAGAAAAGAAGACAGTGCTGGAAAAGAGGGTGAAGTTAATTAGCCAACACTGTCAGGGAGTCCACACCAGGCCCTCCAAACAAGATGGGAACCCGAGTGGAGTTCCTGACGCAGTTACGGGAGACCTGAGTTGCGGCCGCGCCAGTCACACCCAAAGCACGAAGAGCAGTCTGGTTCCCCACGGCATAACTGCTGAGAGAACCAACCACAAAGACGTGGAACTCCACCACCTTGCCAGAGGCATGTGTGATGGAGCGACACAACTCTTTGTACTTGGAGTGCTTCCGACGGTCCGCATCATCCATTGTGGTCTCACTGTTGTCAAAGGGGCACACCACATCGATCACAACGACTCGATTCGTTCCCGATTCCTCGAGAACCAAGTCGGGCCGCAGGATCTTAGCTGTTCTACTGGTAGGCAATCGACAAACTACGTCGACATCGCATCTAGAGAACCTGGTTGGGGGCAGATGGGCTAAGATCTCCCTTTGCACCGAATCATGCCGCTCCCTGATGAGAGACATCACAGGAAGGCAATGATTCAGCACATGAGGGAGAGTTTCGTTTGCGTAACCGCACTTGCTACAAGTCACGCGCGGTTCCGCATAGCCGGAAAACCGTCTACGAACGAATCGTAGCGGCAGAAGATTCAATCGAGCTTTCAATACCCACGAGATCTCAAACTGAGCAAGAGAAACAGAGGTGGAGAGGAAGTTGTTTGAGCACCTGAACCAGGAATGGCAAGAAACTGTCTTTCCCTGGTCCCGGAGCCCACCTCAGCCAGCGGGTATTACTTACATAATGCAACACCCGCGTGAATTTCTTGGTGCTCTCTATCAGGAAATCGTTTGTGGTGACAGTGAAATTCCCCTCGGAGGAGACAGCCTAGCGAAGGCCCATTCGGCGACTCATCGGGCGTAATTGCGCCCACAAGTCACCGTATGCGCCAATGCGTCGTCCGTCTGGCTCAGAGGAGTTTTCACGATTGAGGAACTCGATTGTCAGGGCCTGCGTCGCCTCCGAAATGCGGTAAAACTTCGCCACAACCTCGCTCAGCGGGGCGCGGGCAACCGAACGAATCTTAGAGTCAGGGGAGTTCAAAGATTTGAACGCCTGCGTAGCCCGAAAGATGTCCGCTTCGCGGGCAAGATTCGGGACACCCAGACCCCCGACGGCAGCCGTCGAATGGAAAAAGGGCTGACAGGTCCGGTCTGGTAACTGGAATGCGGCTCTCAACAAACTACGGATGCCCGCGTCCAGCCGCTCGAGGTCATGACGACGAAAATACCTAATTCGGAACTGAAAGAAGAGTTTCGGTAAAACGCATCTCTTCAATGCAAGCAACTTCTGGAACGGGCTGAGCTCGTAAGAAAAAAGCCTCCGACAAAATAAAAGGATATGATCAAGAAACTCAGCACGCCCGACGATTCGGTATCCCATGCACTTGCCCAGATACCTCCTGAAGTCATATCGGCCGAGTACTGCTACTTCCTCTTCATTTAGTTGGAAAGGTTCACAGTACACGACCATCGCGCCATCAAGATGCTCCAAGACAAGAACACGGCATTTTGAAGGTTTGAACTCCATTCCGGACCATCACGCAAACTCATCGCAAATTGTGAGGTGCGCCTGAAGTTGCGTGCGGGACAACGCACACAATGCAGAATCATCTGCATAGCCCTGTCCGCTGATCGACACATCCGGCGCACAAGCGAACCGGCATCCGGGAGGCTCTTGACACCGCGGAGGAGGACTTGAATCACTATATTGAACGTGATCGCGGACAACGGGCACCCTTGACGAACTCCTCTGCCCGCAGGAATTGGAGCCGTACAGCCATTCGTGGTACGAATGGTAAAGGTGTTGTCCCGATAGATATCCGAGATCACCTCCAACATGTACTCCGGTGCGCCAAAATGTCCCAGGACTTCGAGAATGGCTCCATGCCTAACAGACCCGAAAGCATTGCGGATGTCAAGCCACGTATAGGTTACGCTTATGTTTCTTGGCATCCGCAATGATCGATTCGAGCATGAAGACATCGAAGATGCCTTCGAAAGGAACAAAACCCTTCTGCTCTGGGGAGATTACGCCCCCCCTGGCGACCCAGCTTTGAAGACGACGAGCGATCACGGCTGCATAGATCATATACAGCGTGCGGCATATGGCGATGGGTCTCCAGTTCCCGACGTCATTCATGTCGCCCTCCAGGTCCTTTAATATAAGGGTTATCCGGGAGGTGCGCCACGAATTTAAAATTCGTCGAGAACGCCTATAGATTTCGAAAAGTGTGGCGAGGATTTCTCCTCTTGAATCCAAGCTCTTCCAAAACCCGTAGGTGAGCCCATCTTGGCCTGGGGATGTACCAGTTTTTAAATCCCTCAGTACCGCGCAGACTTCAACCGCACTGATCGCCACGTCCTCTTCTACCAGCACGTCTCCGTGCCGGTAAGCGCTCTGGGACATCCATGAAGGCATAAACCAGTCGCCGGTTCCATGGGGCGTCGAATCAGCACGATATTTCTCCTCTAAAATTGAGGGTGAAATAGCACACCGCGGACTGCCAGGGGAGTCCTCGATGATCGACCTGACCGTGCTTTTCTGATTTCTCCAGAAAGCCGCCCTCAACCGAGGACCTGACCTGGGCCGATATCCCCGCTCACCATTTACCTGGTTAGTTTTAGCCCGTATTTCGGCTGAACAAGAATATAGACTTGGGGGTCGGCTTGTCGGCTTCTGGGAGTCAGATGCATGGTCAGACCAGGGTTCAAACTGTTCCTCAAGGTGACTGAAAGCCTTGTCCACAGGGGACATTGAGGCTGATTCATCCACCAAGCGGGACAGCTTTTGGCGCAGCTCCTCCAGATCAAGAAGATCCAGCGGAGCCGCGACCTCCAGAGGAGAAGAACTCTGGCGATCATCTAATGCAGAAGTTGAGCCCTGATTGGTCGATATGAGTAGGGGCGGGGGAGTGAATGAACGAAAACAAATTGCATCCACTAGAGGGTCGGGAGTTGGGGATGCCACGGGCTCCGTCTCGACTCCAGTAATAGCGGCTCACGGACCTGCCAGCGCGCTTCTGTGAAAACTCCTTAATTTGAGGTCGGGTCTGACCAAGAGGGGGTGTTTTAACAGCCATGGGTAGGGGGAGAGGTTTTGTTTTACGGGGGGGAGGTTCCGGTGTCGCCAAGTCCCGGGGCGCACGACGGGGCGAATCGGGTGAAGAAGAAGAAGAGGAAATAGAAAGTGACTTATTCTAAGACACTTTTATTATGAAATTATTCCAATGAAAGTCTTTTTTTGATATTTGATTCATTTTTGACATTTCTGACACTAATCTTACTTTAAAAGTACATACCATGAAATATTCAAGACGAAGAATTTGCAGAAGTTAAATTTGTCACTGGACTTTGTGATAAACCAGAAGATGATCCGGTCTGCAAAAGTAGAATTAGAAAGTCAAGATAACATTTTTTTAAGATACCGTAATCCAAGTTTACAGAAAAAAAAACATTTGTTCAAATTCAATTGACACTGAACAAGAACCAAAAAGCAGATTGATTTTACAAGTGAGGCACGACGATATTAGCAAAAAGTTACCAGAGAATATCGGAGATCGCCAAAAAATATTAAAATGGCAACATTCAACTTTGTGGACTTCTTGAACATTTAAACAGCTTACCTCCTGTAAGATTTCTTATAGTTGAATTATCAGAAGATCTAACTTGAAATAATGTACATATATCTTACAATAATGATTATAGAGCTTTGATTAATATGTTTTTGGAATTAAATATAATTTCGATGCCATGCATCAATAGCTTCAAAAAAGAAAATATCGTGACAAACTAAAATTTACTGTTACATAATATAAAAAGAACACTTGATTAATATTCACCCAAGTGTGCAGTATAGTGGTTTTGAACTCAAGATGTCAGCCAAATAGAATAATGAATGTTTTGAGAAAGAAAATAATTACTGGTGTGCTTCCATCTGTAAATTTCAGTCAAATTTCCCCAATCTCCTTTACTGTATCATTTATACTTATTTGTGGCAGCTTTCGCTTACTTAATTGCGATGAAAATAATCCAGCATCCCATCTCTTTTTGTTAGAAAATGCAAATGAGAAAACAGAGTATCTTGAAATCTTTGGATCGAGACTACCTGCCAATTAGAAAATTGAATGGTTTATAATAAATGGAATTTTTATAACATGATATAAATAAGAGCTGTAGAAATATGTTAACAATAGAAAAACAAACCACACATGTTTAACGTGTTGTTTAAACAGGGATCTACCAATAAATAAGATACCGACTTAGAACCAGCTAATACACTTTTAATCCTTTTAGTCACCTCTCACAACAAGCAGGAAATATGCTAGGGTAATTCCAACGCCTGAATCTACAAGACTAGTTAACATAATGTACAAGCCTGACTTCCTTATTGTAGGGTACTAAAATATGGTAATGAAAAAAGTTATTAAAATAGGGAATTTTTTACCAAAAATTGAGATTTTTGCCAAAGTCATCAATATTCGATATCCTACAAAACTCTTAATAGGAATAGATATTATGCCTTCGAATTAAGTATTCCGAATAATTATGGAAAAGTGTGAAGTATTCTGAATTGCTCATCTCTACTTCGTGTGCAATTGCTTTTGCAGGTATTTTTTTTATTTTACATGGATCTTGGCCGTTAAATGATAAGAGAATTCAGGCTGGCAGAAAGAATGTCAGCTACTCTGCTACCCAGACACCCAAAGAAAATGTATTCCATCAGAGGAGAACTTGGCAAATTGAAATTATTTCATAAAATTGAACCGGGACTCAAAAATGACTCTTTGGGCATCTGAACTGCAGGAAAAAGGTTCATAATCATCAATATTCCTATGAAATAGAAGTGTTAATGGTTTTGAAGCTTTTTGACCTCCCAAGGAAAATGGAATGTGCGTTTCGTACACACGAAGAAAAACAAAATTAAGCCAGCCTGTTTTATACTTGTCTTGGGGAAATTTTTCAATAAAACAAGATATAATAAATATGCCCACCATAACAGTCTGGTAACTGCCACTATATACATGAAGTTCTGAGAGGCGACCAGAGCTCGGACCCAATGATTTAAACCAGCCAGTTCCCAATGAAGCGTCAGGTCTGACCCTCCAACTTTCCAAACCTGTGAAAGAGAAAATATATCACAAATCCATTTGTTTGTCAATCAGTAAACACGTAAACATTCTGAAACCCTGGCGCACTGTTGTTCACATGGTGGTTAGGGCTGTATGAATTATTTGATTCAATTCATGACACGTCAATTTGTGAAATGTTTGATTCGACTTTTCCAGCTTTTGAAACCAATATTCGTTGCACAAAAAATTACAGATTCTTAAATCATAAGATATTTGATGTTGGCCGCCCCTACATGCTTCCACTCACTGCACTCTAGATTAGCAGGTTAGCACAGTATGGGATGTTTTCCTCTCAGAGGACAGTTGTAAATTTCACATTTCAAGTAGGTTTTGAATTAATAGTGGATGTTACCAGTAGTTGGTTCTTTTTGGGGGTGCCGCCTCCTATGATCTAGAAGTGGAGGTGGTTTTTACCATCACTCAGGGCAGATACCACTCACTGCACTTTACCATGGAAGTTCTGTTTTGGATGTTTTTCGTTTAGAGTGCAGTTGCTGGTACTAAATCATCCAGTAACTCTTTGATATTGAGTGGCCGGTGGTTGGTGCCTTAGAAAAATTAGCAAATGCGCAATGTTTCGTGATCTCTTGCTAGAACAGTGCAGTTGCTGGTACTACATCTTTTAGTAGCTCTTTGCTATTTATTGCGTGGTCGGTCGTTAGTTGGCATCTTTTAAGCACTGCTTCTGGCCTTGCTCAGCGTGAATTTCAATAAAAAAGGGTGAATTCATCATTAAAAAATTGCTTTTTACCAAATTTGATTTCTGTTGCTTTTTCCAGCTCATCAACCCGATCTGCTGTTTTGGACAAGATTGACCTGAAAAGAGAAACAACAACAATTAGCAAATTGATAGAAGAGATTTAAAAACCTATTTCATGTGTAAAATCCACTTGAAGGATACTAAGATGTCATAGTTTCACTAATGCACAGGACAGATAGCACTCTTTTCACCCTACTCTTTTTTTAATGTTTTATTGAAATTCACTCTAAGCAAGGTGGGAAACAAGTTTTAAAAAATCCTTAACGGATTTTTACAACAAGATAGGGTAACAGCACCAGTACTGGCATCCAAAGCGGAAAACATCTCAAGTGGAACTGAACAGTCATGGTAAAGTGCAGTAAGGGGTATCTGCCCTGGACAATGATAAGCCATCTACCTCTATTAGTTTCGGTCATCTTTACTACATGCACAGTGTTTTCAACATGCCAATCTATAGAATAGGTCAGGGCATTACTTTACTGCATACAACACATTGAATTTATTCCCCAGTGCAAGATAAATTGGCTCTGATGCTCCGAATAACCATCATTGTATTTGCTAGGTCTCTTTTCCAAACCCTTGATGATTTCAAACTTTTTGTACAGCTTGGGAGGCTACCAGGCACTCAGAAAGTTACAATTTAATCTTCTAGTAAGAGATAAGTAAAGAACTATTATCGATTTGTTATAATTTTTCCGGATGGACCCATTTCTTCATGTGTTCTAGTGGCAGGAGTATCTGGTATCTCAGAGACATTTTTTTATTAAAATTCACTCTGAGCAAGGCCAGGAGCAGTGCTTAAAAGATGCCAACTAACGACCGACCACGCAATAAATAGCAAAGAGATACTAAAAGATGTAGTACCAGCAACTGCACTGTTCTAGCAAGAGATCACGAAACATTGCTCATTTTTCTTATGAAGGTCTCTTCATAGCAGCAGAAGCTCACATTCTGCCTAGGCCATTACACCAAAATATTAAAATCTTTAATCAAGAAATATTCATTTCGAAACAAACCTCCGAGAGCTATTTTCTGTCTCATATAGCATTGGTAAGTTCAGTGATTCTGTCTTCAGTTAGTTGCAGAAAATCTTTGACCATCTCAAACTTACAAGCATTCTCATGGTTCGTGAGACTTGAATTGGCACCAACAAACTGTCATCTGTGAAGGGATTAAACTATAAGATCAGAGGAGATATTTAGATACCGGTAGTTGGGGATTCCATATTTTACTTTTGAGCTTTTCAAATAGCTTATCAGAAAAATTGGATATACTGGTACTAAATTATTAAATCCAAAATTGAAATTCTATTAAGATTAGAATTAATTCAATTATCATTTCACACTGTCAAATAATCTGCAGAAAAAAGAAGTTCGCTCAAAGAACCTCAAAATTTTGGAATTCCCTCCCACTGCTTTCCTGATCGTGGCACTAGACATGTTTTAGCTATGATTCGTTGGAAGACTAGTGACTAACAATAAAAACAACCCAGCATTCATCAGACTAAAGCAGAAGCAAACCTAGCAGAACCTTGTTTACTTTGGGTTTCTTTTTGATTTTTTTGTGGAGTTCGCTTGTTACTAGACACTACTAAGCATTTTAGTTCATTTTTTCATTGTCTGAATAGCAAAGTAGCTGACATTATGCCAGTCTGCATCGGACTAACAAAATCCAAGAAATTTTTACCCTTTATTGACAAACAATAAAGTAAATTTCACCTGTAGTTATTGTTGTAACTGCTGAATATGCTGGCCCAAATGTGGTTTCAATTTTTGGCTGAAAAATGAGAAAATGATTTAAGATCACAAAAACATCGAGACACTAACAGTCATTAAAATTTATTTAAATCTTGTTATAACAATATATTTTATGCAACTGCTTTCCGTGTTTTTTTCGGGTTATTCCTGATAGTGGTACTAGATGGTTTCAATATCGCTCAGGGCAGAAATCATTCAGTGCACTTTATTATATTGGTTCAGTCATGTATAGGGTTTTTCCACTTTCAAGCAGTTAAGAGTGCAGTTGCTGGTGCTACGTGTGAAACTAGCCCTTTGTCATATGTGGCTGTTAGTTGCTTCCTTTTAGACGGTGTTTTCAGCCTTTATGAAGCAAATTTCAATAAATAAAGTTTTTGAAATATACAAAAAAATTATAATTAATAGCCAGGTTTAGGGGCCTATAACTTTGTTATTTTTTGTATGTATTTATTATTTTAAGTTGATTTTCTGCAGATAAAAAATTTCGTTCGGACAGGGAAGTTTTTGCCACATTTCCCGAATATCTTTAAAAAAACTTGGTATTATTTTTGTCGTGACGAGAGTTTCAATGTCCTTCCCGGCTTAGGATATGTCACTTCCAACATGGAGATATTAGATAATACCCAGACATATATATACTGGTACTAAACTTTGTGAGGCTTTTATTTTCTCCAGGTGTCTGAAGGTGAAGGTTTCAGTGTGCCATGCATTGTTTAAGCTTTTACGGAGTAAAGGTAAAACAATTTTACCAAACATATTATATGCACCTTAGCTTGATTTTCATTTTTTCTGACTGTGATAGCGGGTCGTTTAGGTCCAAGAATAAAGCCCCCATCGACTCATGTAATTGATGATTTCGAGTGCCGTCTTACAATCGAGGGACTTGATCTTTGAAGTCTTATATCCGTGGGATGAAGATTCTTCGGTGTCGAAGTCTGGTTTTGGTCGCTTGGGGCTGGAATTGGGTGACCACCAACTGCTGTACGACAAGATATGATGAAAGGCTGTACTGTAACAGTTGATGCAGTTATATTTGATCAATATCACCCCCATGTATACCACAATTATTTTAACATCCAACATGAATTTCCAACATCACATCAGCATCAAAATATTCCATCAAGATATTCCATTTTATCGTAGTTAATCATATTGAAAATATTTGCATTTTACAGGTAAGTATGTAATAAAAAGGAAAAAAAATTATAGTCATAATGGAATAAAAAAATCAATCTCTCCATTGATACAGAAGATTCAATTCATTAATAAACTTGGAATTATTCGTCTATTTATTCGTCTCTTTTTGCTTTTGTTCTGTCCATATTTTATATCTCGAAATAGAAATTAATAAAATAATAGCATTTGTTTCAACATTATTCAAGTGCGAGTATTCTGGTTCACTTAAATTTAACATAACACATATTCTATAGTTTGTTTCAAACTGGCATTGCTTGATTTTCAGTACTTTCTTATATGAAAATTCATAAATATAATGTACAAAACTATATTTCCAAAATAAATGAAATGCATAATCAGGTTCCTTGTTACAAAGTACACAAGTTTCGTTTTCTAGCAATCCATCTTATACCTGGTTTCGTTTTAAGAGGTAAAATATCCCACATCAAACAATAATTAAAACTTTTTTTACATTATTAGGTAATATTTAGTTATGAATGTGAATACACTTATTGGACAAATCTACTGAATATAATGGGATCAATTGTTCACTGCTTATTTCAGTAAATATCTTCTTTATATATACTTAGTACGAGGATTTCCATTATTGATACCTATACTTGTCTATATATGGGTTTAAATAAAATTGATTATTGATTTATAATAGAACTGTGGATAAAAGCTAAGGGTTATATTAATATTAGGGTTTATACAGTTGATATCCAATGTTGTATTCCATGAATTCTAAAAAACGTTGTGTCCTATGTTCTCTCTCATGTATACATATTCCTGATTTCTCATAATAAACACATTGTGAAAAGAGGAATAATGATTATGTCATATCCATCACAGCCTTTCACTTTACAAAGTCTTTCAAATTTTGATCTTCATTTACCATCAAGTACAATTCTTTCTACTATTACAGTTGTTTCTATTATTACATTCAGCTCTCTAGCTATTTCTTTTGGCATGGGAAATACCTGTGACAAATATAAGAACAGGGGTAACGCTTTCATTTTAACTGATCCACATTTTCCTTCAAGTGTTGCATAAGTCTGTTGTAGATTTTCTACTTTTTTTTTCACTTTTTTTACTTCCATCATTTTGTTGTCTGGCTTTATAATCCCTTTTATCTTTTGTTCATAGTTAATATTTATTATCAATGGCTCTATTGCAATGATAAATAAAAATAGACTCATGCTCCCTGACATACTCCCCTTTTTATTGAAAATTTATTGCTCGAATAGCCATTCATGACTATTCTTGTTCCATATCGTCATACACAGTACAGGAAACGTAAAAATGTAATAAATTTCTCCTTAAATCCAAACTTTCACATGGTTTTAAATAAGTATTGTAAATCAACAGAGTCAAAGGCTTTTTTAAGATCAAGTGATACTATGGAGCATTCGCCTGGTTTGTTGGCTTATTTCACACACAAATCTTTAACCATGTTAAGAGAATTACTCATTTTTCTTCCTGGTACTGCTGTTTGTTGTATACTAATAAAGGATGATAGAACTGATTTTAGTCCACATTTTTGTGAAGATTTTCTAGTCAGTATTGAGTAAAGTTATCAGCCTATAGTTACTAAGTTCTTTTTTATAGAATAATATTACCATAAGCATTGTTTTCCGGCCTAAGATCAGCGTCATCACCACGCCGTGAAATAAAACTGGTAGATTGAAAGGTAAGATCTACCAGCAGCAGGCTAGGATACAATTTCATTTTATGCTGCGAGACAGAAATGGCTTAACCATAGCCTATGGCGTATCACAATCCCCGGGCCAGACAGCTTATCGATTTCGAGCTGGGTGGGAAAGTTTGGGCTAAGCCTAATCTTTAACCCATTTTGCGTATACATGATGGAGAAATGCATTAATTTTGGGTGCGTCTCTATAGGAAAAATTTTGTCAGAGCATATTTTGTGAAGTATGTGTCCAGATGGATCGCGTCGATGCGTCGACTGTCCATCTATGACACAAGCTTAATAAAACAAAATTTCTAATATAGATCATTATAAGCTAATTTCATACAACATGACATTGGTAGAATATTATTATCATAAGCATTGTTTTCCGGCTTGAGATCAGTGTCATCACCACGCCATGAAACTATGTGATATCGTTCGAAAATAAAAGGTGAAACCGGTAGACAAAAAGCTAAGATCCACCAGCAGCAGGCTAGGGTACAATTTCATTTTATGCTGCGAGATAAAAATGCCGAAAAAATGGCTTAACCATAGCCTATGGCGTATCACAACCTCCAGGCCAGATAGCTGGCCGATTTTAAGGTTGGGTGAGAGAGTTTGGGCTACGCCTAATCTTTAACTCATTTTGCATATAGCCTACATGGTGAAGAAAGCCTTACCGCGAACCATCGTTGGCCGATCTGGATTTTAGAGAATTCAATACGATTAGAGATGCGTTACTCGAAGCGTATTCCGAACGCTTTCACTTGTTGAACTGACTGCGCGCACTTCCAACGCTGAATAAAAATATCACTAACCTCATTTCCATTCCACGCACAAACTCCATTTCTTATATCCATTTTCAAGATATAGTAAACTGCACTACCACGCTGTTCTGACACCTGAACTTAGTTTAACAACATTCGTCAAAACGTCACGCGCTACATATAGTTCCCTCGGCCGAATGTGGATACCAGTTAGGGTAAAGAATAAAAATAAACCAGAAGCATTTTCTGTGAGATTTGAAAAAGTGTATTAAAAAAAATATAAAGTGGAATTCGAATTAAAAAAACGAGCCAAATTGGTGGGGAAAATAGTGTACTCGGGGTTTCGATAGAGCGCGTGATTATACTATTACGTGAAAAAGCTAACATGTGAAATTGAAAAAGCACAAACATTTTTTCGGAGTTGATAACAAGCTAAGAATACATCAAAAAGGGCAATTAAAGTATAATAATCATAAAACACTAATTATATACCTGTTACGATATCCATAGGAAAAATATATAATACCGAGGCATGAATATTTTTGGAAAAAGAAATGAATTAAAGGCAGTTAGAATGTCATGCCTATCAGCACAAGGTGGTATAACTGGATATTCAACACCTAGCCATAACTGTGTGCTTCAAGGCTAATGAAGCCTGACATTTAAATTCCTACATTTAGGTTGGTAGGTTCGAGGAACAGTTGAAATCTGTAATACACACATGTATGTTTGTATTATCAAACTGAAAGCAAATCTATCAGGTAGCGGCATAATCATTTAATGATGGAATGATTCCTGGCGAAATTGGAAGATTAAAGTCGCACCGCAAAACACCAGTCAAAATCCGAGATGTGAGCGTGAGTTGAATAAGCGCGCCACGGACGTTTCGAAAAAAATTATTTGGACCATTCTACAACCTGCAGAGGTCTGCGAGAGAGAGAGAGAGAATTTATTATTTTGTCAACCAGAAATGCAACACATAATACATTAAATTGTATGTAGATACACAGCATATGTATTTCGGTACAGACTGGGGAATGGCGATACGACCAGTTGGTCATCAAAGTCTGCCATCACCCATTCCTGCCAAATATATATAAAGAAAAATTTGCAATAAACTATGATAATCTTTGCACTTACAAATGATGACACTTTTCAAGAAAATATTTTAACACTCTCATTTTCCACATAGCATTCAAGCACATTGGTGTTCGTATTCTAAAATTCAACACAGACACCAAGAATGCCCGAAACAATACCTGGCAAATTTGCGAAAGAGAACAAGAAAGAGGTAATCGAGGCAATATAATAAATAAACAGAGGGGAACACTATAGCTGCTTAACTATAGTGGTTCAATAAAAAAAAAAAAAAAAAAAAAAAATAGTAACTCAGCTAAATATTCAGTCCAATGGTATTTCAAAGGCAAAGTATCACGCCCATCGTGTAGAGTGAAACTTTATACAAGAAGAAAAAATGAGACGGTTATAGGAATCCTAACTAACTATATGTATATAGCATATGTAAATAAGGATACCTCAGTACCGATGATCACCGATAAATGACAAAAAAAGACATAACTAGTAAAACATTTACAATGTCTTGTAATCACTGCATGAATTATCATGATTTAATATAAGACACATCAGAACACAATATCAGTAATCACTGATTAAAAAGCACAAGTATTTTTTTTTAAATAGAGAATATGTGGATTCCTTGATATTCTCAGGAATGCTGTTCCATATTTTAACCCCAGTAACTTTAATGGATTTTTGCAGGACTTTATTATCGGCTCTGGGAACATAATACGACTGTTTTGAAGAAAATCGAGTATTGTAGGAATGTACACTACTGCATGCTGAAAAATATAGAGCAAAAGATTCCGGAAGAGTGCCAGAGTTATATTTATACATTATTTTGCCCACCTCGTATCGGTACAAGTGATCTAGTTTCAAAATATTTAGTTTCTTATAAAGAGGGACTCAATGTTGTTCGTAATGGAACTTTGGAAATAACCCTTATAGCTCTGTTTTGGAGTACTTTGAGGGGATTCAATTGCGTTTGTGCAGCTACTCCCCACAAGACTATACCATATTGTAACACAGAGTGAAAAATAGAAAAAATAAACAGTACGTAAAATATTTTTAGGAACATAATACTTGAGCTTTGTTAAGACCCCGACGGCTCTTGACAATTTGCTGACTAAGTGATTAATATGGGTACTCCATGTGAGGTTTTGATCAATGTAAATACCCAAATATTTCACAGACCGGCATATTGATAAACGAATTCTATTGACAAAAATATTGAAATTTTCAGATTTTCCTCCAGTTAATTTGGAATTGATAATAAGAACCTGTGACTTTTTTGGATTAAGTGATATTTTATTGCACAGCATCCAGTCATTAATATTTTCTAAATCCAAATTCATTTTCATTCATTTCATTTTCATTCATTCATTTCATTTGCGTCACGCCAGAGCTTTATGACTCTCCAAAAGAATGACTCCATCGTGTTGCTTCGACTAGACTTTTAACATTTCCAATGTTAGGAAGTCAGTTGGTGAATCTCATGAAGAATCGTCCAATGCTAGGTAACGCGTTCACGATTGCTGACGAGTAACCGCATAAAAAGTTACTTTCCGGGAAAGTGGTCACATTGCGGGTGTGATATTAGCCTGAATTTGAAAATGCATTACTTTGCCTTGCTCGAAGTATCATGCGTGAGATAACCTTGAACAAACGTTATTCTTCCAGTGTTAGAAGGTGTCAAAAGTTGCGCATACGAGAGTGAATAGCTCAAATTTGCGAGCGCGTTAATTTGCTTCACTTGAAGAACAATGCCTGATAAAACCCAAGCAAGAATGAGAAAAATAAGTTTTTGGTAATCGGCAAAATAGATGGATTTATATGGCCTATAAACATGTCACCTTGTGCAGCTTTTATCCAAGGTGCGGTTATGGTGAAAGAGTTTGCAGTGATTAACTAGTATAAACTGCATTTCTACATTCAGAGCGCCATGTATTTACCAAAAAACCATCGAAAAGGTGGAATAAAGCGAAAGAAATCAACTTTAGATATTCAAATTTAGAAAACCGGGCTAAATAATCTGCTAAGCGATTCAGCACTTAATAAAATACTTAATAAAACATGATTCTGATACCTTTGACTGAAAAGCTTAAAACTTTCAAAAAATCACGTAAATATAAACACTAAAAATTGACATTCGATTATAAAATCAAAAAAAAAATACCGTCTCGTTTAAAATGCATTGGATTGATAAACTGGTCAGGAAAATTTTTGCTCTTCTTCAAAGTTTCAAAGTTTGGCGAGATGATGATTCATTTTGCTTACTTGTAAGTTATAAAATGTCCTTGAGTTGTCGTAGCTTGGACACGTAGCCGGTGGTCAACGCTTCTACAGTCCAAGGTGAGCGCTTGTATTGGTTGTTGTAAAGCGACCCCTGGTTTGTTTGAGGATGGTGCGGTTCACTCGTGATTTGCCCTCTTTGAATGAGGCCTTTTACACTACGGCAACTTAACTGAACAGTCTCTCACGTCTTGTATATATTGTATGGTTGAGATAAAATGCGAAACAAATAAAAGCGGCGGCACTAATCTTGAAAGCAACATAAAAAGCGAAAAAAACTAAAAACTCAACCGCTTGGCACAATATACAAAATAGAAGTGAACGAGAAACAAACAGGCCGTCGCCGACCTGCCAAGTCAATCATGGGATAATGCTTACTGTTGAAAAAAAAGTAAAACGTTGTTGACTTGGCAGGTAGAGCGACGGAAGAAAAGGGAATAAAGAATTATGTTGGTTTCACGCGCTACAACGGTACATCATGTGTGGCCTAGAACGCGTGCTGTTATATTTATCATGCTATCTTATTTAGAGATATCGATGTAATATGACTCGAAATATCAGTCCATCGAAAGAACTTGGATGTTCAGTGATTAATATAACCAGAATGTCCATAGACAAATAATAATTGGTGAACATCATGGGTTTAGTACTCGATTCTTATTAAAAAATCTCTACATTTTATATGCTCAAATAAATAGGTTTATAGATATGCTAAAATATTGAGTTGTTTTTAGCGATGTGTAGATTATAAACATTTGGAGGAAATCTTTCTTTATTTCATCGCCAGAGACATTACACTGTAAATTGCGAAGGTGGGTGCGGAGTGGAGTGGAGTGGTGGTATGAAAATTTCGACCTAATAGGGTCGTATTTTAAGGTGGAATTCTTCATACTACCGTAAATACCGTTGAAAGGAGATTTTTTCTGGGCGAGGCTCAATACAAATCGAGTGAAATATGCTAAATTGTGGCATGCGATGCGGGATCAAAATGATAGAGAGAAAATAGAGCTTTTTGATACAACTGAAACTGATATTGGCAGAATCAAAAGATAGCAAAAAATTCCAAGATATTTTCAACGCATTTTTAACAGTATAATCGCGGCCTCTTGTAGCCTATTGACTGACCAAACAATGGTTTACGGGCGACAGCCTGCTTTAGGGTTAAAGAACAACACGTGGTGACGCGAATGGCGGTTTGCTGTCTCTTTTGTTGCAGCAACTCTGAACTCCTAACCAGTGCGGCAACCTTTAGCTGTCCAGTCCGTCCATAAATTTCACTTTCTAGTTTTATTGTTTAAGGATTGGATTGCCGGTACTCTATATGAAGAATTGCATTATTCGCTGTTATATAAGGCATACTATGGAACATAATACTAACGCTATAGACTTACGCAACAGAAACAGACAAACTTGCAAAAGAACCCTTACGGTATGCTTAGTCAGGGAACTGGTAGAGGTTATTTACCCTGTACCGGTGCATCAAAAATGTATGTTTGAATCAAAGGCAGCTCTGAGCTGGGTGGCTAGAGATGAAAATAAGACTCAAAGATTTAAACATTGAACACTCCATAAAGGATGCAACAAAATGTAGACAAGAAGAAATAGCAATTCAGGAGGAGTTGGGAGATTTGAAAATATAACTTGATCAGGGAAAACATGTACTCGCTAAATTCAAACAAATAAAAAACAAAATGATAACAATGCAAGAAGAATGGGGCAAATGCTCTAGCAGGTAGAATATAATAAGGCGTGCAGCAAATGGTTCTTCAAAAAATTGAAAGCCAAACACAAAGATAATAAAATACATAGGCTAAACTGAAAGATGAAAATACTGCGGAAACTTCAAATCTTAGTGAAATGATGAACATTGCAGATTGCAATCAAATTCTGTGAACAGCTGTACAAGAAGAAAGAAGTAAACGAATATGATCAGAGCCAATTTCTAGATAAAATACCACAACAGCAGACAATTTAAGAAGATGACGCATATATGCTTCAAGAAAATATGTAAACCGAAGAAATATCCAACACAGTGAAAATTCTGAAAGATTATAGAAGTCCTGGACCAGTTAGTATAACTGCAAAATTTTACAAGACATGTTGGGAGGTTGTTGGCAAAGATTATTCTGAAATAATTGAAGAGATTTACGAAAGGAATGAAATGCTTAAAGAAATGAAGTTGTATGAAATTAACTTATATAATCTATATTAGAATTTTTGTTTTATTAACCATGCGTCATAGATGGACAGGCGACTCATCGACGCGATCCATCTGGACACATACTTCACAAAATATGCTCTGACAAAATTTTTCCTATAGAGACGCACCCAAAATTAAGATTTGTCTTTTGGTCGATATTGGCGCTGTTGCCAACTGACTACATAGAACCGGCACAAGATAACTATCGCAATTTTACGATTTGATAAACTGCATAATCTTGATAATGCGAAGCAGTAGCACAATAATATGAAATTATTCAACTATTTGATTTCCGGAGGCGCACAGATTCTTCATACCGGAGTTGAAATTATTAGGATTAGAATATCGGAATTCCATGAAGAACTTCTGACTTATTATAAAAATAATGTTATCAAACATTCTCATTCCCAGTTACATTCGTAAAAACTTAAAACAAATTTGCCTCGGTGGCGAAGTAGCCCAAGATTTTCGAAACTTCCATATCAAGAAATAATGAAGACATTGGTACTTTTTAAAAATAAGCCATGGCACATGGCCATACGCGTATTAATTCAGGCACTCAAGCTATAAAAAGGATTTTGTCTCATTGTATATCAGAATATTGAAGTAGATAGAGGGTTTTTTCAAAATATTTCTTTCTCTAAATCTTGTGCGCCGGAAATGCGCAAAAATGTATTCAAACTTCATATTAGGAAGATTCTATATTTTGAGGGGAAAAACAGTAAAATTCTTGCGTGAAAATGCTTCTTATTTTGAAGGTATCCTCATATAAATTTAAAAAATTCTTAGTGCGTCCGGCCGCCAACGACATCGCCGCTGCGAACAAAAATGTCGTCGTACATATGTTACCAACAGCCAGTCTCTTATCGCAGTTATATTGGGTTGATATCGCACATCCATATGCATATTAGGCCAGACCGTGTTTAAAAAAACTTTCAATTAGTTTTTCTTCTGGATTTCATATCTTGAAAAGAGAATATTCTGTTCTCAGAACATGATGTTGATGAAAGAGATCGCCGCTGTTTATAAGAGTTGATGTTTTGCTAACCAGGGCTGGCTAACCTGCCTTCCATTGAGATCACCTCGAAAATTTAAAACTTGCGATCGACTGACAGCAAGAAAATAATAAAAAGTGATTTTTTCCCAGTAATTTTTACACTGTAATGGAGTTCTATATTTCGCAAAAATATTACCAATATCGTAAGCAGTATTTTCAATTTCGAGTGAACTCAAAAGCTCAAATGAATCACCGTGTCTTTGACCAACATTTCATATTCAGGATTGTATCCTGCTAGGTTATTAGAGATTTCTAAATTTCTCATTAAAATAATATTTTAGAGCGCTCATCGTATTTAATTTAGGCTAGGGTTAGGCTCCAATAAATGCAAAAAGGTAAATCCAAACTAATCATCTACTTTGGCGTATTGTCAAGATTTATTTCACTGTTCTTTTACTGTCTAAGAATAACAACCATATCTTACAAAAGCAACTACCAATTCACGACAACAACTCACGACTTACGGCCACAACAACTACCAATTGACGACGACAACCACTATCAATTCACCTTACTTACAATAAGCAACTACCAATTCACAGGACTTCTAATATCAGCATGTGCCTGATTTGTACCTTAATTCATTTCTCAGCAAGCTACTAAGCTTGTAACTGTCTCGTAATAATGTGCGTTGATTTGCATTTGTACACGTTACAATGCTCTGGTTGAAGTTTTCCTTTCAGAACTACTGCGTAAGCTCGTAATTGCTTCGTAATATTGCGCGTTGTTTAGCATTCCTACACGTTGCAATGCTCTGGTTGAAATTTTCATTTCAGAACCACTGTGTGAAAAGGAATTTAAGAAATCTTATTTAGTCACCTATCCAATTGGATGCTAATTGACCAGTATTCGATCAAACTTTGCGATATTTAATAACCACATATTTCAACGCCACATTGAGGCTAGGGCTGCGTTTTCACAGCGTAGGCGCGCTCGAATTTCGACTATCTGCGTGCGTTCGACAAGTATGAATTAGCAATCGAGTCCTATTAAAAAAAAATTAAAATTTATATTTGAATACTTCAACATCAGAATCCACCTGGAATCCGTACCCGCATTCTGAATTACCAATCGAGTCCCATCACCCAATTAAAAAATACCATCCTAATGAGGCTCTTGCACCAATAGTTAGCGTCTGATCGCAGTCATAATAGGTTGATATAATTTGAAAAGCAAATATGTTGTATAATCGTTCTACCATTCTCAACGTTCCGACTTCCACATGTGTCATACCATGCCAACTGAACCGCCCAAAAACTCACTGCCTTCGAAATAAAAAGAATTTTCACGCGAAAATTTCACTGTTTTTCCCCTCAAAATATTGAATCTTCCAAATATAAAGTTTAAATACATTTTTGCACACTTGCGACACACAAAATTTAGAGGAAGTCATGTTTCAATTTCATCCATTGACCCCCCTCTGTTCCCACTAATGTTGAAGTATTATAAAAATTCACTTAACACTTACAAACAGCGGAGACCTTTACAATACCATCTGCGAAACCAAGCCTGTGTGTGTAAAACGAGGTAACACCCAATACGTACCGTACTCTATTTCACATCAATATCCTCATTGCTGAGTTTTGCATTAAAACACTTTACCTATTTTAATATTCTGATACACAATGAGACAAAACTCTTTTTATAGCTTGAGTACCTTAATTGATACGCGTATGGCCATGTGCCATGGCTTATTAATGAAAAGTACTAGTGTTATTATAACTTCTTAATATGGAATTTTCGAAAATCTAGGGCCTTCTTCGCCACTGAGGCAAATTTGTTTTAAATTTTTACGAATGTAACCAGAAATGAGAATGTTTAATAACGTTTTTTTTTAAATAAGTCAGGACTTCTTCGTGGAACTTATTCCGATATTCTAAACCTCACTTAAAAATTACATGTCCCAATACGTCAATTATTTTATCTTATAATAATTAGGCCAAACTCCGTTTTTAACCGCGGTATGAAAAATCTTGTGCGCCTTCGGAAATCAAATAGTTGAATAATTTTATATCATTGTGCTACTGCTTCGCATTATCAAGATTATTCAAGTAATCAAATCGTAAAATTGCGATTGTGATCGTGTGCGGGTTCTGTATAGTCTGTAGGCAACGACGGCAATATCGACCAAAAGACAAATCTTAATTTTTAGTGTGTCTCTAAAAGAAAAATTCTGTCAAAGCATTTTTCGTGAAGTATGTGTCCCAGTTGGATCGCGTCGATGAGCCGCCTGTCCATCTATGACACAAGTTTAATGAAACAAAATTTCTAATATCGATTATATAGGTTAATTTCCTACAACATGACATTGGTAGAATAATATTATCATAAGCATTGTTTTCCGGCTTAGGATCAGTCCCATCACCACGCCATAAAATTATGTGATATTGTTCGAAAAAAAAGGTGAAACCGGTAGACCAAAAGCTAAGATCCACCAGCAGCAGGCTAGGATACAATTTTATTTTATGTTTTGGGATAGACATGCCGATAAAATGGCTTAACCATAGCCTGTGACGTATCACAGCCTCTAGGTCAGATAGCTTACCGGTTTTAAGTTGGGTGAAAAAGATTGGACTACGCCTAATCTTTAACTCATTTTGCGTATAACCTACATGATGAAGAAAGCCTTAACGCGAACCATCGTTGACCGATCTGGTTCCCAGAGAATCTCTCGCGTGTTGTCCTACCTCGCGGGATTCGAGCCATCGGCAAGACGATCAGAGATGCGTATTCCGAACGCGTTCACTAGTTTTACTGACTCCGCACCCTCCCAACGCCGAATAAAAACATCACTAACCTCATTTCCATTCCACGCACAAACTCCATTTCTTATATCCATTTTTATGATATAGTAAACCACACTACCACGCTGCTCTGACATCTGAAGTTAGTTTAACAACACTCGTCAAATCCAATCTTTACAAACGAAAGAAAAGCAATTTTATCCCGCCAAAATCTGTCTACAGGTTTCCATCATAGTCAAATCGCAATATCCGTCGACTAAATCTAAATATTTTACTTATGTAGTATCTTTTTATTCAATATAAACAATATATATTTACTAGTAATTTCTGCTCAATTTATTAAAGTTGGCTACGTTGTCTACGTAGCAGTAGGCAAATATTATGACAAACCAAAAAATTCGAGATTTTTGTCGACAGTTTGAGATATGACATCATAATGCAATATGACCTCGTAGCTGTTTAATGTGCCAATATTAACGGTAAAAAAATCGGTTCTCACAATTGCCGATCATCAGCGATACCGATACGCTAGCGTCTCCTAACAAGATCTATGTTTTTACCTATATTCTTTAGTTTCATTGCACAAGACAAATTGGTCGCGCGCCTCTTACGTGATATTGATTTTTTATCATACGTTTTTTGCACTTTTTTTATCTAAAAATGATGACTTTTTGGAGAGAGGGCAGAATTTTCACGCGCGCTATGGACGTAGTTGAAATTCGACCTTGATTCTCGATGTCCCCGTGTCAATGAATTAGCAGCCGCTATTGGCCGATGAATCTGTGTTTTCAATCTTTATACCATATCTCTATCCATAGAACGTTAGCCTAGCGATGTAAACTATTTTGGAGCGGTATCTTTTCGACCGAATTCCTCAACAATACCTTCGAAATGTCGGAACTTTTTTCAAATGCAAATTCGAAGATATTGTTTAGATTAGTTTGGTGTCGGTGAAACTTCGAAGACTCGGTAGAAGATACGATTTCACTTTTATCCTGCGGGAGAGGAAAGTCGAGAATACAGCCTAATCATATGGCTAACCACGCCCTCTCGTGCAGATACCAGTTTCGAATCGGATTTAAGGTTTTTGGCTTACTATATTTCTCATTATTTTCTGTGCAAGAACCTGGTTGACGGATGGAACCTCAAGCCGTCAGACCTCCCATATAATCATCATCACTCACGGGATTCAAACCTAGGTGATGACGATCAGAAATGCTTAGCTCGAAGCGTATTACCGACGCTTTACTGTTGAGCTAACCGGGCACCCACCCATATTTCACACCCCACTAGAACGATCAGAGCCATACTGAATGAAAGTATCACTGACACCAGAGAATATTCCTAGAAGGGTCGGCGTTTACCAGAAGCAGTGACAGGTATCTGTCCCAAGCCAGCATGGACGCTTTCTACCACTCTTTATTCTGTTTAATGGTGCAACCTGAATGGTGGTTTGAGGTAAGGAATTTGCAAAGTAAACGGAGCAAAAGGCAAAAAAAAACAGAGTAAGAATAGAACCCGAAATTATAACTTTCTATAAATATTCCTTAATGCCAGAGTCACTGAATATACCCCTGAGGCATTTTGCGGAGTAGCAATTGTAGAGGGCACTTTACTTGGAGGAAAATCACGAAGTGAAGTAATTTTAACATTGTTGCTTCGACATGATTAAAAATTGTTTCAATATAACAGAGAAATTATAGCAAGGCAAACCCTGACAACTAGAAAGATTCGATTTTGATGAATGTTATGAGTTTAATCATTACTGATCATTTGATACACTGTGATACTATTACACAGTAGAGTCATATTACAGATAACTCTATATAAGATAGCAGGAAGCATATTACTATAGCGCAAACTCTGACAGAAAAAATAGCATGATAATTATGAAGACACATTACTATAATGCAAACTCTGTCGACAAAGAAAGAAAAATTTGTTCAAAACGCTCATAATCTACAAATCAATAAAAATTACACGATATTTTTGTCACTTCTATAAACCTGTTTATTTAAGCAGATAAAAATTACAGATTTTTTAAAAAGAATCGAGTAATAAACCCCTAAAGTTCACAAATTACTATTTGCATATATACATTCTGGTTATGAAGTCTATATACCGAGATTAGGAGTCGTATTACAGTGATAAATGTAATAATTATAAAAAGCACAACATTATCGAGTATAAATTGAATATTATTTGAAGCAATCGGCAAAAAAGAAATCATTACATGGGATAAAACAAATCGTGGATTGCTACAAAATTGATCACTGATGCTCCGGATGCCCAACACTTCACATACACATTGGGTACATGCAAAAGTAGGCAAAAAATGTTCAATTTGGCGATCTTTTTGTTGAAATTCAATCATTGGTCATTCCTATGCTATGCTGAGCATTACTTAAAAATAGTACAAAAGTTCTAAAATAATCAATATTTCCGAAAAGCATTTTATGTATTATACAGAAATATACATCAATCACTGATAAGTGGATCTCCAGTATATATACAACTTGATTATACTTGGGCGCTCAATAAGCACTGTCCTACTGTGTTCTGCAAATAATGCCTCATTAAACTTAAATTCTGACAACTTCGAAAAATAATAAAATATATGAGCATCATAATAACAAAAAAATATTTCGAAACAAAAGATCATTAAATTATAACATATATATATATAAAATATAATTTGGGAAAATTTATTGAAGGTACAGCAGTTTGCACAAATAATACTAATATCTAACAATGGCCTTTTTTCGGGTGCTTGAAATGTACTTGGCATTTTCTTGCGATCAACACAAAAGCTTCAAAATCCACGCTGCAATTTCATAGCGATATTGGTAGTTTTATACCCTTTTCTATGATTTGGTAGCTGCAAAATACTCAAAAAGAGGCATTTTCATTTTCTAGCAAGAGATATAACATGGCATAGGAATATTAGACATTTGCTATATTTTTATCTGCCAGTGTGGTGTCTAGTAATATAACACCTCTCGAAATGAATACTCAAGAGAATATGGCACATCTCATTGATAATGTATGTGATTCCACAACATCAAAAAATTTTCTGTCAGATGCGAACAGATTACACAGTTAAATAATAATGCTGAACTTTTATGAATAATAAAAACAATAGCTCCAATACAAAAAATAAAGAAATATCACAAAAACACAATTGAAAAAAATCTTGAAGATACAGTAGTTTTTATATAAATTGATTAGCAATACAGTTCACGTCAATGAATGATATGTAGAGAAGTGATGCACCATATCCATGTATATGAATTTAACAATTTACTTTGAAAAAAATGTATTTCCTTTCATTCCACTTAAAGACGAACATTTAGAGATGGCCAATATCAATACACGTATCAGCGTGTTACCAAAAGGAACCAATAACAGTGGTAACAGGATAAATATAAAGTTTGGACAGTTTTTTTTTTTGTGAACTTTCCTGCAGACCATGAGTTAGTTCTTGGTATTAACTTTACATAAATCTTCAACTATGAGACAAATCCCAGTATAAATATTATCCAAAACTATTGCAATGGGTCCAAAGTTGAATAACAAACATATTATTAGCCATCTCCTAGCAACTTTAGTTGTACATCAAATCTTCATTGCACCAAGCTGAAATATAACAAAATTATTGTGTAATGAAATTTTATATGCAAAATTTATGCCCAATCTAAGACATTAAATTAATAGATGGAGGGTGCACCACTACGAATACAATATTTAATAAACATTAAATCTTTATCCCAAAAATAAATTATCGATTTGGTAATCCTAAAATGCTTTGTTTTCTCCCACAAATTTGGCACCACTTTTGATGAGGGGTATGTATTTACAAACTACTTTGTGATAAATCAATTTTGAGCAATGGATCTGCTGACCTGTAATGATAATCAAGATTGCATATATAAAATATTATTGTTCTCAAATCTGATTTGGAAATAAAGTTACTAATCAGCGCCTGGCAATAACCAAACTTCAGTTCAACATTTACATAATATTCGCTTATAAAATGAAAAAAGCTTGTTACAAGTAGATAAGCTCGCTCTAAGCAAGTCTGGAAGTATAAAAGGAGCCAATAAAAGTCTACTCAAACGACAAAAAGTTACTACATGATGTAGTGCCAATAACTGCACTCGAAGCAAAAAACATCCCATATGGTAATGAACTGCAATGATAGATTGCAATAAGCAGTATTTTTCATTTTAGTAGTTATTTAGGACACGAAGGGTTATTATAAAAATTTAGAGCATAGAGGACTCACATGTAATATCATCCTTTTGAATAACTTCTCTGACATTCTAGCTTCATCTTCTGGCGAAATCTTTTTCAGGAGCCGTCTCCTATCTAAATAAATTGTTTTATATTACAAGCAAAAGACTTAATTTGAGAATAGAGCAGGAATGGTTTGTTTTCATGTAAAGCAAACATGACTCATATATTATTTTTATAAGGACTTCTTAAGATTAAAAACTACAAATATGAGGTTTTGACAGTTTTCTACTTAGTAGTGGTATTTTGAAAGCTATTTGAATACCTTATCCGAACAGTTAAGTATTCTTATATTCTAATTATAAATTCTGTGGCACTAGAATTGCATATTGAAGTAAAGTCGTATTGTTAGGTTGTAGTAAAGTAACAAAAAATTGGTTTTCTTCGATTGTTTTCGACTGTTCATGTCATTTTTTTGGGGATTGAATATTGAACTTTTTCTACAGTTTGTTGCATTCAGAAACAGTTTGATTTTTCTGTACGGAATATTATGAAATATTGCCAAGATTTTGGACTCTCTCCTGATAAAACCCATCAGGGTGCCTACGCAGCAGAGTAGCTGGCATTCTGCCAGTCTGGCTTGTAGTATAATGTATCATTGAGTTTTAAAAGTTTCTCAACTGCAGTTTAATCAATGGTTCAAAAATTCAGAAAAAAATACCAGATGTTCCACTAGAAGACGACGACCCTTGACTGGTTGTATCTGGAGTAACAGCACTTGAATCAGTTGGATTTCTAATGCCAAGATTTGTCGATGAAACTTGTGGCAAATCAGAAGTTGAAGGTTGATCCATTGGTCTTTGTGCTGATTCTGGAAAGAAAATTATAATTCGCAACAATATAAGTATTATATATGATTAGACAAATATGGTATGGCATCGTAATTACAGTGAAATATCAGTAATCAAATTTATGCCAGCACAGTCCATAACAGGGTTGCGGAATCTCGTTTTTTCTTCAGGTGTCTGACATTCCAAATACTGTATACTTGTCGACCTGGCAACTCGCCCAAACGGAGCGGCCCCAGCCAAAAACTAGAAGAGGGAAAAATAAATAATAAATGAATAAAAAATAAAAAAAAATTATACTTTTCTTAAAAAAAGCGATGAATCCATACGGCAGTTAATCGGCAGAATTATAACGTTATCATAGCAATCATTCTTTTCCCACTATGCAATATCATGCAATGCATTTAATATGTGTTCACACATATTCATAACATAGAACAATACACATTGTCCCTCATACCACTGAAGTAGATTCCAGAATAACACCATCTCTATTTCATTGAAAAGGGAATTAGAACCCTAACAATCATCGCTTTTATTTTGGACGTTCCACATGAATCGGCCAGGGAACATATACAGCCCGTTTTTGTGCTGATATACAACGTGAGCTAATTCTATAGTACCTGTCTTAATTGGTCACACTTTAATCGAATGTAGAGATTTGAAAACTCAAATCATATACAGACAATACCACGCAGGTAAATTTAGCAACAATATTAAAAGTAATTAACGGACGACCGATCATGAACATGTGATTGAATAAAGGGAGTGGATTCAATTTGTAGCTTCTGACTGCAGCCAAAGCCTATTAATCAAATTGTTTTACATAATCTCTTGAACGGTACATTAATATGTAAACATGGAAGTTTAGTTTTTAATTGGTTCTTCCAAACTTGGCCATGCTAAATGTTATTGCATAGTCGGCAAAAGACTTATGATATTATGGCTACCCCTACCATTACATTTTCAAATTTTTCTGTATCACGTTGATGAGGCGCTAGAATGCCTGCTGCGTGATATCGCTATAAGTTAGGTCATAAGCGAGATAAATTTCCCAGCCTCCTACCATAAACTCAGGAAATATGACAATAGGTAAAAGGTAATAAGGTGTCTTCATCTTCACAGACTATGTAATTATGACATTTTATTATTTTAATTTTTGAAAGTCAACTATTCTAAGACACTTTTATTATGAAATTATTCCAATGAAAGTCTTTTTTTTAATATCTGTTTCATTTTTGACATTTATGACACTAATCTTACTTTAAAAGTACATACCATGAAATATTCCAGACGAACAATTAGCAGAAGTTCAATTTGTCATGGACTTTGTGATAAACCAGATGTTTAAGTTTGATCCGGACCTGGAAAAGTAGAATTAGAAAGTCATGGATCAGAATCAAGAAATATTTTAATTGACATTTTATTTGAACAGTGGTTGCGTGATAGAACCGATGATGTCTGCTGCACAGTCAATATTGATAAATGCGAAAGGGTTCAAGGAACAATACATACGAGTGCTCTTGGGCAAGGCACTGTGAACCACAGCCTTGAAACGATGCTCAATAACCTCACCGGTTCCTCATTGGTCCCACATTAGATGGAATGAAAAGATGCAAGATATTTCTCGCACCCAGATATAGATTTAAACTGTACACTTGCATACTGTGAAATAATTTAATTTTATTTTTTCTGGTATGTCTCAAATATGTTTAATGCTAGGAAATTTTAATTCGATTGAGGTAACATCAGAAAAAAAATGGCGAACTTGACATTTTAAAATTAAGTTATTCAAGACAAGATTTTTTTGAGATAATCTAAGTTTACAGAAAAAAAAAACATTTGTTGTTCAAATTCAAGCGACACTGAATAAAAACCAAAAAGCAGATTGATTTTACAAGTGAGGCACGACAAGATTAGCAAAAAGTTACCAAAAAATATCGTTGAACACCAAAAGATATTAAAATGGCGACATTTTATAAACAAAATTAACTTTGTAGACTTTTAAAACATTCAAACATCTTACCTCCTGTAAGACTTCTTATAGTTGAATTATCAGAAGATCTCCCAGGTTCTAGTGCGAGGCGTCTTGATAGTTAGTTGTTCAGCTAAATAAAGAGCAGATAAATAAGTTCTAACTTGAAATAATGTACATATATCTTACAATAATGATTGTAGAGCTTTGATTAATATGTTTTTAGAATTGAATATAATTTCGATGCCATTCATCAATAGCTCCAAACAAGAATATATCGTGACAAACTGAAATTTACTGTTACATAATATAAAAAGAACACTTGATTTATATTCACCCAAGTGTGTAGTATAGTGGTTTTGAACTCAGATGTCAGCCAAATAGAATAATGAATGTTTTGAGCAACAAAATAATTACTGGTGGGCTTCCATCTGTAAATTTCGGCGATATTTCTCCAATCTCCTTCACTGTATCATTTATACTTATTTGTGGCAGCTTTCACTTACTTAATTGCGATGAAAATAACTCAGTAGCACATCTCTTTTCGCTGGAAGACACAAACAAGAAAATAGAGTATCTTGAAATCTTTGGATCGAGACTACCTGCCAATTTGAAAATTGAATGGTTTATAATAAATGGAATTTTTATAACATGATATAAATAAGAGCTGAAGAAATATGTTAACATTAGAAAAACAAACCACACATGTTTAACGTGTTGTTTCAACAGGGAGTGATCTATCAATAAATAAGATATTGACTCAACACTAGCTACTTAGAACCATTACTTAGAACTATTACGCTTTTAATCCTTTTAGTCACCTCTCACAACAAGCAGGAAATATGCTAGGGCAATTCTGAAGCCTGAATCTACAAGATTAGTTAGCATAATGTACAAGCCTGACTTCCTTATTGTAGGGTACTCTAACATGGTAATGAAAAAAGTTGACAAAATAGGGATTTGAAAATATTTAGTCATCTTTTATACAAAATTGAGATTGTCCCAAAATCTTCAATATTCAATATCCTAGAAAACTCAAAACATTTTACTGAAACATGAATTTTCATTTCTTTTACATCTAATCTCCTATTTATTTCTGTACAAATTAGCCGAAATAGTTAAAAATAATCAAAAACTAGCAAAATAGTTTTTTATTTGACATAGATCTTGGCCATATTAGTGGCTGTAAGTTGGTTTTTCAAGGTACTGCCTCGTCTTGCCTAAAGTTAGTCAGAATAGGAATAAATGATACCAGAAATAAGGCTGGCAGAATGTCAACTACTCTGCTACCCAGGCACCCAACTTGGGTAGGCTAGGCAGGAATGGGAAAAATCATATCTTTCCATATTAAACAATATCCTATTTCTCTCTCTTGAGTGGCTGCCAGTACAGGGCTATGTCAGGGTGATCCGCTCAAATGAATGGCTGTGAAAAAAACTACAACCGACTGCTTTATTCAGATTGATCTACTACTGCCGAAGAAAAAACGAGTTCATATCACCCTTATAGACAGCAGTTCATCAGTCAAATAGAACAGATTTTAAACAAAAACATTGATTTCTAAACAAAAAACATCCAACACAGAATTGAAATCAGTGAATGGTATCTGCCCTGGGCAATACTACAACATCTACCGCTTTCGATATATCTATTCTAGAATGAATGAAAAAGCAATGAATAGGTACCTGTATATTCTTATCGGACGATCCACTGAACCAACAAATCTCCATGAACGAACAAGCACCACACTGGATCTGTGTGTCCCACAAACGTCCCTTTGCATTTTGAAGATCTTCCATTGAGGGTCGTATACTAGAAAAAGAGAGATAATAGTAGAGTTTTTTTAATGAGATTCAATCTAGACAAGGAAAAAGTGGAACTTAATATGAACTGTCTCACAGTCATCAATATGATGAAATTTTAAAATATTCATAATACAAAATAATAATTCATAATACAATATTCTCGAATGTCATTGAAAATAAACTGGCATTGCCTCCCATTTTTTTGTTATTAAATTCACTCTAAGCAAGGCCGAAAAGAAGCATAAATTAGAACCAACTAACGGCCACTTAATACCAAAGAGCTACTACAAGACGTGGTACTAGCAACTGCACATTAAGATCATGGAAAAATTTCGTTCTTGGATGGAATCAGAATATTTTTTTTTTCAGCTAAAATTTGCTGTTTTTCTGTCAAGAACAGAAAAATTTGCAGTGAGTGGTATCTGCCCTGGGTGACGGTTTTTTGTTTTCGCTTCTTATGAGATGCAGGAAATATTTTAGGACTATTCTAAAGCCTATAAGTCATAAATATTCTTATTTGAAGTCAGGTATTTCATAATTCTGATTGAAAGTAATTTCTTTTTCTTACAAATAACATGATCTCTTCCCACAAAATTACAATTATATTTGCGAGCTTTCGTTGGATCATTGCCTAACTTCTTAAACTGATCCAAAGTCGCAAGGACACAAGAAAAAGGTTTTACAGTTCACTTAATGATACCTCAGAATCCCATATTCTGCAAAATGTTACTAAAATATAATATAACTAGTACAAAACCCTAGTAAACCTCCTCAAATGTTAAAATTCTTTCGTCAGCAATGAGACTTACATCCAATTCCTCCCATGTTGAGCTTTGTGTTTAAATTCTGAAGTTCATTAGAAATGATCGCAGTGTCTTGACGTAGTTGCCGTAATTCTTCAGTGATTTTATTCCGATTTTGTGTCAAGACATCTGCAAAAAGACATATACCATCTGCAAAGGCACATATAACATCTTTTCTAAATAGGTAATTCCGGTACTAAATTGATACTAAATAAACTGATATAGAATTCAGAACAGGGTGTCTTTCTTCGAGTGTTTGAAATGTTCGTGTCATTTTCTCCGGGTGACCTAAGTGCTTCAAAACCATCAACACCGTTATTTTTCAACAAGATTCTGCCACCCTGGCGCACTGTTGTTCACATAACTGGAAATTCATGATTCGTGAATTTATGAAATGTTTGATACGATTTTCCAGCTTTCGAAACCAACAAAACCAAATTTTATTATTTTTTTACAATTCTTATGAAAAGCATCATTGTTTGTCTATTATGAATCTAGACTTCAGATATTCGATCCACAAAATATTAGATTCTCAAATCAAAAGGTATTTGATGTTCCCCTACATGCTTCCAATCATTGCACTCTACTTTAGCAGGTTAGTACAGTATGAAATGTTTTCCTCTCAGTACGTTTTGAATTAATAGTGGATGTTAACAGTAGTCGGTTCTTTTTGGGTACCGCTTGAAGAGTTTTTAGAAGTGGTAGGTGGTTTTACCATCAACCAGGGCAGATACCACTCACTGCACTTTACCATAGCAGTTCCGTTTGGGATGTTTTTCTTTTAGGGTGCAGTTGCTGGTACTGATGAGTGGCCGGTGGTTGGTTTCTTCTGAAAGTTGCTTCTGGCCTCTATCAGAGTGAATTTCAATAAAAAAAAGAGTGAATTTATAATTAAAAATTGCTTTTTACCAAATTTGATTTCTGTTGCTTTTTCCAACTCATCAACCCGATCTGCTGTTTTTGATAACATTGACCTGAAAATAGAAAACAGCAACAATTAGCAAATTGATAGAAGAGATTTAAAAACCTATTTCATGTGTAAAAGTCCACTTGAAGGATACTAAGATGTCATAGTTTCACTAATGCCCAGGACAGACAGCACTCTTTTTACCCTACTCTTTTTTTAATGTTTTATTGAAATTCACTCTAAGCAAGGTGGGAAACGGGTTTTAAAAAATCCTTAACAGATTTTTACAACAAGATAGGGTAACAGCACCAGTACTGGTATCCAAAGCGGAAAACATCCCAAGTGGAACTGAACAGTCATGGTAAAGTGCAGTAAGGGGTATCTGCCCTGGACAATGATAAACCATCTACCTCTTTTAGTTTCGGTCATCTCTTACTACATACACAGTGTTTTCAACACGCCAATCTATAGAATAGGTCAGGGCATTACTTTACTGCAAACAACACATTGAATTTTTTCCCCAATGCAAGATAAATTGGCTCTGATGCTCTGAATAACCATCATTGTATTCGCTAGGTCTCTTTTCCAAACCCTTGATGATTTCAAACTTTTTGTACAGCTTGGAAGGCTACCAGGCACTCAGAAAATTACATTTTAATCTTCTAGTAAGAGATAAGTAAAGAACTATTATCGATTTGTTAAAATTTCTTCGGATGGACCCATTTCTTCATGTGTCCTAGTGGCAGAAGTCTCTGGTATCTCAGAGACATTTTTTTATTAAAATTCACTCTGAGCAGGGCCAGGAGCAGATGCCAACTAACGACCGACCACGTATTAAATAGCAAAGAGCTACTAAAAGATGTAGTACCAGCAACTGCACTGTTCTAGCAAGAGATCACGAAACGTTGCTCATTTGCTAATTTTTCTTCTGACAGTCTCTTCATAGCAGCAGAAGCTCACATTCTGCCTAGGCCATTACACCAAAATATTAAAATCTTCAATCAAGAAATATTCATTTCGAAACAAACCTCCGAGAGCTATTTTCTGTCTCATATAGCATTGGTAAGTTCAGTGATTCTGTCTTCTGTTAGTTGCAGAAAATCCTTGACCATATCAAACTTACAAGCACTCTCATGGTTGGTGAGACTTGATTTGTCACCAACAAACTGTCATCTGTGAAGGGATTAAACTATAAGATCAGAGGAGATATTTAGATACCAGTAGTTGAAGATTCTATATTTTAGTTTTGAGCTTTTCAAAATAGCTTATCAGAAAAAAATGGGTATACTGGTACTGAATTATGAAATCCAAAATTGAAATTCCATTAAGATTAGAATTAATTCAATTATCATATCAAACTGTCAAATAATCTGCAGAAAAAAGAAGTTTGTTCCAAGAACCTCAAAATTTTGGAATTCCCTCCCATTGCTTTTCTGATCGTGGCACTAGACATGTTTTAGCTATGATTCGTTAAAAGAATGCAGTGCACTGAACAATCCGAGCATCGCAAGACGAGCAGCTGTCCAAAAGCACATGTGACACGATTAGCAAGCAGAAGAAGGAATATGCGAACTTCAAAACATTGCTGACTAGTGACTAACAATAAAAACAACCGAGCATTCATTAGACAAAAGCAGAAGCAAACCTAGCAGAACCTTGTTTACTTTGGGGGTTTCTTGTGGATTTTTTTGTACAGTTCGCTTGTTACTAGACACTACTAAGCATTTTAGTTCATTTTTTCATCGTCTGAGTAGCAAAGTAGCTGACATTCGGCCAGTCTACATCAGACTAACAACATCCAAGAAATTATAACTCTTTATTGACAAACAATAAAGTAAATTTTCCCTGTCGTTATTGTTGTAACTGCTGAATATGCTGGCCCAAATGTGGTTTCAATTTTTGGCTGAAAAATGAGAAAACAATTAGGATCACAAACATCGAAACACTAAAAGTCATAAAAATTTATTTAAATCTTGTTATAACAATATTTCATGCAACTGCTTTCTGTGGTTTTTTCGGGTTATTCCTGAATAGTGGTAGTAGATGGTTTCAATATCGCTCAGGGCAGAAATCATTCAGTGCACTTTATTATATTGGTTTAGTCGTGTATAGGGTGTTTTCCACTTTCAAGCAGTTAAGAGTGCAGTTGCTGGTGCTACGTGTGAAACTAGCCCTTTGTCATATGTGGCTGTTAGTTGCTTCCTTTTAGACGGTGTTTTCAGTCTTTATGAAGCAAATTTCAATAAATAAAGTTTTTGAAATATATAAAAAAAATATAATTAATAGCCAGGTTTAGGTTTCTAGAACTTGTATGTTTTTGTATGTATTCATTATTTTGGTTGATTTACTCCAGATAAAAATTTCGTTTGAACAAAGTTTTTGCCACATTTTCCGAATATCTTTCAAAAAAACTTGGTAGTATTTTTGTCGTAAGGAGAGTTTCAATGTTTCCTTCCTGGCTTAGAATATGTCACTTCCAACATGGAGATATTAGATAATATACCCAGATATATATATATACTGGTACTAAACTTTGTGAGGCTTTTATTTTCTTCAGGTGTCTGAAGGTGAAGGTTTCAGTGTGTTATGCATTGTTTAAGCTTTTAAGGAGTAAAGTTAAAACATTTTACCAAACATATTATATGCACACCTTAGACTGATCTTCATTTTTTCTGACGGTGATAGCGGGTCTGGTCTACTAGGTCCAAGAATAAGTCGTCCATTGACTTGTGTAATTGATAATTTTGAGTGCCGTCTTATATTTGCGGGACTTGATCTTTGCACTCTTACAACGAGACATGATGACAGGCTGTACTGTAACAGTTGATGCAGTTATATTTGATCAATATCACCATGTATGCCACAATTATTTTAGCATCCAACATGAGTTTTCGACATCACATCAGCATCAAGATATATTCCATTTTGTCGTAGTTAATCATATTAAATATATTTGCATTTTACAGGTAAATATGTAATAAGGAGGAAGAAAATTAGTCATAATGGAATAAAAAATTATTTCTCCATTGATACAGAAGATTCAATTCATTAATAAACTTGGAATTATTCGTCTATTTAACTCCCGATATTGAAGGAGTCTTTTTGTGGAAAATAGCTTGATTTTGTTCTGTCCATATTTTATATCTCGAAATAGCATAGAAATTAATAAAATAGTAGCATTTGTTTCAACATTATTTAAGCGCGAGTATTCTGGTCCACTTAAATCTAACTTTCAGTATTTTCTTATATGAACTACATTTCCAAAATAAATGAAATGCATCATCAGGTTCCTTGTTACGAAGTACACAAGTTTCGTTTCTAGCAATCCATCTTAATCCTGGTTTCGTTTTTAGAGGTAAAATATCCCACATCAAGCGATAATTAAAACTTTTTTACATTATTAGGTAATATTTAGTTATGAATGTGTATACACTTATTGGACAAATCTACTGAATATAATGGGATCAATTGTTCACTGTTTACCGTATTTCAGTAAATATCTTCTTATATATACGTAGTACGATGATTTCCATTATTGATATCTATACTTGTCTATATATGGGTTTTAATAAAATTGATTATTGATTTATAATAGAACTGTGGATAAAAGCTAAGGGTTATATCATTATTAAGGTTTATACAAAACAAATTTGAAAGTTGATAGCCTATCCAATGTTGTATTCCATAAATTCTAAAAAACCGTTGCGTCCTGTGTTTTCTCTCACGTATACATATTCCTGATTTCTCATGATAAACACATTGTGAAAAGAGGAATAATGATTATGTCATATCCATCACAGCCTTTCACTTTACAAAGGATTTCAAATTTTGATCTTCATTTACCATCAAATACCGTACAATTTTTTCTACTATTACAGTTTTTTTCTATTAATACAGATTACATTCAGCTCTTCAGCTATTTCTTTTGGAATGGGAAATACCTGTGACAAATATAAGAACAGGGGTAACACTTTCATTTTAACTGATTGTTGTCGATTTTCTATCACATTTTTTGCTTTGCCAATGAAATGAAAGAGACAGCAAACCGCCATTCCGCGTCACCACGTGTTGTTTTTTAACCTTGAGGCAGCCGACCGTAACCCTTTGTTCGGTCAGTCAATAGGTCACAGGGGACGCGTTTATACTGTTGAAAATACCTTGGATATTTTTACTATTTTTTCACTCTGCCAATATCAGTATCAGTTCTATCAAAAAGCTCTATTTTCTCTCTATCATTTTGATCCCAACTCTCCATCTCACCCATTCCATGCCACAATTTAGCATATTTCCCTCGATTTGTATTGAGCCTCGCCCAGAAAAAATCTCCTGTCAACGGTATTTACGGGAGGGTAGTATGAAGAATTCCACCTTAAAATACGACCCTATTAGGTCGAAATTTCCATACCACCACTCCGCTTTTCCCCCGCACCCACCTTCACGATTTACAGTGTAATGTCTCTGTCGATGAAATAAAGAAAAATTTCCTCCGAATGTTTTATAATCTACACGTCGCTAAAAACAACTCGATATTTTAGCATATCTATAAACCTATTTATTTGAGCATATAAAATGTAGAGATTTTTTACTAAGAATTGAGTACTAAACCCATGATGTTCACAAATTATCATTTGTCTATAGACATTCTGGTTATATTAATCACTGCACATCCAAGTTCTTTCGATGGACTGATATTTCGAGTCATATCACATCGATATCTCTAAATAAGATAGCATGATAAATATAACAGCACGCATGATAGGCCACACTGTTGTAGCGCGTGAAACCAACATAATTCTTTATTCCCCTTTCTTCCGTCGCTTTACCTGCCGAGACAACAACATTTTACTTTTTTTTCCAACAGTAAGTATTATCCCATGATTGACTTGGCAGGTCGGCGACGGCCGGTTTGTGTTCTCTCGTTCACTTCTATTTTGTATATTGTGCCAAGCGGTTGAGTTTTTAGTTTTCTTCGGTTTTTATGTTGCTTTCAAGATTAGTGCCACCGCTTTTATTTGTTTCGCATTTTATCTCAACAATACAATATATACAAGACATGAGAGACTGTTCAGTTAATTTGCTGTAGTGTAAAAGGCCTTGAAGGAGAGCAAAGAATTTTCCTGACCAGTTTATTAATTCCATGCCTTTTAAACGAGACGGTATTTTTTTTTTTGTATAATCGAATGTCAATTTTATATTTAAGTGTTCAAGTGTTTATATTCAAGTGGTTTTTAGAATTTTTTAAGCTTTTCAGTCAAAGGTATCAGAATCATGTTTTATTAAGTATTTAAGTGCTGAATCGTTCAGCAGAATATTTAGCCCGGTTTTCTAAATTTTAATATCTAAATTGATTCCTTTCGCTTTATTCCACCTTTTCGATGGTTTTTTGGTAAATACATGGCGCTCTGAATGTAGAAATGCAGTTTATACTAGTTAATCACTGCAAACTCTTTCACCATAACCGCACCTTATATAAAAAACTGCAAAGGGTGACATGTTTATAGGTCATATAAATCCATCGATTTTGCCGATTACCAAAAACTTATTTTTGAAGAGCAGCTCATTCCTGCGTGGGCTTTATCAGGCATTGTTCTTCAAGTCAAGCAAATTAACGCGCTCGCAAATTCGAGCTATTCACTCACGTATGCGCAACTTTTTGACAACTTCTAACACTGGAAGAATCACGTTTGTTCAAGGTTATCTCACGCATGATACTTCGAGCAAAGCAAATTAATGCATTCGCAAATTCAAGCTAATCGCGCACCCGCAATGTGACCACTTCCTAACTTTTTATGCGGTTACTCGTCAGCAATCATGAACGCGTTACCTAGCATTGGACGATTCTTCATGAGATTCACCAACTGACTTCCTAACATTGGAAATGTTAAGAGTCCAGTCGAAGCAACACGATGGAGTCATTTTTTTGGAGAGTCATAAAGCTCTGGCGTGACGCAGACCTCTGCAAGTTGTAAAATAGTCCAAATATTTTTTTTTTGGACCGTCCGTGGCGCTTATTCAACTCACGCTCACATCTCGGATTTTGACTAGTGTTTTGCGGTGCGACTTTAATCTTCCAATTTTGCCAGGAATCATCCCATCATTAACTGATTATGCTGCTACCTGATAGATTTGCTTTCAGTTTAATAATACAATCATATTTGCGTGTATTACAGATTTCAACTGTTCCTCGAACCTACCAAGCTAAATGTAGGAATTTAAATGCCAGGCTTCATTAGCCTTGCAGCACACAGTTATGGCTAGGTGTTGAATATCCAGTTATACCACCTTGTGCTGATAGGCATAACCTTCTAACTGCCTTTAATTCATTTCTTTTTTCCCAAAAATATTCATGCCTCGGTATTATATATTTTTCCTATGGATATCGTAAGTTCGTGTTTTTATGATTATTATACCTTAATTGCCCTTTTTGGTGTATTCTTAGCTTGTTATCAACTCCGAAAAAATGTTTGTGCTTGTTCAATTTCACATGTTAGCTTTTTCACGTAATAGTATAATCACGCGCTCTATCGAACCCCCGAGTACGCTATTTTCCCCACCAATTTGGCTCGTTTTTTTAATTCGGATTCCATTTTATATTTTTTTTTTTTGAATTCACTTTTTACAAATCTCACAGAAAAGGCTTCTGGTTTATTTTTATTTTTACCCTAACGGGTATTCACATTCGACCGAGGAAACTATATGTAGCGCGTGAAACTACATAATTCTTTATTCACTTTTTATCCGTCGCCTTACCTGCCGAGTCAACAACAATTTGCTTTTTTTCCACAGTGAGTATTATCCCGTGATTAACTTGGCAGGTCGGCGATGACCGGTTTGTTTCTCATTCTTTACGTTTGTGCAAGATTTGCACCGCCGCTTTTATTTGTTTCTCATTTTATCTCAACAATACATTATATATACAAGAACAAGGAGACTGTTCAGTTAAGTTGTCGTAGTGTAAAAGGCCTCATCCAAAGAGGGCAGATCACGAGTGAACCGCGCTATCCTCCAACAAACATGAGGTCGCCTCACAGCAACCAACAGAATCCCCCAGCTAGGCTCCACCGTAAACGAATTCGAGCTCGGAATGGGTTTTTGTCTTCTGCTTAATTTAACATAGCCAAAATTTGAAAAAAATAAAATGTACACAGACCATAATCAAGTTACTTTTGTGGGACTTGCGTTTTCACGGCATAGGCGCGCTCGATTTCAGGCTTCGACAATTTCGACTATATGCTGTCTGCGCTCGACAAGTATGAATTAGCAATCGAGTCCTATTATCCAATTCGAAATTACATTTTAGATTCGGAGAATTCAACATCCGAATCCACCTGGAATCCATACCGGTATTCTGAATTGCTCACCTTTAATTGGGGAAAAAATACAATCCTAATGTTGCTATTGCACCAATAGGTGGTGTCTTATCGCAGTCATAATAGGTTGATATTATTTGATAAGCAAATATGTTGTATAATCGTTCTACCATTCTCGCCGTTTTAACTACCACACGTTCCATTCCATGCCAACTGAACCGCCCAAAAGCCTCCCATCTTGAAATTTTGATTATTTAACAGGGCTGATCCATCTATATGTCCTGACTTCAAAAAGATCAACTTCACCCCTAAAACATTAACCGTTCGTTTGTTTTGGGCTGTTTCAAAAATGGCATATGGACACTAAAAAACCCTATATATTGCTCAAATTGGACTCTCCATAAAACAATATTGATCATTACTGCTGAATCCAATTTTATGATCAAAATTTTTTGATCTCTTGAGGAGGATTTTTGAGCTAACCTGGTATGCATATTTGACATTGATAAATTTGAATTTCTTAATTTTCGTGTGTGGGTACTATGTATGCTCATATTCATTATATTAGAAGATGGGAGGGATATGTGATTTCAAAGTTTGCCTCATTTATTATATATTACAAGACCGGCCTGCAATGTTCTTTTATTTGCAGTTTTTAATTGCATAAAGCAATAGAGATCTTTGAACAGTTGAGGTTCAATTTTCAGACTAATAATAACGCATTACTAAAGTTGCCGTGTATTATCAACTTTGAAAATTGTTTTTATAGAAGTTACTTTATACTTTAGCATTTCCAATACATACTGAAAATCTGCATTGTATATATTTGCCTTGATAGAAAGTCTTGATTTTGGGTTCTCTTCTTTTTCTTTTTTCATCATTCCAATCCAGTATTTTTGTCATTTGCTATGGTAAACGCCGATTCTCTAGAGGAATATTCTTAGAACACGGGGACATCGAGAATCAAAGGTCGAATTTAAACTGCGCTGATAGCGCGCGTAAAATTTTCGCTCTCTTTGCGAAAAAGTCATTATTATATAAGAAATGGAGTTTGTGCGTGGAATGGAATGAGGTTAGTGATATTTTTTATTCAGCGTTGGAAGTGTGCGCAGTCAGTTCAACAAGTGGAAGCGTTCGGAATACGCTTCGAGTAACGCATCTCTAATCGTCTTGGCAACACGCGGGAGATTCTCTAAAAACCAGATCGGCCAACGATGGTTTGCGTTGTGGCTTTCTTCATCATGTAGGCTATATGCAAAATGAGTTAAAGATTAGGCGTAGCCCAAATTTCTCACCCAACTTAAAATCGGCGAGCTATCTGGCCGGGAGGTTGTGATACGCCATAGGCTATGGTTAAGCCATTTTTTCGGCATTTTTATGAAATTGTAGCCTAGCCTGCTGCTGGTGGACCTTAGGTTTTTTGTCTATCGGTTTCATCTTTTATTTTCGAACAATATCACATAATTTCATGGCGTGGTGATGGGACTGATCCTAAGCCGGAAAACAATGCTTATGATAATAGTATTCTATCAATGTCATGTTGTATGAAAGTGACCTATATAATCTATATTAGAAATTTTGTTTCATTAAACACGTATTATAGATGGACAGGCGGCTCATCGACGCGATCCAATTTTCCCTATAGAGACGGACTAAAAGTTAGGATTTGTCTTCTGGTCGCTACTGGCGCCCTTGCCCAAATGCTATATAGAACCGGTACTCGATCACAATCATAATTTTACGATTTGATTACTTGTATAATCTTGATAATGCGAAGCAGTAGCACAATAAGAAATTATTCAACTACTTGATTACTTGTATAATCTTGATAATGCGAAGCACTAGCACAATGAGGAATTATTCAACTATTTGATTTCCGAAGGCGCACAAAGTTTTCATACCGCAGTTAAAAATGGAGTTTAGCCTAATTATTATAAGATAGAATAATTAATGTGTCGGGACATATGGAAAAAAAATTGAGATAGGATTAGAAATATAAGAATAAGCTTCATGAAGAAGTCCTGACTTAGTATAAAAAAAAATGTTATTAAACATTCTCATTTAATAGCACGTTTGATATCGTTTTTATTGCGGAAACCCAGTAAAAGGCTATCACAAATTTCTAAAAGACATTCCTTTAGCAATTCTCCTTCCGAAAATGCTTTCCCTTTCTTTGCTAAGAAAAAACTTGCTCTGAATGAAGCTATTGTAGCAGTAGTTTTTTTATACAAATTGATTAGCAATGCAGTTCAAGTCAATGAATGATATATTTATATATTTAACAATTAAATTTACCGTGGACTATGGGCATCTCCTTAGTAAAGGTCGCAAAAGTTCATATTTTCAAAATTTTGTTATTTTCTACACAGATACGACGCGACAGAGTAATGGTCGCAAAGATAATTAGATATTTTAATGGTCTTTGTTCAAGGGAGCTTTCTGCTTTCGTTTCTCCGAACAAAATATTTAATCGGTCAAAACGATTGTTACCAATTCGCACGGATTCACTGTGGAGGTTCCGCAATGTCACAAACAGTTTTATGCAAGAAGCTTCTTCCCAAAAATCTCTAAACTTTAGAATCTCCTTGCCTTCTCGCTGCTTTCCTAATCGTGTTGATCTACAAGGCTTTAAAACTCGCGTTAATAGGCATCTGGGATGGGCTCCTCAGTTCCTGTTCCTGCATTTCATGTATATCTTTGCACTTTAGTGGCTTCAGGTGAATTTTCAAGTATGATTTGTCTCCTGTGGCCTTGCTCTGTGCGAATTTAAATTAAAAAGAAATAGATTTATCCGCACTAAATTCTGTCGAAGAGTCCGTGAATGACTCCTCAAAGCGGAAATGCACGCTACGCCTTATCATACGCTATCGGTACTGTAATTAATTCAACCCATGGACCGCTGCATCGTTTCTGCTCAGGCGTGCTATTTCGTTCGAGTGTAGCCAGGAAAACATCATTTTTATCCAAGTGTGTAACCAATCACCGTTGTATAATCTATTTTCCTCAGACACCGAGAATGAAGACTCTGAAGGGTCCTGAATTATTTTTGTCATTTCTAGTTTTTACTATTATTTATTTAGCGTAAACTTTAAATCAACAAATAATCGTATTCCAGTTAGGGCGATTGGCTAATCGCCCATTTATTCTAGGACGAAGATTATCACACAGGACGTCATGTCTTGAACATAAACAGAACCTACATGACGAATGCGGTTTCCACAATAGTACAAAACAATATCACAGTGCGAAAATATATCGTTGTGAAATTTTAAAATGTATTTGATCGATCGATTTAAAGGGAGGGTGTGGATTGGATTTGGAAAATTTCAAAGGAATGAGTGTTGAACTTGTTAAGTTTAGACTATTTAGAAAGATATTTCAAACAATATATTATTGGTAGTTTTTTTTTTTGATAAATCTGGCTAATAAATACCAAAGTATATTCTTCGATTTCACAATTGCGGAATGTTCCTTGTTTCGTTAATTTAAATTGTGACGTCGATTGCGTAATTTTCAAAACGTCAAAGTGATTTGCGTCGAACTTGCCAAATTTAGAGTCCTTAGAAAGATATTCCAGACAATAAAACATTGCTGATATAATAAATTTATTTCTATTTGAAAATCCGGCTAATAAATACCGAAGCATTTTTTTTCGATTTCACAATTTTGAGATTTTGAATTTTTTTCTTTTTTTCAAAATTTCGAGGTAATTTGCGCTCAATTTTCCGTGTTTAGATTATTTGGAAAGATATTTCAAGGAATATATCATTGCTAATAAAATAATTTATTCCTATTCGAAAATCCGGCTAATGAATACCGGAAGATATTCTTTTATTTCACAATTGTCGGATTTTCAGTTTATTGTTTTTACAAAATTCGGAAAAAATTTGCTCACAATTTACATTACGAATATAAATGTCCAATTTGTGTTTCCTAAACCAAGCCATGGGTGATATCACAGCGAGTGTAAGAATATCAGTAAATTTAATAAAAATGAAGTCAGAAAACAAACTTTTTCATTTTCACTTCAGACAATTCGGTTACGTACTGTCACGCACACGGGACTCTTGACATACATGCCAGATGATACGTGAAACAAAAACATACTCATTTTGCATATACATGACGAAGAAAGCCTTTACGTGAACAATCGTTCGCCGATCTGGTTTCCAGCGAATCTCTCGCTTGTTTTCATACCTCGCGGGATTAGAGCCTCCGGCACGACGATCAGAGATGCGTAGTTTCCAACGCCGAATAAAAACCGCACTAACCTCATTTCCATTCCACGCACAAACTTCATTTCTTATATCCGTTTCTATGATATAGCAAAATGCACTACCACGCTGTTATGGCACCTAAAGTTAGTTTAAAAACACTCGGCAAATTCAACCTCGATGGAAAGGCAATTTTATCCCGCCAAAATCTGTCTATCGATATTTATACTTCAGGTTTCCATCATCGTCAAATCGCAATATTCGTCGGCCAGATCTAACTAGTTCAATTGGATATTGTTTTAATCTAATTTAAAGAAATAAATATCGGGTTATTTCTACCACGGATATTCATGTGATTCTAATTGCTCTACCAGTGAAAAGCAAACGATGTTTTATTTTTCATTCATCAACAGGGCAATGGAAAAGTTAAGTCATCGACAACAATATATACTAAAAAGGGGTCGTTCTAAAATATGCTATAAAATACTCTAAATTTCTGGGGTAAGGAAACATGAAAGTCTGAAGGTAAATGTCTAATCATATCCAAAAATATCATGTTCTCATTCCACAGAAATATAAGTTTATTGTAAGCTTTCGTTAGAACATAGTCTAACTTCTTCAGACAAGATTAAAGTGGCCTTGATTCTCGATGTCCCTCGTGCCAATGAACTCGCTGGCGCCACTGGTTGGTGTATATATGTTTTCGGTCTTTACACCATAATTCTATCTACAGAACGCTGGCCTAGTGATGTAAACTATTTTTTCGCGGTCTTTTTTCGACCGAATTCGTTAGTAATACCTTGAAATATCAAATTTTTTTCAAATGCTAAGACACGTTTAGATCAGTTTGGTGCCGGTGAATCTTGGAAGATAGGATTCCATTTTATCTTGTGGGTGAGGAAAGCCGAGAATACATATGGCTAACCACACCCTCTCATGCAGATACCAGTTCCGAATCTTACTATATTTCTCATTATTTCCTGTACAAGGACCTGGTTGGTTGAGGGAGCCTTAAGCAGTTCTTACGTGAATCATCGTGCGCCGACTAGGCGTCCAGCAGACCTCTCCCCTATAGTCATCACTCACGGGATTCGAGCCTGGGTCATCACGATCAGAGATGCGTAGCTTGAAGCCTATTACCTAAGCTTTACTGATCGAGCTAACCAGACACCCAACCAGATTTTAGAAACCACTGGAACGATCCGAGCCAAACTAAATGAAATCAAGTATCACTGACACACGAGAATATTTAGAAAATAATGAGAATATTTTAATCATTACATTGGATAAAAACAAATCGTGGATCGCTACAAAATTGATCACTGATGCTCAGAATGCCCAACACTTCTCAAAACACATTTGATACATGCAAAAGTAGGCAAAAAGTGTTATTTGTCGATCTTTTTGTTGAAATTGATTCATTGGTCATTCCTATGCTATGCTGAGCATTACTTAAAAATAGTAAAAAAGTACCAAATAATCAGTATTTACGAAAAGCTTTTTATAAATAGTATCAATCTACTAATTTTGAGCAGAAACTGGGCGCGATGGCTTAGTGGTTAAACATATTGGGGTTGCAGATCTCGGCTTTGAGTCCGGCTCGTTAATCCATGCCCACCACTCAACCCAAGAGTACAATAACTTGGGTAGACTAAGCTGAACAGGGAAAGGTCATATCTTTTCAGCAATTCCAAACCTGCTAAGTCTATAAGTGACCACTGGTACAGGGCCTTGGCCGGGGAGAAAGAATATATCGATTTAAAGGTAGCTTATGATACCAATACATTAATCACTGATCAGTGGATCTCCAGTATATATACAACTTGATTATACTTTGGCGCTCAATAAGCACTGTCCTACTGTATTCTATAATTAATGTCTCATTAAACTAAAATTCTGACAACTTCGAGAAATAATAAAAAGAATATGAACATCATGATAACAAAAAAAATTTTTCAACAACAAAAAAATCATTAAATTATATTTGAGATATCATATTTCAATAAAAGATTATTGAAGTTTTGCATAAATAATACTAATATCTGATAATGGCCCCTTTTCGGGTGCTTGAAATGTACTTAGCATTTTCTTGCGATCAACACAACAGCTTAGGAACCGTTCACACTGCTGCTATTTCATAGCGGTATTGATAGTTTTACGCTCAAAAATACGCATTTTTAATTCGTAGCAAGAGATATATAACATAAAATATTGCACATTTGCTAAACTTTTTATCCGCCAGTTTGGTGTCTAGTAATAGCCTACCTTTCGAAATGAATACTTAAGAGACTATGCCGCATCTCATTGATAATATGTGCGATTCCACAACATCAGATATAATATACTGGTCACAATCATACGGGGCGCGGATCACTCATGAAATACAATGAAAGAGCGATGTTTATCAAAGTAAAATTTCTGTCAGATGAGAACAGATTACATGATCAAATAATAATGCTGAACTTTTGCAATAAAAGTAATAACTCCATTAAGAAAAAAATATTGCCACAAGAAATATAATTACAGAACTACAATTGAAAAAAAATCTTGAAGATACAGTAGTTTTTATATAAATTGATTAGCAATACAGTTCACGTCAATGAATGATATGCAGAAAAAAAAGTGATGCACCATATCCATGTATATGAATTTAAGAGTTCACTTTAAATGAAATGTATTTTTCTTCTCTTCCGCTTAAAAACAAACATCCACTTTTGGCCAATATCAATACACGTATCAGCTTGATATGAGAAGGAACCAATAATGGTGGTAACAGGATAAATATAAAAATTGGACAGCTTTTTTTGTGAACTTTCCTGCAGACCATGTTGAGTTAGTTCTTGGTATTAACTTAGACAGAGGCAAAGTCCCAGTATAATTATTTTCCAAAACTATTGCAATGGGTCCAAAGTTGAATAACAAACATAAATCTCCCAGCAACTTTAGTTGTACATCAAATCTTCATTGCACCAAGCTGAAATATAATAAAATTATTGTGTAATGAAATTTTACATGCAAAATTTATGCCCAATCTAAGACATTAAAGTAATAGATGGAGAGTGCACCACTGTGAATACAATATTTAATAAACATATAAATCTTTATTCTAAAAATAAAATATAGATCTGATAATTCAAAATGTTTTGTCTTTTTCCAATAGTTTGGCACCACTTTGCTTGTCTGTAAACGCCACCACTTTTTTTGTCTGTAAATGCTTTTATTAGCTAATGGCACAATCGTCAGTATATCTGGCCTCTCCCACGCAGAGAACCATGTTATTATAAAGGAAAATCGCAGTGGCTAATCGAACTGAGCCGGACCTTCAAAGGAATGGAAAATTATTGAAGGAAAAAAAAAAATTAGGCTCAGGCGGCACGGCACGTGCGCCCTCTTGCGGATGAGCAAATTATAAAATTAATACTCATCGATGCGAGAGGCGGCCATCCACCTGGCAAACACATAATATAAAAATTAATGAGTGAAGGGCCGGCTATCCCAGCGGTGGGTTCCGAAAGAAACTATCTGCTGTACTGAATATTACATACCACTCGCCTTTCTTATCATCTATTTGTGTGAATATTGTTTATAATCGAAAGGAACTATGGTTGTGAAGACGTGAGAACTTATAACTGCAAATCAAAAATTGGATAATGTGGGCGGGCGGCAAACTGAATAATTATAAAATGAATCTAAGGGTGCAATGCCCACCGCTGGGCGTGAATTTGTGGTGGCAAGTGGGGGGGAGGGGAGATAAAAACAATCACACAAATTTGAGCCACAGGATAAATGGACTTATTTTTGTGAAAAGATTTTACACCGCGAGGAACCACTAGTGGGTTCTACTCGGGTTAGGCCAATTGAATTATAATACCAGGCACTCAACAAATTGAACATTCATACTGCCCATCCCAATCATGTCTTAAGACGGTCGGGTACATGCCACAGATGGACCGCGCCACACCGGCGCTGCCCATCGCTGGCACATACCCGGCATTTCCTATTAAATAAATATTGATTGGGGGGCAACTCAATCACACAAGTGGGGAAGAAGAAAGGGAAGATAGAAAAGAAGACAGTGCTGGAAAAGAGGGTGAAGTTAATTAGCCAACACTGTCAGGGAGTCCACACCAGGCCCTCCAGACACGATGGGAACCCGCATAACTACCGAGGGAACCAACCACAAAGGCGTGGAACTCCACCACCTTGCCAGAGGCATGGGTGATGGAGCGACATAACTCTTCGTACTTGGAGTGCTTCCGACGGGCCGCATCATCCATTGCGGTCTCACCGTTGTCGAAGGGGCACACCACATCGATCACAATGACCCGATTCGTTCCCGATTCCTCGAGAAGTCGGGCCGCAGGATCTCAGCTGTTCTACTGGTATGCTCTCGACAAACAACGTCGACATCGCATCTAGAGAACCTGGTTGGGGGCAGATGGGCCAAGATCTTCCTTTGCACCGAATCATGCGGCACATGAGGGAGAGTCTCGAGTGCGTAACCGCACTTGCTACAAGTCACGCGCGGTTCCGCATAGCCGGTGAACCGTCTACGAACGGATCGTAGCGGCAGAAGATTCAATCGAGCTTTCAATACCCACGAGATCTCAAACTGAGCGACAGAAACAGAGGTGGAGAGGAAGTGGTTTGAGCATCTGAACCGGAAATGGCAAGAAACTGTCTTTCACTGGTCCCGGAGCCCACCCCACCGCCTCAGCCAGCGGGTATTACTTACATGATGCAACACCCGCGTGAATTTCTTGGTGCTCTCTATCAGGAAATCGTTCGTGGTGACAGTGAAATGAAACCCCCCCTCGGAGGAGACGGCTCAGCGAAGGCCCATCCGGCTACTCATCGGGCGTAACTGCACCCACAAGTCACCGTATGCGCCAATGCGTCGTCCGTCTGGCTCAGAGGAATTTTCACGATTGAGGAACTCGATTGTCAGGGCCTGCGTCGCCTCCAAAACATGGTAAAACTTGGCCACAACCTCGCTCAGCCGGGCGCGGGCAACCGAACGAATCTTAGAGTCGGGGGAGTTCAAAGATTTGAACGCCTGGGTAACCCGAAAGATGTCCGCTTCGCGGGCAAGATTCGGGACACCCAGACCCCCGACCGCAGCCGTCGAATGGAAAAAGGGCTGACAGGTCCAGTCTGGTAACCTGAATGCGGTTCTCAACAAACTACGGATGCCCGCGTCCAGTCGCTTGGGGTCATGACGACGAAAATACCTAATTCGGAACTGAAAGAAGAGCTTCGGCAAAACGAATCTCTTCAATGCAAGCAACTTCTGGAACGGGCTGAGCTCGGAAGAAAAAAGCCTCCGACAAAATAAAAGGATATGATCAAGAAACTCAGCACGCCCGACGATCCGGTATCCCATGCTCTTGCCCAGATACCTCCAGAAGACATATCGGCCGAGTACTGCGACTTCCTCTCATTTAGTTGGAAAGGTTCACAGTCCACGACCATCGCGCCATCAAGATGCTCCAAGACAATAACACGGCATTTTGAAGGTTTGAACTCCATTCCGGACCATCGCGCAAACTCAATCGCAAATTGTGAGCTGCGCCTGAAGTTGCGTACAGGACGACGCACACAATGCAGAATCATCTGCATAGCCCTGTCCGCTGACCGACACATCCGGCGCACAACGGAAACCGGTAACCGGCATCCGGGAGGCTCTTGACACCGCGGAGGAGGACTTCAATCACCATATTGAACGTGATCGCGGACAACGGGCACCCTTGACAAACTCCTCTGCCCGCAGGAATTGGAGCCGTACAGCCATTCGTGGTACGAATGGTAAAGGAGTTGTTTCGATAGATATCCGAGATCACCTCCAACATGTACTCCGGTGCGCCAAAATGTCCCAGGACTTCGAGAATGGCCCCATGCCTAACCGACCCGAAAGCATTGCGGATGTCAAGTCACGCCACGTATAGGTTACGCTTTATGTTTCTTGGCATCCGCAATGATCGAGTCGAGCATGAAGACATCGAAGACGCCTTCGAAAGGAACAAAACCCTTCTGCTCTGGGGAGATTACGCCCCCCCTGGCGTCCCAGCTCTGAAGACGACGAGCGATCACGGCTGCATAGATCTTATACAGCGTGCGGCATATGGCGATGGGTCTCCAATTCCCGACGTCATTCATGTCGCCCTCCGAGTCCTTTAATATAAGGGTTATCCGGGAGGAGGAGGTTATCCAGCGGAGCCGCGATCTCCAGAGGAGAAGAACTCTGGCGATCATCTAATATTGAGCCCTGATTAGTCGATATGGGTAGGGGCGGGGGAGTGGATGAACGAAAACAAATTGTATCCACTAGAGGGTCGGGAGTTGGAGATGCCACGGGCTTCGTCTAGACTCCTGTAATATGCGGAGTCGAATCAGAGACCGCAGCTTCGACAGTATCAGGGCTCGTGTGACCTAGCCGGTCGGGAGCTCGGTCAGAAGGACCTGGACTCCCCATCGACTCCTCGACCTTAATTGCCCGCTCAGGCATGCTGGGCGGGGGAACAGCTCTAAAGGAGAGGACATGATCAGGTTCGGGGGTCAGTTTCATCCAGTGCCGTGCGCAACCATGCCAGCAGGGAGGCCTTTTCGGGCTCCCTATTGACATAGCGGCTCACGGATCTGCCAGCGCGCTTCTGCGGAAACTCCTTAATTTGAGGTCGGGTCTGACCAAGCCAAGAGGGGGTAAATGGGTAGGGGGGAGGTTTTGTTTTTACGGAGGGGGGGGGAGGTTCCGGTGTCGCCAAAGTCCGGGGGGCGCATGACGGGGCGAATCGGGTGAAGAAGAAGAGGAAATAGAAAGTGACTATTCTAAGACGCTTTTATTATGAAATTATTCCAATGAAAGTCTTTTTTTTAATATTCGATTCATTTTTGACACTTCTGACACTAATCTTACTTTAAATGTACATACCATGAAATATTCCAGACGAAGAATTTGCAGAAGTTAAATTTGTCACTGGACTTTGTGATAAACCAGATGTTTAAGTTTGATCCGGACCTGGAAAAGTAGAATTAGAAAGTCATGGATCAGAGTCAAGAAATATTTTAACTGACATTTTTATTTGGACCGCGGTTGCATGATGTAACCGATGATGTCTGCTGCCGATAAAGTACAGTCAAGATTGATAAATCCAAAAGGATGTAAAGAACAATACATATGAGTGCTCTTGGGCAAGGCACTGTAACCCACTGCCCTGCGACGATGCTCAATAACTTCACCAGTTCCTCATTGGTTACACATTAGATGGAATGAAAAGACGAAATATATATCTCGCACCCAGATATAAAATGAAACTACACACTTGCATACTGTGAAGTAAATTTAGTTTTATTTTTTCTGGTATATTTCACATATGTTTGATGTTAGGAAGTTTTAATTTGATTGAGGTAACATCGGAAAAAAAACGACGAACTTGACATTTTAAAATTAAGTTATTCAAGATAACATTTTTTTAAGATACCGTAATCCAAGTTTACAGAAAAAAAACATTTGTTGTTCAAATTCCAGCGACACTGAGCAAGAACCAAAAAGCAGATTGATTTTACAAGTGAGGCACGACAAGATTAGCAAAAAGTTACCAGAGAATATCGGAGATCGCCAAAAAATATTAAAATGGCAACATTCAACTTTGTGGACTTTTTGAACATTTAAACAGCTTACCTCCTGTAAGACTTCTTATAGTTGAATTATCAGAAGATCTTCCAGGTTCTAGTGCGAGTGGTCTCGGTACGGTAGTTGTTCAGCTAAATAAAGAGCAGAAAACTAAGTTCGAACTTGAAATAATGTACATATATCTTACAATATTGATATTAAAGCTTTAATGTTTTTAGAATTAAATATAATTTCGATGCCATTCATCAATAGCTACAAAAAAGAATATATCGTGACAAACTAAAATTTACTGTTACATAATATAAAAAGAACACTTGATTTATATTTACCCAGGTGTGTAGTATAGTGGTTTTGAACTCAGGTGTCAGCCAAATAGAATAATGAATGTTTTGAGCAAGAAAATAATTACTGGTGTGATTCCATCTGAAAAGTTCGGCCAAATTTCTACAATCTCCTTCACTGTATTATTTATACTTATTTGTGGCAGCTTTCCCTTACTTAATTGCGATGAAAATAACCCAGTAGCACATCTCCTTTCGCTGGAAGACACAAACGAGAAAAAAGAGTATCTTGAAATCTGTTAATATTAGAAAAACAAACCACACATGTTTAATGTATTGTTTCAACAGGGATCAGCCAATAAATAAGATATTGACTTAAAACCAGCTATTACGCTTTTAATCCTTTTAGTCACCTCTCACAGCAAGCAGGAAATGTGCTAGGGCAATTCTAAAGCCTGAATCTACAAGACTAGTTAGCATAATGTACAAGCCTGACTTCCTTATTGTAGGGTACTCAAATATGGTAATGAAAAAAGTTATTAAAATAGGGCATTTTTTACCAAAAATTGAGATTTTTGCCAAAGTCATCAATATTCGATATCCTACAAAACTCTTAATAGGAATAGATATTATGCCTTCGAATCAAGTATTCCGAATAATTACGGAAAAGTGAAGTATTCCGAATTGCTCATCTCTACTTCGTGTGCAATTGCTTTTGCAGGTATTTTTTTATTTTACATGGATCTTGGCCGTTAAATGATACGAGAAATCAGGCTGGCAGAAAGAATGTCAGCTACTCTGCTACCCAGACAACCAAAGAAAATGGATTCCAACAGAGGAGAACTTGGCAAATTGAAAATATTTCATAAAATTGAACCGGGACTCAAAAACGACTCTTTGGGCATCTGAACCGCAGGAAAAAGGTTCATAATCATCAATATTCCTATGAAATAGAATTGTTAATGGTTTTGAAGCTTTTTGGTCTCCCAAGGAAAATGGAATGTGCGTTTCGTACACACGAAGAAAAACAAAATTAAGCCAGCCTGTTTTATATTTGTCTTGGGCAAATTTTCAATAAAAAAAGATATAATAAATATGCCCACCATAACAGTCTGGTAACTGCCACTATATATATGAAGTTCTGAAAGGCGACCAGAGCTCAGATCCAATGATTTAAACCAGTCAGTTCCCGATGAAGCGTCAGGTCTGACCCTCCAACTTTCCAAACCTGTGAAAGAGAAAATATATCACAAATCCATTTGTTTGTCAATCAGTAAACACGTAACATTCTGAAACCCTGGCGCACTGTTGTTCACATGGTGGTTAGGTCTGTATGAATTATTTGATTCAATTCATGACTCGTCAATTTGTGAAATGTTTGATTTGACTTTTCCAGCTTTTGAAACCAATATTCGTTGCACAAAAAATTACAGATTCTCAAATCATAAGATATTTGATGTTGGCCGCCCCAACATGCTCCCACTCACTGCACTCTACTTTACCAGGTTGGTACAGTATGGAATGTTTTCCTCTCGTGGGACAGTTGCAAATTTCACATTTCAAGTAGGTTTTGAATTAGTAGTGGATGTTACCATTAGTTGGTTCTTTTTGGGTGCCGCCTCCTATGATCTAGAAGTGGTAGGTGTTTTACCATCACTCAGGGCAGATACCACTCACTGCACTTTACCGTGGAAGTTCTGTTTTGGATGTTTTTCGTTTAGAGTGCAGTTGCTGGTACTAAATCATCCAGTAACTCTTTGATTGAGTGGACGGTGGTTGGTGCCTTAGAAAAATTAGCAAATGAGCAATGTTTCGTGGTCTGTTGCTAGAACAGTGAAGTTGCTGGTACTACATCTTTTAGTAGCTCTTTGCTATTTATTGCGTGGTCGGTCGTTAGTTGGCATCTTTTAAGCTCTGCTTCTGGCCTTGCTCAGCGTGAATTTCAATAAAAAAGGGTGAATTCATCATTAAAAATTGCTTTTTACCAAATTTGATTTCTGTTGCTTTTTCCAACTCATCAACCCGATCTGGTGTTTTTGATAACATTGACCTGAAAAGAGAAACAACAACAATTAGCAAATTGATAGAAAGAGATTTAAAAAACCTATTTCATGTGTAAAAGTCCACTTGAAGGATACTAAGATGTCATAGTTTCATAGTCCTCATTTATTAATTTACGTGGCTCTATGAATATTAGTCGTGCGCCACTGCAAAATGCTTCCTCCACAATAATATCCGTACAAAAATTAGTAAAAGTTTAGTTAGAAAGCTTTTAACGTGTGGACGAGAACTTGCAGTCGCCATGATTAAGCGTTTGAGCCATATTCTCTGCTTTCCTCTCCCACAGACTAAAAATGAAATTTCATCCTAATAAAATCATGCACATCTCACCCAAATTTATGATTCGGACATTTTATATGTTTGCACGATTCCAAATGCTCTGATAAATGTCTTTTCAGCATCGTAGGACAAGCCGGGTTGTTTGGACATGATACCGGTGCATATTCACACTCAGATTCGTGCTTCCTGTATATTAAATAAATTTTGAAGTGCAGTATCAAGTACAGTAAAGCTGAAGTTTGTTCCACCCTGGCATCGTTTACACGAAGATTTGCAGATGGAAGTTTCTTAAGGACAGACTGACAGAATGACAGCTACTCTGCTACTCTGACATCTCAAGAAAATGAGCTCGATTAGACGAAATTTTAGCCTCAGAAATTTTAGCACATATCTGTGACTAGAAGACTCAATAAATGTCTCTTTTAGAGAACCTGGAAGCGGCAAAACTGTAAAAAATTGGTTTGAGATCATCAATTCCCCTATGATATTGCAGTGTTGATGGTTCTGAAGATATTTTTGGCACCGGAAGAAAATGAAATTGGAACACCTGAAGAAAACCAAGATTCTGCCGCCCTGCAATGGATCATTCCTTGTAATGCAAGTTGTAATGCGATCAGAGAATTTCCCAAAAAGATGCTACGGACCACGGACGCAGCATGAAATAGCATTCGGTTTTAGCGGTTTTTTTTGCCAAGCATGCGTCAGTCAGCAATGGACCATTTCATGCAATGGAATATATGTCAGTGACTATTGCTTAGGTTCAATGTCAATTAGGTTTAGATCCCTGCTATTTGGATTAAGAAAAATTTATTTTTAATAAGAAAAGACCTGGGTAGAAGCTTTGGTCAGTATATCAGCCACTCTGCTACACAGAAAGCAAAAGAAAGGTTTCCATCAGTTATATGTTTACAAAGGATATAATATTTCCTAGAGTTGTAGATGCTGTTAAAATTACTCTGTGCCGTAAGTGGTGATCAAAAGGAAACAAATAAGCGGTAGATGTTTTTACCATCGTACAGGGCAGATACCACTCGCTGCACTTTTTAGAGCTGTTGAATTTGACATGGTTTTGCTGCAAAATGTAAGTAATATTATTCAACGTTTTTCTATCAAGAACTTATCGCTCTCCCAAAATGTTGAAATTTAATTAAAGATGAGACTCTATACGACACATTTTAAAATAACTATTGCATGTCAAATGTCTCATCAATACCTTCTCTCTCCAAATCTGATTGTAAAGGGACATCCGTTTTGATCGATTTCGAATTCACCAAAAGTATCTGCAGTCGGTTTCAATCCATAACGACAATGTATAAACAGGGAATTCACTTGTTCAGAGACTGCAAGGTTGTCCAAGATCTAAATAGATAAAAGATTGTAATAAAAGCAAATAAGGACGATCAAAACAGAACTGGCACAAAGACAGCTACTCAGATACCTGAAGTAAATAGGACAAATGAACAATAATTCATGATATATCTCTCGCTAGATGATGAAATATGCCTCTATTTGAGTGCCCGGTAGCAACAAAATTGTATAAAAAGATTCAAAATCAATCAACACTGCTATGAAATAACACTATTTCAGGCATTTATAAAAGTTTCATATACCTGAAGGAAATCAAGATAATGACGACACATTATTTAGCCTGGAGTGTTATTACATAACAAAGCAATAATATATTGTGATTTATTACATCACAATCATAATGTAATGACTAATATATGTGCGTCGTATGAAGCAACCAAAAGGAAGAAAAGACGTAGTAGATGGTTTTTAAATATAATTATTTTTGGATTGAACTAGATGGGCATTATGAGAAAGAAATTCTACAATCAATTTCATTATTATCCTGCGGGAGAGGAAAGCTGATATTCTGATAATAGAGCTTAATCATATGACAAACCTCGACCCCTCGTGCAGATACCAGTTCCGTATTAGGGAAGAATTTTTGGCTTATATTTCTCATTTTACCTGTACATGGACCTGGTTAATGGAGGAAGCCATATGCAGTGCATACAAAACCACCCTTCACCAACTGAGCGTCAGCAGACCTCTCATATTGAGCTAATCAGGCACCCTTTTCATTTTGATTGTCTGGTAGTAACCAAACTGTATAAAGAAGTACTAAATCATCAATAACTGTCTGTAGAAAATTACGGTACACGAAAGTTACGGACAGCTGAAGAAAAACCCAGATTCTGCCTCCCTGTCACCAGGTTTTTTTCAGTTTATTATTCATAGCAGTATTGATGGTTCTGAAACTATTTCCTACAATTTAGTTGCTACTAAATACACAAAAATAGGTGTTCAGTATTTTCTTCCCAAAGAAATTAATCTGAAGTGAAATGTTATTTATTTGGTAATTTTTCTTCTGATGACAGCATTTCTTTCGGGTGTCTGAGTAGCAGAGTACCTGGCATTTTGTCAGTCTTTGCCTTTGAGCATAAATGAATAAAAAAACTTTTGGAAATTCCACCAGGTATTAAAGCTGTCTGTGTTGTGGCCTTTTAAAATGAATCATTTCTAAAAACAGTACAAGGTGGTATTCAAGCATGCGAGCTTTATTGAATTAGGGTAAATCCGATTCTTGGAGAAAAGGTCGTTTGCAGCAACCTCGATTCATGTCAAAAATTAGCATTAAAATTTATTTGTTCAGTCACGCATGGGTCAAAGGTCGAAAAAGATGTTTTGGTGAAACTCATCTGTGACTCATGCTCGACAAAATTGAATTTCTAATGAGAATAAGATGGCGAGAAAACCACCAGAACTGTGGTGAATGTCTGCGGCAAAAAATCAATACCATAAATCGATTAAAGCGGCTGAAAGACAAAAACAACTTTGCTGCAGAATTTGCAAACATGAAAAATAGTTCCATTCATAATTAGATCCTGGATGTCTTAAAATTTAGTTTTTTGAAATTCATTTAAAATTCTTATAAAGATAAGAATGTTGAATGAATACAACAGCATATTCCAAATTAACATTTTTTGAGGCTGTTTCGTCGATGATGTGCTGAACTCGACTGACCGGGAAAGCTCGAAACTCCCGAGTTTCAAACAACACTCTCCCTGTTTGTTCATGAATGAATAAATAAGGACTTTTATTCCAGACTCCCAGGTTCATTATAAAAGGCAGCCCATGCTTGCTCAGAGCCATAAACTCAAAAATTTATCGTAATGATACAGAAAAACTTTCGCAATATTTTATTAATGTCAGACCTAATTTTATTCAAATTCGATTGTGTTTATTCAAATTTGACAGAAGCAGCAAATATAAAGAACCATCTAACATCTACTTTAGTGGCAAAATAAAATGCCAGAAACTGCACTCAACTCCCGAGAGGACAGAATCACCATATTAAGTGTAGTAAATAGTATCTGCCCTTGGGGGTGATGGTAACAATAAACTGTGGGCCACGGTGGCGTAATGAAACCGACAATAGCTGCCGAACGTAACACCTAAGGAATGACACAGGTTTAAACCCCAACAAAATACGTTCAGGATCGACGAACGAAAAAGGTTCAATGAGCAATACATGCCAGGTGTCCATGGGCAAGGCCCTGTAACCAACAGCCTTGGGGCTGTGCTCGATAACCCCACCGGTTCCTCATATGTTCCACACAGGACGAAATGGCAGGATGCAAGCAAAAACTTGTAACCAGATAATTGTGAACATTGTTAATTGCATAACGTGAAATAGATTTCATTTCATTTCAAATCCATCCACCACTTTCTCATGAGTAGCAGAGTGGCTGACATTCGTATGACGAATGTCACTTTTAGCAAAGAACTTGCAGTACCAGGTATTTGTTGTATTTTTTCCAACCTTAAAATACATTTCATTTAAAAATAAAACTTCACCAACATCGATAATAAACAATAACTTACCGGTGTCATACTCTTGCCATCAACAGGACATTGTTCAACAGTCATTGTGCATGATTTACAGAAAGAATGTCCGCATGACATGATCACTGGAACTTTATAAACACGATTGCATATTTTACAAAGAAGTTGAGTTGGAGGGGGTTCCGCGAACACAAGGGGGATCTGATATTGAGAAAAAAGAGTAATTAATTTTTAAAATTCAGCATAGCGGGGAACGGCATGTGCTGAATCAATGAAAAGTGTTGGATCAGCGAATGTAATTTTGACAAGACTTGTTTATGTCTGTCTATTAGCACCAGTAATTGATAATACGGTATTTATTTGGCACAAAAAACGTTTTCGGGCGATGCGAGATAAATATGAAAGATATGAAACAAATATTGAATGCGCTCATGGTCAAACGCCAGTGAAACTATATCTTCATATGTAAAAACATATCTCTACCATGCATGATCCACAGATGGAACGTCAGGATTCCGATAGTTGTTCTGAAACAAAACTATCTGTCCTAAGAAACGTTTCTCGTAGATACAACAAGCAAATGGGACGGATTGGCTTGTCATTATACATATTATGCCAGGTACAGTTGTGATAGCAAACGAGGGATTATGACGGTAGGAGAGAGGTATGCCAGATTGAAGGATACTGGATGATATCTTACCGGCGGAATGTAAGCTCTGGTAGCAACAAAGCTGAAGAAAATATTCAAAATTATCAATACTGCTTTGAAATAGCAATGTTGATATTTTAAAAGCCTTTTTGTCGATCCGAAGACAGAAAACCAAGATTCTGCCACCCTGGCTGATATATTAATCAAGATTTCTTACTAGAGATGGGCATTTTATATTAGCTTAGCAGAGGTTAGACTGACAGAATAAGCCAATGTCAATATTTCATCAGAAATCTCTTGTTAGAAGATCGAAATAAATATTTTTGTGTGTTTGGTAACAACCAAAATGTATAGAAGGTTCAAAATAATCAATACTGCTACGAAAGATTTTTGTCCACCCGAAGAAAATGATAATTGTTTAAGCAAAATGACAAGAAAATATCAGACAGTCGCAGGAAAACAAGATTACGCTAGCCTGGACCATTCAACTTTAAATCTTACCTCTTCATCAGAAGATGGCGATCGATATGAAGTGCCAGACAAAGTAGACGTTGAAGAAAGAGCCGAGCCGGTACGAGAGGGTCTTGAGAATGCTGACTCACTGTGATGACTACGAGTTAAACTACCGTGATGGCTTACACTTCGATGCTAGAAAATAAATATTGGGACAATTAGTTCCTTTAAATAATGTAAATATGAAATAGAATATCCATAACATAACATAAATATGCAATGAACTATCTAGAGATGTTTAACATAAATATGCAATGGAATATCTAGAGATATTTAACATAAATATGAAATGGAATATCCAGAGATATTTAACATAAATATGCAATGGAATATCTAGAGATATTTAACATAAATATGCAATGGAATATCTAGAGATATTTAACATAAATATGCAATGGAATATCCAGAGATATTTAACATAAATATGAAATGGAATATCCAGAGATATTTAACATAAATATGCAATGGAATATCTAGAGATGTTTAACATAAATATGAAATGGAATATCCAGAGATATTTAACATAAATATGCAATGAACTATCTAGAGATATTTAACATAAATATGCAATGGAATATCTAGAGATGTTTAACATAAATATGCAATGGAATATCTGGAGATATTTAACACAAATATGCAATGGAATATCTGGAGATATTTAACATAAATATGCAATGGAATATCTAGAGATATTTAACATAAATATGCGATGGAATATCTGGAGATATTTAACACAAATATGCAATGGAATATCTGGAGATATTTAACATAAATATGCAATGGCATATCTGGAGATATTTAGATGCACACTTTTGTTTGGTCCCAACCAAATTGTATAAAAAGGTACAAAAGCATTAACACTGCTATTTCATCAGTACTGCTATGAGCAGTGTTAATGCTTTTAAATCTCTTTTTAAACATCTGAAGAAAATAAGAAGATGATTTCAGAAACCTAAAAAACATAGGATTCTGCCACTATGTTATCTAGACCTACATCTTCAACATCGTTCTGAGATCTGTGGCTTGACATTGATGCTGTCCTCTTATGCTGATATTGTACTTTATTTCCTTCATCTGAAATGGGAATTAAAGAATATAGGCTCAGGCTTGGAGAAGACTGGTACAATGTCAACTACTCTGCTACTCAAGAGTCCAGAGAAAATTTACGAACTGGGCACTATTTGATGATAAATCATTTGCTAGGAAATAGAAAAGCCTCTTTTGAGTGTCTGGTAGCTACCGAGCCAGAAAAGAGCTCCAAACTATCTAAAAGGAATGAATTCGAAAGTTGAGAAATTTGAGGAAAAAAGTTCTGGCATTAAACTGTTTGTGACACTGTGGAACTTCCACAGCAAATGAATGAGAAATGGCACCCAAATTTGTCTGTTAGTTAAAGATTTTTTGGAGGAACTAGGGCAGAAAGCTCCTTTGATTGAAGTCCAGTAGAACTGCCACAGATGTGACAACAAAATTCAATATCATAGTAGAATTAGGATTTAGAATATACATTTCCGAATGTTAGATTGATAAATAGTCATTTCAACTGAAAAATAAGAGAAACCCAATTTTTTAATTTTCAAATTACTGTCATAAAACAAAGAAGGACACATACTCGAGATATTGGCCATTTCCGCATGTAATGTAATAATATGCTTTAGAATAGTCCTATCATATTTCCAACTTGTAGTGGAAGTAAGCAAAGAAGAAGTGGTAGATGGTTTCACCATCGCCCAGGGTTAGATATCACTCACTGTCCTTTACTACGGCGGTTTAGTTCAGTTTGCAGTTCTGGTGCAGTTGCTGGAACTACAAGTAGCTCTTTGCTATTAAGCAATCGAAAGTTGGTTCTTTTAGGCACTGCTTTCAGCCTTGCTCAGAAAGTATTTCAATGAATAATAGCTCTCTGCCAAGCATAAACTCTTGAGCTCTACAAAGCCGTCAAACAATGCATTACTAGAAAATTTTTTGCTGATTTCATCTAACACAAATAACACTTGCTGAGGATTTCCCTAGATGAATGCGGGAAATATTGTGCAATTTTGCTATTTGAGCAAAAAAAGTGTCATTTTAAACAAATTGCAGGTGCCCATAAGTGTATTTGCTGGGCCGATATTAATAACCACTCGATCTGCCGATATATCGATAAACAGCAAAATATGTTGGACAACAAAAACATTAGCAAGCAGAAGAAGAAATATGCGAACTTCAAAACATTGCTGACTAGTGACCAACAATAAAAACAACCGAGCATTCATCAGACTAAAGCAGAAGTAAGGTAGCATAACCTTGTTTACTTTGGGTTTCTTTTGGATGTTTTTGTAGAGTTCGCTTGTTACTAGACACTACTAAGCATTTTAGTTCTTTTTTTCATCGTCTGAGTAGCAAAGTAGCTGACATTCGGCCAGTCCGCATCGGACTAACAAAATCCAAGAAATTATAACCCTTTATTGACAAACAATGAAGTAAATTTTACCTGTAGTTATTGTTGTAACTGCTGAATATGCTGGCCCAAATGTGGTTTCAATTTTTGGCTGAAAATGAGAAAATGATTAAGATCACAAACTTCGAAACACTAAAAGTCATGAAAATTTATTTAAATCTTGTTATAACAATATATTTTATGCAACTGCTTTCTGTGGTTTTTCGGGTTGTTCCTGATAGTGGTAGATGGCTTCTGTATCGCTCAGGGCATAAATCATTCACTGCACTTTATTATAGTGGTTTAGTTATGTATAGGATGCTTTCCACTTTCAAGCAGTTAAGAGTGCAGTTGCTGGTGGTATGTGTGAAACTAGCCCTTTGTCATATGTAGCTGTTAGTTGCTTATTTTTAGGCGATGTTTTCAGCCTCCATGGAGCAAATTTCAATAAATAAAGTCACTGGAACTTATCAGAAAAAAATATAATTAATTCCCACTGAGCACTTTTGTATTGTGAAATTGGGACAAAGCCCTAATTTCCTTGGTGTCTAAAACTTTGTCATTTTTGGTATGTATTCATTATCTAGGTTTATTTTCTCCAGATTTGAAATTTTCGGTCCAACAATGTTTTTGCCACAAATCCAAATATCATTAAAAAAAAAACTTGGGGAGTATTTACGTCGTAACGAGAGTTTCAATGTTCTTTTCCTGGCTTAGGATATGTCATTTCCAACATGGAGATATTAGATAATATCCAGACATATTCTGGAACTAAACTTTGTGAGGGCTCTATTTTCCTCCGGTGTCTGAAGGTGAAGGTTTCAATGCGACATGCATCGTTCAAGCTTTCAAGGACAATATTTAAAACCAATTTTATTAAACATATTATATGCACACCTTAGCTTGATCTTCATTTTTTTCTGACAGTGATAGCGGGTCGACTAGGTCCAAGAATAAATCCCCCATCGACTCGTGTAATTGATGATTTTGAGTGCCGTCTTACAATCGAGGGACTTGACCTTTGCAGTCTTATATCCGTGAGCATATCCGTGGGATGAGGATTCTGCGGTGTAGGAGTCTGGTTCTGCTCCCTTGGGGCTGGAATTGGGAGACCACAAACAGTGTGTACGACGAGACATGATGGCAGGCTGTGCTGTACAGTGTAACAGTTGATGCAATTCTTTATACAGAGTAATCCAATCCCTCAAACTAGAAAGTGAAATTCATGGACGAACTAAACAGCTAAATCCATTGAAAAGTTGAGCTGCAGGCAAGCTAAAGAATAGTGTCACAATAACCTATTGATATTTTTGCAGGTTTATCCTTCAACTGGAAGGAATAGTATCTATTACTCTGTTAAAGTTTTAACTGAAGTAGGTCAACAGTGTAAAGGGGATTCCCAACCAATTTTATGAAAACCGAAAAATATGGATGATCTGCATTTTCCACAGTTGTAATAATAACAGCATTTATACTCAATACACTGTCTCTGCCAAGAAAAGTTTCCAGATTCTGATTCAGGATTTATGAGAGTAGATCTCCCAGCCTCCTGCGACAAGAATCTATTCAGTATTATAGCCCTACTGTCTTCACTTGCATTGGCGATTGAACCGGCAGATGACAGTATTTGCAAAGAGGGGATCATGTATAAAGTACATCGAATATTTTGTAATTTCAATCATAACTTGTGTTAAATTAAATTTTCATGCGCAGCACTTTCATATGATTTCCCCATTTTCAGGTTTTGGTTCTAAAAATGTGAATTTTGCAAAAAATAAAATAAGGCTGGGCTTCTAGTGCAAAACTGGGAACTTTTTTTGGATGCAATTGGGAATTTTTTTAGATTTGAAACATGCAAAAGAGAGAATTATTTAATTCATCAATCAGAAAACAAAAAGGTAATTTACAGAAGTAAAAAATGGTTGCTTTGATCAAGTCGTTAAATTCACCCAAAATAAAAGCCTTTAGGGAACTGCTTAATATCAGCTAAACACAGAACATGTTGGAAATATGTTAGGACTATTCTAAAGCATATTATTACATTACCGTACATACAGAAATGGTCAATATCAAGTACAGCTAAAAGTAAATATCCACGAGGTCAATCATGGCCGAAATCAAGTAGAGCCCTCGGAAAACGTTTTTCCTGTGCGGTCATTTTTCTTAAATACAGATCTAAGTACCCATACCCAGTACGGTACCGTAGCCCTCAAATTTTCAGAACTTGGCGTCATCAAAAAGTATGATGACCATTTGATTGGATAACTAGCGGAATATATTTCGCTAGAGAGTTCGTAATGGCGCTAGAATACGAAACACGAACCACCAAAACAGAACGGAGGTTGACTGACAGAAGATAGAGATCAGCAGAGGAAAAGAACAAACAGAAAACGTTGTTTTGGCGTAAGGTTCGATCGAGCGTAACAATACGTCACACACAAACGTCATTCTCTCACGAAAACGTGCGTGCGTCGCCAATGTTTAGTTTAGTTTATTTATTTAACCAGCATGTGAAAAATAAACGGCAGAAAAAAATATAGTTAACAAGCAATAATTTACTAAACATCACATGTGGAGGGCATCACAGAGAACCCTTTGTGGGTTTTCGAGCTGTGAAACCAGAGTGCTCAAGGTAGATTGATTAAATATAATTCGAGAGGAACGGGAGTTAGAAATAAATGGGGTTTGGAGAAAAAAAAGTCGGTGCAATGGACGGAAGTAACTTATTCTGTAAATAAATAACAGCAATTCACAACAAAAAAGGATAATGATTCAAGTACAGAGCCGAACTGAAATAAGTATGACAATCATGCTTTTTATTTTTTAGGAGTCGAGTATCAAACTGTACGAATTGTTGATGGACAGAAGAAGATTGCTTTTTTAAAGTGATTCTTTCGATAAGAAGAATATTGACACTAAAACAAATTGAATCGGATTCAGCGTTGCATATAAATTTTTCATACAATAATTATTGCAAAAATGCAAGAATACAATGCTGCTACTGTGGAAATATTGATACTGTAATATTGAAATACTGTGGAGATATTTGAAATATTAAATTCAATTTAGTTTACTGTTTATTTTATTGCATTTTTGGTCAGTTTATTAATGTATCAAATAAGTAGTACTGGTGGTTCAGCCAAAAGTCAAAGAGGAAAAGCTTTTCATAGTCGTATATTTAGAGTACTAATAATTTGGATGACATTCCTAGCTGCAACTAAGCAGCTAGGATTTAGCTATACCAAACAGAGACTATCAGCTCAAAATGATAACACAGGTAACTTAGCTATACATGCCCACACGCAATAACATACATAGTTAAAATAGGCATGTAATTGCAGTTGAAACCATAAGTTTGTGCATTAATAAGCCAATATAAAAAAAATATGAAATCAAGTCAGGATTCACGACTAAAACGGTTTGACTCAAATTCTCCTACCACATAATAAAATTCATATTATAGGTATACACTAACCTAAAATTTCATCATTGCTCATAGCCATCAAGAATATGTTTTTTTAAAAGTCGATTAAATGTAGCAGGAGAGCTATCCTTCAAATCATGTGGAATTTTTTCCCACACCTCAATGCCCTCAAACTTCAAAGATCTTTTTGAAATTAATGAAGTGCATTGAGGTGTAAAATAAACTCTTCTTGCCACACTACGTGTGGAATGAGTATGAACATCTGAAAGTTTAAGGAAATAATTATGAAAAATTGGAGGTAGTAGATTGTTTTCAAATCTAAACATAAATTTCGCAACTTCACATAGATAAATGTCATTCAATTTAAGCAAATTACTCTGAAGGTAAAGAGAATTAATGCAAAGGCGTTTTGATTCTACAGATAATAAACATCTGAGAATTTTGTTGTGCAGTATATTCAAAGGATAAAGAGTTGTTTCATTTGCACAACCCCATGCGAGTATTCCATATTTCAATCGAGAATAAATCAGACTATGATAGAGCATTTTAAGAGTATGAAAATCAACAATATGTCTAAGTTTATAAAGTATACCCAGAGACTGTGACAATTTGCTTGAAATATGATCAACATGACACTTCCACGATAAATTTTCATCTATTAATACACCAAGATATTTTATGGATTTAGTCCTTTCTATTTTTATTTGTCCAATTTTTAGATGGAAATCAAAGCCATCAATCTGTCAATGCGTCACTTAACTTTGAGTCTGCCTTGGGCAGAATGCCAAAACGAGTCAGATTAACTACCCAAAAAGTAGCAGCTAGTATGCTTCTCATTTCAACATCAACACAACACTCTTTTCCAGCCAGTAGCGGCGGAACATGTCTATATTTTCGAATAATTGTTTACATTATAACATACAACACGATTACGCCCGAAAAAGTAATATTTGTACATCTAGCATTTCAGTGTTAAACCCTAGAAGCAACCGACAATATATAATGTACAACGGAATTCACTAGGCCAATACATTGTTTTAACATATATAAAATAAAATTTAAAATATAATCCAGACTGCGACCCCGAAATGGGTTAGAGTAAGAATCGATCCGACTATCGCCGTAGGCACCATGGACATAAACCAAACACGATTCCCGCCCGCCCAAAGTCCAATAGTTCTATTTCTGAAAATAATTATAGAATACGGGTAGATAAAACAAATTCAATAACATATTGGACAATAGCTGGGTTCGTTAACAAATTGTAAAGCCTAAATTGAATATTTAGTTCACGACATTTGGCTAAAGGAAAACTACGCTGGTGATCGTATTAGTACATGAAAGAATAAAGTGGTCTACCGTTTCTCCGATTCTGGAATCGCGGAATAGTCAGTCCATTGTCACAACAATTAACTTTATTAAGATGGCGGCAGTGACCAGTTTTGAGTCTGAAAAGAGTTACTTCAGATTTCCGTGAGAAGCTTTTCACAGATGGACTAGACAATATCGATGGATGGAACATTTAAAAAAGAAGGGCGATTCCGACTCTTTCGCAGAACATGAGTTCAGTTGGTATTATTCGTATCAGTCATTTAGTTCCGTTGGTAAGACTTTCAGTGCATTAATTGGTGATATGTAATAATCAGCATTCCAAGGCCGTTCTATAGCTGGGCATGGTTAAAAAGCATCTGCAATATCATTAGCCAAATGAGCATATATACATGTGCAATAGAATTTATTTCGCGCTGGTGATACTCGACTACCCACTCACAACAAAACAATCACTCATAATAAAAACAAAAATAATAACAAGACGGATTACAGTCGGACGGTTCTGACAGTGTTATCATGGTTTAAAGCCAGACCTCATGCGTGAAGAACAACACGCGTGCTTCGGTCAGCGCTTCATAATTTCTCTGTTTGGTATCATTCCAAATTATCAGACACACAGAAATATCTGACACCGGTTCTAAAATTCCAAAATTTCCATCTGCATTGTCCCCCAGTCAAGTATGTTGCACATTTTCCTCAACATCTAAAATCCGAAAACGAGATCGTAGCAGGATGATTTATCCCGATATTTAAACTAGTTAGAAAGGCTGCTGATAATATTACAACCGGCTTCCTCCCTACGAAAAGTATTGAAATTTATTTTCAGCCATAGCAGATACAACTCACTCCATCATATAATAGCCAGTCAGTTTTGTGGATTTGTTAACGATAAGAACCATAATTTTTATGAATAAGCATATATGAAACACATAACCATATGCATACAAGCTCAGTTGTTAGATGTTGTGGTCGCACTCGATCTGGGAAAAGGATAGTGATGAAAATGCCCTATGATCGCATTAACGACTGGTTCGTGAACGCCGATTTCGAATTGCAGTCAATCGTTTACTTGCTGTCCGCGAACAGTTTCTTTGGTCCGCTCCCAGGTTTTGATTCAGCACGAAATTTGTTTTCAGTATCGGATCTGGATTCCGAAATTCTCGACTCCTCCAGTCCTTGAAGGAAATACGTACGTAATCCTGAATCATAACAACATCGAAAGTCGACGATTGGTTTTTTCTGGCGGTTTGAAAAATTCAATTTTCCGCCAGCTTAGCAGTGGTGTTTTATGGTACGTACCGTATCCCGTGAGCTTGAGTGAGCAATTATTTATTAATGACATGAAATGTACTGTGTTCCATTTCCTCTGAATGCCAAAAACAGCCAGTGTATACAGAACTATCCAAATTTTGAAATTGGAAAAGAATAATTTGACAATTAAAATCAATACCGTATCATAAATCCTGATTGGCACTAAGTTTGATTTAGATTTGGCAAAAAAAAGCTTGAGCGAGCTATTCACAATTGGAGATCTTGGAAGGAATTTAGGTGACAGGATACAAGTGACAGTGATAACTCAGAACTGGTCTATATTCAGTATTGGTAGCACCGAATAATATGGGTTTAACCTTACCTGTTAACAGTTGTTTGATTGTGCCACAGTGTATTTCAGATTTAGGGTAAGTTAGCACAAGAATGGGTATTAAACTTTGTTTAAGGTTTTGCCCTCTTTCCCGTTTTCCTCATGTGTAACGTTACTTTTATATTTATTTGTGTTTTTCGAGGAAACGACATAAATTACCACTACTACAGTACAGAGTACAGAGTAGCAGCCTGGCACCAGAACATTATGATATATGTTTTACTGTTCGGGTGGATCAATTTGTACTGGTACAGGTACTACTTGCTGTTGTTAACAGTAGGATAGGATTTCATTTTTATCCTGCGGTGAAGAAATCCAAAAATACGACTTAACGATAGGGGTGGCCAGAATCAAATATGTTTGGGTTTCAGAACCGAATCAAATATTCGAATCAAAAGTCATATAATAAACAATCTGAGTAAGAAATCTTTTCAAAACTTACAATTTTTAATTTGAAAAAAGTCAAATTTATCATTTTGTTGATTTCGGATTGTTACAGAAATCAAATCAAATAATTTTATGATTCAAATATTCTGGATTGAATATTTTGGAAAGCCCAACTTATCTTGCATCGCACTTTGCATTTGAGGTCAAAGGCCTGTCTCGTAATCATAATGTGTTTCGTATCATTGTATACTGATGATGTATTTTTTTTGAGACGAATAAACATACATACAATAATGCAGAACGGCATGGACTGGTTTAACGCATAAGTTCATGGAGAAGGAATGTTCTAGTATTTAATTAGGTAATAGGACATTGATACTAGGTCCGACATAAATACTTGGCCATATCCCAATGGACTCTATCCATCCCAATCAGTAACATCGCTAGAGTTAGAGTCGTGAACCACGACCTTTCATGCAGATACCAATTCTAAGTTCCAAGTCGGGGATGAGATTTTTGCATAACCAGTGAATTAGTACATTACAATCAGCAGGTGAGTTCGTACCCCTATCTTTGGTGGGTGAAGTCATAATCTGATGAAACTGGGTGTCTAAGGATCATTCCATGCCAACTGAACTGCCCAGGGTTGATTTTCCTATACTGTATATACCCTGACTTTAGATGGACCAACCATACCCCCAAACTCCAACTGTTTGTTTTTTATGACGGTTTCGTAAATGCCACATGATTAAAAAAAGGCCCGAATTTCCCAACATCGGATTTTGAGCCTCATTCAAGCGCAAAAAAAAACATGCTAACTGGGTTTATGTAATACCGAAACGGACAGGAACGGGTCGAAACGAAGAAGAACAGACCCAAACAGGGCTTGTTTTCTAAAGAAACGGATTCTCTTGGATGTCTGAAAGTGCATGTATAGTCATTATGGTACATTTAGATAACTCTGGCATAAAGAGTGATCCAGATAAGAGGTCACACTATATAGGCACTTCATTAGGGCTACTACCGGCAGACTAAATGATCAAAGACGAGTTTGAATGCGATACTTTTATCCAGTAGAATAGAAATTGAAAAATTATAATAGGATAGCACTATTCCACCAAAAATAATGGGATTAGGCAATTTCTAAATCTATTGTGCAAAATAACTGTGCCATCTAGCTTACAATACCCAATCGCGTTAGTTATCAAGGTAGCATCGCTTCACATATTGCCTTATCGTATGTCACAATAAAATCACAAAATCTGATAATCTGCTTTATCTGAATGTGCCGAAGGGGCGCATAAGTCATCTTAGACCCAGTGGGCCAGCTTGTGTATAAAACAAGCCCTGTTTGGGCCCGTTTCCATAATTATAAGAGCCGCAAGCCAACTTAGGATGCATATTTTACATTGAGAGACAAAATTTATATTTCTTATTCTTAGTATGTGGGTACTTGATAGCCCCATCCACATTCATTATATTAAATGATGGAAAGAGTATTTTTTAGTATGTTTGAAAAATGTGATCTCAAAGTTGGTCTTATTCAGCCAAGTACTGAGTAAGTGTTTGCCTCTATCAGTCTATTATTACATTACATGGCCTGATCCTTGAACAGTTGAGATTCAATATTCAAACTCATAATAATGCATTACTCTCATTGCCATGGTACTATCATCTTTGAAAACCATTTTTATTCATGTTTGGCCATGAATGGTCATTACTGAATACTTCAACATTCCCAAAACATTCAATTTAGAATCTATCTTATAGAATAAATTAGAAGTTCAGCTATGTTGTTTTTGCTTTATGAATATATTCTTGAAAAACTTGTGAGAAAAGTTGGTAATGATTTTATTTAAAGTTATTTAAAGATGAATCAATATTATCATATTAAAAACTTGCGCGCCTTCGGCCCTCAGAAAAAAATACACCATTTTGGGGCAAACACTATAAGACTATAATAGATTTTTGCATGCTGAAGACGCGTAAAAATTTTGTCTCTTCTGGAGATATTCTGTATTTTTAGCCTTTTGTTTTTAAAAATATACTCCATGCTTGAGCAAAACACTACAGGCCTCTGTATAATATGTGATTGCACTCCGAGATATTCTATATTTATGTCAAAATTATTAAATCTTGGAGTAATGACTGTCCCTTGAGTAATGACTGCCCCTTGAACGACATTGCCGAATATGAAGATTAAAAACTTTCACGCACTCACGACTCTCTAAATGTTTTGTTTATGAGCACAGGAGAAATAGAGTATTAGTGTAGAGCGAGAATTAAACGTTAACGAATTTTGTAAAAAAATTCTTTTTTTATATGCTGCATCTACCGGTACTTAATTAATTGTACGAACATACGGGTATAATGAATTATTGGACTGTATTTTTTTTTTTATTTATTGTTTTTGTCTATGCAATTGTTGTTGTTCTATTTATCTTAACTTGTTTTGAATATATCTACTTGGCAAAAACGGAAAAAAGCGGAGAATTGTGCTTAGAACTTGATGGTTGTTTATGTTGCTTTAGTATTCGAATTTTTCCATAAAGATGAGACGATAGGTAAAAAAATAAAAAAATTGAGGAATTGTCACCAGTTGATAACAAATTAAAGAAAATATCGTGGTTTGTCTAGTGAAGATACGCAACGTTTTCCCGAATGGGATAAAAAGTAAAACTGGCAGAATATACTCATCCTAACCAGAAGCCACCAATTGGGGATGGGCATTTTTATAGGACAGGGTAGAATTTTATTTTTATCCTGTTGTAGAGGCAAGTCGAGAAACAGGCTTTGGTGAACCATCTCCTCTCGATATCGGATACCAGTTCCAAATCAGGGGTGGAGGTTTTATTTGAATTATCATATCTTCTAATTTTTTTCTATGGACCTCGTTGGTTGGGGAAGCCGTAGGTAAGTGAATCACTGTGTGAATCATCCCCCAATGAGATTCAAACCCAGGAGGTCAGTGATGCGTAGCTCAAAGCATATTCCCAATGCTTTACCGATTTTCAGGTTGATTCGGAATAGTAAATTATTCGAAACCAGGACCCCAGATTGATTAAAAAATTTAATATATCAACATCTAACATCAACTAAATTCTAATTTTTGATCTACTGCTTTCCTTGCTATGTTCAACACTTTCGTGGCCAACTAGATACTTTAACCCACCATTGCACATTTTAATAAAATATTTGACTGTACTATCATGAATTTAAATATTGAATTTGATATCCTGGATTCGATTTAGGTATTCCGGAATAATTCTGGCCCGGTGAAGTATTTTGAATCGCCCATCACTAGTGCCAATGCTGCGATCATATCTTGGGTTAGAATTTGTGTTAATTGGGAATATTGTACTGAACTTCATGAGACAAAGAGATGATATCATGTTTTTGTCCATTCCATTTATTTGAGTATACCCTGATATCAGCTCGCAGAACGATAGGTTTCGGGCATAATTTTTGTAGGAATTTTTTTCAAAATTTTCTTACAAGTATATTCAAAATTTTGGTCGTTTATTAAAAATTAAATTTATTCTACAATTTTTAAAATAGAATCTGTTTGAGAAAGATTCGATTCAAAGTGATATGATTCAATTCAAAATTAAATGTGCCCGAAAGTGGCAACTGGGGCTGTCCATAATATTCTTTTCCTGAATGATTATTTATTTGATTCGATTTTACCGGTGATTTGAAATCAACACATTCAAAAAAGTATTTTACATTTTCAGAAAATAGACATGTTTTGGTGTTTTGTTTTTGGCCACCCCCAGTTGAAACTCTATCGATGTTATTGATTGGGATGGATAGAGTCCATTGGAACATGGCCAAGTATTTATGTCGGACCTAGTATCAATGTCCTATTACCTAATGAAATACTAGAACATTCCTTCTCCATGAACCTATGCTTTAAACCGGTCCATGGCGTTCCGCTTTAATGTATGTATGTTTATTCATCTCAAAATAAATACATCATCAGTATACCATGATAAGAAACACATTATGATTATAAGACAGGCCTTTGACCTTTTGGCCTCGAATACAAAGTGCGACGCATGATTGAAATAAAAATTAGGAGAAAAAGAATAAAAAAAGTAATTTTTCTCCATTGACTTTGAGCAATTATCGATTGCTGTTTTCAGCAGCCACTGTAGTTTGTTAATATTGAGATACATTACTGACCCGATTTTGTGAAAAACGTCAGTTGTGTGTGTTTACTTACCACTGTCGTCCTGGCAAAATTCTGGCAGAATGAAAACGCATTTCAGTGTTCCCATTTTAAAATTGTTAACGCAGTATATTTAATTAATTTATACCGAAGTAACACATATTTCAAATGTATTCCTGTTAGAGGGGTCCATAATCAACATTTTGGATACAAACGCTTCTAAAGATTCGAAATACCAGATTCCAAATTTCGTACTTTAGTTTTTGAAAATTTCCCGAAAAAGATGTAACCACTGCATGCAAATCAGATTTCAAAAGTGTTCCGGCCAAGAGCACCCACATATCAATATGTGTATAGAAAGGAAATGTAAATTCGTAACTAATAAAATAAAAAAAATTTGGGAACAAAAGTTTCTCAAGATTCCAAATCTCGTATTCGAAAAATGAACTTTCAAGTTGGGAGAATGCGCCAAGGGCATAGTTGCGGCTCCAAATAGGATTTTTAATACTGTTTCGGCCAGGATGGCCCATATATCAATATGTGTATGGGAAGAAAATGTAATTAGAATTGAACTTTTTGTAGGGGGTGTCCCTAATAAAGCTGACCTGTCCAATTATATCCATCATAGGCTAGTTTGAAAGTACTCGTGTCAAATAATACGAAAGATGTATTTTTTTTACCATTTGATGATTTTTGGGAAAATTGCCGGGTGTGAAAATGCCGGAAATATCCCAAAATTCCAAAAAGTGGTAGCCAAGGATGATATTTATTTCATTTGTTCAAGCTGGCAAAAACACATCTTCAGCAGTTTTCAATTCAACACCCCATTACATTTTTTTAGTATTTAAATCAAAAAAAACTTCTTTTTCAAAGAGATTTTCATTTTAATGATTGAAAGTAGAAAGGTTTTGCAGATATCTCCCTGCATGGTTTTGAAATACACTTGATCCTGAAGCTGTCTGACCAGCTTAGATAATTGTGTGATAATGAAGCCATTATCACAGTTTGAATTGTATTCAGGTTATGGGTTAAATATATAGATAAGAGGAAAGTATACTCTGATAATAAAATATCACAATGGCAACCCTGCCTCGAGATATGGAATACAAGCGAAAGATATTTCAAAGTTTCTCTGAAAAACTACACAGGAATATTTCGTCACTTCAAAAAAGCGTTTCGTTACAGTTTTCGGATTATTTAAAAGAACCAGTAAAGGAAGAACTTCCACGTTTGCATGTTATTGGAGTAGGAGATTTTTATAGAGGTGCATACTTTGATCATGACTATCGACCATTACCAGAATTTTCTCGGCAAAGAGAGTCGCTCAAAGGAGAACTGATAGAATTGCATGATGTTTTTAAGCCAACTCTCGAAAATGTCTATGAAGAATGGCGTGGAACTTCCGGTCCCCAAAGGAAAAGTAAAGAGTTCAAACATTCGATGCTACTAGGCCCAGCAGGTTCTGGCAAAACTACAGCTCTGAAACGTTTTGGGCGAGAATGTGTGAATGGATACATTCCTCAAATGCAGGATAGAAATTATATATTTCACTGGTTGAGCTGTCGTAGTTTTGACAAAAATGAACAACTCACAGTTCCAGAATTTCTGTTTCGATACATGCTGGATCAACTGACAGCAGATGAATGTAGGATTGGATATGAGTTTATGCTGCAGAATTCTAAAACATTGACAATGATCATTGATTCTCTAGATACTCTTGCATTTGAATTAGAGAATGTGACACAACTAATTGGCCCTTATGATCAGGCACCTCCCGCGGTTATTCTGTACAACATATTCATTGGAAACATATTTTCGGAGCTGAAGATTTTATCATCTTCTCGAGAATATAAAGTCAGGAAGTACAAAGGAGATCTACAACCAGACAGGATGATTTCTCTTGGTGGATTTACAATAGATTCTATTCACAATCTAGCGTTTGGATTCCTAGAAGAAGCTGATGCTGAAAGAATTTTGGGACATACTAAACAACAAATGCCCTGACCTATTGGCGCTTTGTGAGACTCCAGCAGTTCTGACATTTACTTTGGTTGGATTGTCTGAAACGGAGGATTCATCTTTCATTCCCCCACACAATGACAGGAATTCTGGTAAGAGTTCTCCAATCTCTCATCCGTTCGAAGCATGCTCGAGCATTGGGCAAACATGATGCAGAATATGTCATTGGAGCTATCAACAAAATGAAGGTATTGTCGTATCAAGGAACAATGGAAGGAAAAGTATTATTTAATGACAAAGACATCAATGAAGCTCAACTCACCACAGAGGAAATAACGGATCTAGCAATCGTTGTCCCAGGACAATCCCCTGAACCTCGTTATCAGCAGATACTGGAAAAAGATAGCAAAGCCATGTTCGTACATCAAGTAATTCAAGAGTTATTGACTGCAATGCAAAAATTTGTCTCATGCAAATTGATGATTTTAAAGAATTTGTTTCAAAGTTCCTCCATAAACCAGCATTCTCCGTAATCAGAAGAATTTTGTGTGGCATTTTACTGAATCCTGAAGTTCATGAAGAAGCAATGATGGATTTGTTGCAAGGTGAGTAACAGTTTAGTTGTTTACTGAAGATGTTAATGAGTTTTATTTTAAATTACGATATTTTTCAACAAACATGCAGTATAGAAAATCAAACGCCGAGGTGATTAGAATCGAATTTAAAGTAATTTCAATAAACGCTATGTTACAAAATACTACATCGGCTGTCCCAACTTATATATTCCACCCAAATCATCAACTTTGAATCAACCTGTGATAAGGTCTCAGAGACAGAGCTACTAATATTTGTTTTATGTTTTTGAAACACTAATACGACTTTCTACCTAAACCAATACTCCAATGTTTTTTTGTTTTTTTTATATTAAAATTGGCTCGGAGCAAGGCCACAGGGGACAAATCATGCTTGAAAATTCTCCTAAAGTCACTAAAGTGCAATGAGCTACATTTAATCCAGGAATAGGAACTAAGGAGTCCTCATCCCTGATCTATTAACGCAAGTTTTAAAGCCCTGTAGATCAACATGATCAGAAAAGCAGTGAAAAGGCAAGGAATTCTAAAGTTTAGAAATTCTTGGAAAGAAAATCTTGCGTAAAACTGTTTGTGACGCTGTGAAAGCTCCTCAGTGACTAGGTGCTAATTGGTAGCCAACCATGTTGACCGATAAAAATCTTGTTCGGAGGAACGAGAGCAGGAAGCTCCCTGGTACATAGCCCAATATAATATACCGTAGGTAAAATAAACAGAGTGAGGCAACGGCAGTGTGGCAAGCTGTTGAATACGGTCGAGCATGCCAAGAACAGTGACAGCGGTACTGCCTCAAATGTGAAAGATACCGATATTGCCGTTCGAATCAAGTATGGAAAAATGTGTTGCATTTTTGACAGAATTTGAGAATCTGGTGAACAAGCGGTTGCGAGTGTGCGATTGTCAAATGCTTGACTTAGTACAAGTACTTTCTAACAACATTCATAGATTGGAAAGATTGCATTAATCTTTACATGACAATTAATTAGACATTCGACATCTTTGTTAAAAAATTTTATCATATACATTTTTTAAAAATGGCGTCCGAAGTCCCATGTTTTAAACTCGGCCTGCTTTCGTCAGGTACGCTCATCCGTCCGTCTGATGGATCATTTATTTATTCATTACAAACATAATTTTATTGGCGATACTGGCGCCTTTCATATGAGGTATTTGTTCTGTCTTAAGTTTAGTTTATTTGTAATGAATATTAGATTAACCGTGTGACATGGCTGAAGAAATTTCACTCTGAATTTAGAGATGGGCGGCATGGAGTATCTTTTGTACCGGTATACCGCCGTCAAAATACCGGTATTGCCGGTATATTAGGCTATTTTTTGCCGAAAATGGATTTTAGTAAATTACGTCCTAAATAAATAAAGCATGCCCTGCTTCTTAAGCGTTATTAGACTTTTTCAATACACTCCGCAGTCACAGCTGGCATCGATGATCACAGACGTGTATTTTTTTCATATTATTGTTTATTAGTAAAATTCTAGTCGAATCACCGATAACGATTCTGCACGCCCTATTCATATCTTCTAAAATACAGTTCAAACGATAAAGTTGTTCAAGTTATCTTGCCCCTCTTTCTGCTCTCTTACTTTGCTAATTATCACGGCTTGTTACAAAATATTGTCACTACTAGACAGGCTAATGCCGAAACTAAGCTGAAATAAAATAAAGAAAAAGACGCACAAACACATCGAGCCAAGACAAAGATGGGGCATTAATGACCCAAGTTCGGCATAAAATAAAATAACCAACCAAACCAGTAAAAGTTGAATAACCATTCCAATGTTTGTTCATGTAAGCCTTGCTTAAGACGGCGTCGTACAACATTTTTTATGCGCTACTTAATCCAGATTGACCCTGAGCTGGTTATTTGCAAAAAGTGAGCATATTCACTTTTTCAGCAGTCAAACTTGACTTCGCGACACACCGGCATTGTGATTATTGACGCGGCACGGTATTATAGAAAGCAAGATGCCGGTATTTACCGTCCCACCGGTATGTTGCCCAGCTCTAGCTGAATTTGAAGAAAATATTTAGACTTTGAAAAGTCTGTTATAATAAAGAATATTGGGACAAACTACACGCTCACATCTTCGTTGCAGCTTCTGAGATGGCCAATTTTTTTTTTTTCTCATAAGGTGTGTAATTTAGTAGATTAGAAGAAATCGATGCTGGATTACACAGGAAATAGACAAAGAGAACATCAAAGAATGAATCACTCGTCCTAGAAATGAATATTTTAAAATTTAGTCATGGCTTGATAACAGTTTTACAGGAGTCTGCATCAGATTCCAGAAACCCTTAATCCTGCGAATTTGCAACCTCTATGGCGTATTCTAAAAATTCCGCTTAATCCACGATTTGTTGTTGTTTGAAAGTACTTGTACGGAAGTCGAGCAATTAGCGATTTTTATCCTCGCAAAAACTGAACTGTTTTATTTTACCCAATTCTCAAATTTATTCAATAACGCAAGTCCTTTTCCGTAACTTTATTCGAACGCTGCATCACAGCACCAATTAATAGTGGCCACTTTTCAAAAGCGAAGTTGTTGGTGACTGCCAAAAATAAGACAGTAATTCCGGTTCTCATGAAACCCAAAAAAATAAGATAGTAATACACACAAAACCCCAGTAACAGATAATACCATGTATTTGTGGCCTGTTTTCTGTTTATACTCAATACAAGACATATTTTGATGAAGCTCAGGTGCAGTGGGTAAAAGGGTAAAGTAAAAACGCTAACTTTAGCTAAAAATTTTTAAATCTCAAACACGGCACATATAGGGTAAGGAACGTATTTGTGTTTTACCCAATCGCTTTGTTTTTAAAAATTAATGTCAGGCATACGTGAAGCTAACGTGAATATATTTCTTAACATGTCGTGTTGGAATGAAAAAAATATTACAAAATGAGACTGAGATAATAAATCATTTTTTTTAATACGAATGTTGTTAGATCTACCATACAGTGCGAAGCCGTAGTTGGCTGGTTTGTCAGGTTAGATTGAAATTGGATGAAAAAAAATATTTCAATAGCAAGACTCTTAGCCAACGTATTGTTGTTCATAGTCACTTGTCTGAGTGAATCACCTGATCAAAGCTCTGTAGCCAGCAAACTCTTGTAGGTGAACAGGGTTATATTGGAAAGTTATAAACTTTATAAGTTCTCAGAGTCTACCCAAGTCATCACACCCTGGGTTATTCTAGTTCTTTATCGTTATTCTGGGTTCTGGTTCTCTGTTTCATCACCAGACTACTTTCTTTGTACATATGAATCCATTTTTAAAAGGACAGTGAAACATAGGATAGACCACAGTGGCAGAAAGCCAAGCTACTCAGACACTTGAAGAAAAATGGCATATATCATGAGAAAATTTTGCAAATGGACAATATTTCATGACGTATCTGTGGTTCAAAAATGTTAATATCTCTTATTGAGTGTTAGCTACAAACTGCAATGAAATAGCAGGGTTTCGAAACTTTTTCGTCCATCCGCAGAAAATTGTGCAAAAATTTTATTTATTTTTATTTATTACCACTTTTTAGAATGGATCACTCTGGGCAGGGTTACAATTACTGGAAAGACATGATCTTTTTCTCTTCGGCTTAGCCTACCCAAGTTATTACACTCTGGGTTGAGTGGTGGGCATGGATAAGAGAGCCGGACTCGCCGGGGCTCGAACCCGAGATCTTCAACCTGCGATGCCAACATGTTTAACCACTAAGCCATCGCGCCCACCAATTTCAGACACTAGTAGCAGCGGACTGTAACGCTAGTTTCATGACCAGTTGACTATATTTATCAGAATACTAAGATTCTGCCGCCCTGGGATGGACAGTTCATCGCACAACCAACTGAAACATATCTTAGTTATGAACTGTTTAATATTTTGTTACTAGCAATAAAATATAGATGAATTTTGTCCCGCTATGTTGAATACTTACTAACCCTAGGAGGATTTTGGATATTTAAACTATGTGGACAAAGCTTTTCTGGTTAAATATGGCCTGAAAACTTCAAAAATGGCAATAAAAATTGGATTTGACTAAGTTATTAGAAGAACCCATCATGAGGTCAAAGGTCATCAAAAACGCTAAAATGCATTCAATAAAAAATACATTTTCACAGTGTGAAATTGAACAAAAAATTTGCTTATTTTTTCTCGTATTTTTTTGTGCGGTTTTGCGTAATGTCGTCCTGCAGTTTTTTCTGCTGCAGTTCAAAACGTAACATCCTGACAACGCAACTTTTTTCTGCCGCAGTTCAAAACGTAACCGGATGACAACGCAATTTTTTCTGCCGCAGTTCGAAACGTAACCTCCTGGTACTAACCTAAATGGTACTTGGGAGGATTTGTTTTTTTGTTGACAATCGTGAATCTAAATGTACATACTTCAAAAAGACATACTGCTTTAAATCATGAATGTTGATGAATCATGCATACCTATGTCCTATGCCTAAAGTCTACACTCTGGTCGTAAAATTGTGATTCCTTTATACTAGTTTCCCTATTCTCTTCAACTGGTGAATTTAGATTTTTCAGTGGAAGCTGAAGCAACATCTATTTCTTTATGCAGTTGTCGTTAATTTTCGTATTTAACTTTATTCACTCAAAAGCGTTAAAACTTTACCTTCCAAATATTTAACTATAAACTTGATTTTAAAACTTGATAAACCGTGATTTTTTAAAAATTATCCACTCTTCTGGCGGAAACTCAGAAAAACTCAATAAATAGAAGCAGGAGAAGAGAGATATAACTAAATTCTAAAAATAACTAAAAATTATCCACTCTTCTGGCGGAAACTCAGAAAAACTCAATAAATAGAAGCAGGAGAAGAGAGATATAACTAAATTCACATTGAAATCTCTTACACCAAGTAGGTCCTTCAATATGCCAATAACGCCTGATGTACTGTAAAGAGGGTGAAATCCCAAAATAAGATGTAAAAAAAATTCCACCCTAGATAATGTGTCAATATCATGTTACGACAACGCCAAAATCAGTTCAGTTGTTTTCTTTGTTTATCTCCCAGTATTCAATCTTATACGGTTTTCGAGTTACGGGTAAAATGCATTTACCGTATTTTGCGGCGTATAAGCACCTCCGTGGCAATGGTCGCAAAGGGTCATTTTTCTAAAATTTTGCTATATTGCACACAGATATGACGCAGCACCGTAATAATCGCAAACCTTCCGTGAACGACTCCTCAAAAACGGAAAAAACACGCTGCGCCTTATCAAACGCTTAAGTAATAACGTACAGTAACTCATTAACTAACTCAGACGCATGGAACGAGCGCAGTATCGTTTTTGTCCAGGTGTGCAATGTCGTTTCGGCCGATGACTGTAAAACATCGTTTTTCTCCCTTCAAAGTGTCGCGGTGGATTGTTAAAGCATGGGAACAAGTGAGCTCGGAGTGCGTAGTGCATGGTTTTAAGAAAGCTGGAATATTTTACTCCCTTTCAGACAAAATTGAAGTGCCCGCTTGCTTCTAAGCCAATCGTTACAAACCAGTCACCTTTGTATGATCTGTTTTCCTCAGACACCGAAGACGAAGAATTTGAAGGGTTCTGATTTAATTTCGCCATTTCTTGTTGTTGTAATTATTGTTTATCGAGATACGCATTTTGCATTTTAATACATTGCCTACCAAGACGTCATGTCGGGAACATAAACAAAACATACTTAACGGAAGCAGTTTCTACAATAGTACAAAACATTATCACAGACACAGTGTGAAAATAAATGTACAATTGTGGAACTTGATTGATTGATTTTGTTGATTAAAGTGTGCCGTCGATTACGTCATTGTCAAAACGTCAAAGTTATTCGCGCCGAACCTTCAGAGTTTAAATTCCTGAGGGGGGTATTTAAAACAATATATTATTGGCGATAAAATAATTTATTTTTTTTATAAATCAGGCTTTTAAATACCAAAATATATTTTTCGATGTCACAATTGTGGATTTTTCCTTGTTTCGTTAATTTAAAGGCTGGCGTCGATTGCGTCATTGTCAAATTGTCAAAGTTATTCGCGTTGAACTTGCTAAGTTTAAATTCCTTGTTTCGTTAATTTAGAGGCTGGCGTCGATTGCAAACTACATACATTCCCTATTGCGCCGTTTTGCAATGAATGATATAATACTGGCCGTTCCGATTGATGATCACACATGATTGGATCGTCATCAAATTAAGTACATGCGCTCGCCGCGTCATCTATTTATAACTTTTATATACCGTAATATAAAACGCTGCACAATTTGCTGTGGGTCGGGAAAAAACAATACATAGGTCGCAGCAACGTATAAATCTCAGAAACAAAAGATTTGGAAAAAAGTAGCGACTTATCGGCCGCAAAATACGGTAAGTTTATTTGGTCACATTTGGCCTTATTATGTGTTGATTCTTTGTTAAATCAATTTTTTTTATTGCCATTTTTGAATGTTCTGGCCAAATTTTACCGATTAGGAGTAGATTTTAAAGAAATATCATAAATTCTAGTCTGTCTTACACTTATCCTAAGACCAGTTAAATTATATTCTACGCTTGAGCGATACTAAGAAACCTCATATCTATATCTCCACCCCCTTTAAAGATAGAAAATCTTTTTTAATCATGAATTTGGTTTCAGTGACCAGCAATCCTCAATAATATCTAATGTCAGGTTTTTTGTTATTCATTTTTAAATGTAGAGGGTTAGGATTAATAGGGATGAATATTTGTTTTGAGGGACAGATTTTGGCAAAACCTAAGCTACTTTGGTCCGTATGGCATTTTCAAACAGTCATAAAAGCAAACCGTTAGGGTTTTGGGAGTATAGTTGGTCTTTAAACTGGAAATAGAATTGAAATTTGAAGATAGTTGGCATGGAATAACCCCCCTTTGTATTTGAGATTTTTGAGTCCTTTGTATTTGAGATTTTTGAGTGAAAATGCCGTTTCATCCACATGAGTTGATCTTTCTATAACAAAGGTTGTTAAGAATATCAAATATAATATTTGAGTGAGTTTGACAAGGCTAACATATTCCAATCAATAATTATAATTCTTTTTTTTTTATTGAAAATTTGCTACATATTATATCATAAATTCCTCCTCTCAGGTCGGACAATTTTTTTTTTAATTTGAAGATTATCATGTTGTTATAAAGTGAAAAACTCACAGACTGGGATTTCAAACTTTACTATTATTTATATCATAAACATTCTTGAAAATTTCAATTGACTATCAATTTCGATTGTCACCAGTATGTTTTATAGCTTATCCTATATGGGATTTTAGTCACTATAATGTCGAATTAGGGGTCATATTTGAGCGACTGATGCAACTAATCGTGTACTAATGTATATGCAATACTTTCATTTACAATGGTTTGACCAAAGACATATTGTTTCTACAGTTACTGGAAAAGTTAGTGATCTTCAAACAATCCTGACCAATAGTATGGCGGACAAAATGAAAAACTTCAGTAAACTTGATAAAGGAGACAGACTTGAAATGATTCGTTCAATACATGAAGCGGGAAATGGTTCAAGATCAATTGTTCCAGCAAACTTGATCGGATTAGTTTATACGATGTTCACCTACTGACATCTGACATGCATGCTCTTGCTTCAACTCTCTTCTACTGTTCAAATGTCGGTGAGCTCAGTTTATGGGAAAGTAATCTCACTGCAGAATCTCTGAAGGCTTTCAACAGAAGATTATTGGATTCATACGTAAAGGTAATTTTTAACCATGTGTTATATATTCTTTGTATTGGGAAGATCAATTATATTTGATAAAATTAAATAAGGGATTAACACGATGCAAATGTTTAGAAATTATAAGGTAAACGTGGCATAAAATGAAAAAATTCAGATCTAACTTGTTCATAAAATTCTTATCTAATTTTATTGGAACTAGTTTCTAATGAGAAGTTTTGTTGCAAAATGTTTCACATATAATAGGTCATATGTAGGTCAAGGGGCTGCGGTGAGTCCATTATATGTGTTCAATTCATTCCTGAACAATATAAATTTTGTGATATGATTAGTTAGAGTTGGCCAATTCAGAATTCCTCGTTAATCCAGAATTGATTTCTGGAATAGTAAAGTGTATCCAGAATACCAAATTCTAGTTCTAAATTAAATTCCCAAGCGGCATCATTCGGCATTCAATCTGGTACCAAAATGCTAATGTAACTCGCTCAATGGTGTATGGACGTCACACATTCACCATTGGTGAGATTAATTTACTGCAATTGTACGTGGACCGTAATTAAGCTACTTTTGTGGCAGGTTGCATCCTCCCAATCTTGCCAGAAAAACTCAATCCTCCCAGAACTCCTGCTTTTACAACAACTTTGAATATAGACTGTAGTGTTCTCTAAATATTTTTCGACTGCGAGAAAGCCGCAGTTACAAAAACAAAGTGCGAAAGGTGCTGAACGATATTTCAATGAGGAAGCGCAGAACGCAAAACAATGAGATAAATTGGCGTTGAAATAGCTATATTAGAAACCGTAGGTGTCCCTTTTTTGAAAAATACAAGAAAAACTGGGTAGGCGAGCATACATTTCTTTCCCCACTGGTATCAACCGCCATCATCAATCACCATCAACATGCCATCCGTTTTTTTTTTAATTCAGCAACAGCGAGTGAAGCTACAAATACCAAGGTCACAATCAAAATATTTCAGTTAACATTTAGCTTTTTGAAAAAAGGTATCGCCGAATTGGCACTGGCACGGTATGTTGACAAAAAGTATGTCATGTGATGTGCGAATGCAACGAAGCTAGTGATTGTGCCTTTATTTTAAACAAACCGTCAAACATTCCTTTTTCCGAGGTTTGATTTCATTACTTGTTTATTAACATATTATGCAATTTATATCACGTGTGAAAGAACTAGAACATTGTTTTAAAATTTTCTAGAGATATTTTAGGGTAGGCCAAGCATAGTTCTACTACTCTGTTTTCCTTCCTATAAAGTGTTAGAACAGGATGCTACTTGCAGCATCCTGTTAGTTATTACGGCATATCTAATCATGCTGATTGCTGAATTTTTTTCGGATATTGCGCAAGTTTGGTGCCAAGGTTTTCGCTGCTCCAAGTACACTAAGAAAGAATCATCGTCTAATCACCTTTCCACCGCACCTCACCCTCACCGACAAATGTGAGACGATTCTTGTCGAAGCGAAAGGTTTTGTTCTCGGACTTTTTCTGTTCTCTGTTGGCTATTTTGAAATGCGCAGAATCAATTTGTATTGACCATAAATGGCGCGGGGATCAAGGTGCGGCAACGTTTTTCAACGTACGGGATCGCTCTCAAAGTGTACTGTGGAATGATCCCTATAATAATTGCATATTCAATATTATAAAGGGTTAAAGTTTACTGCGACAATCGCGACTCTTACACCATCATTTTTTCCCACTATGTGATGCAATGCATTACGATCGGCATTCTATCCATTTTTATAAATGCTTATCTGACCAATCCGACACAAATAGCAGTTGATATTTACTACCAAAACCAAAGATTTGTGATTTGTCATAGTTTGGGCTAAAATTCAGGAAATATTGAATTAGAGCAAAGAGGAAATAGTATGCTTGAAACTTCTAAGACCAGAATCAACTCTCTAGCGGGGGACACATTTATGAATGATTCACTAAATTTGACCTTTCTTTGACCATTAGGGCTCGGTGGCTACCTAGTTTTAGGTTTGAACACATTGCGAAAATTGATTTTGGACCAAAATACCAGTTTTTTACGCTAAGCACTTTTTCATTTAAAAAAAAAATTACTCCAACCGACAAGGTAATTCATTTACAGTCGGCACGCTAGCTTGACAAATGTAATGCAACTAATGGTAGAATGCCGTTTCAAAGGAAATTGGAACGATAGCAGTGTTCCCATCTGAGAAGCACCGGGTTGTGGAATATGCATTTTTCTCCCCAAATAGTATTTTTTTCTTCATAAATGACAAAGACCTAGTGTATTTTGAAGTTATTTTTTTTCATTAATATTTGCTCGGAGTAAGACCGAAAGCACTGCCTAAAAGGAACAGCTAACAGCCCCTTATTGGTTTTAGTAACAAAGATAGACGCTATAATTCGGTCGTCAAATTATTTAGCCAATGTGGGTTTGCGATCCTCAAATCAGCATATTTTTTTTCTGTCATATATACAGATTTTGCACTTATGCAATAGGTAACTTATGTGTACAGCATCCTAAAAAATCTAATGATTACTAGAATAGCAGAGAGCTTCACGAATTGGAAGCTCAGTGACTGCACATAAACTGAAAACATTTCATACAGAACTGAACTGCTATAGTGGAGTTTGTGGAAAGTTAATTTGTTTATTTTTTGTTTCATATTTCTATGTTCTGCTTCCAATGGCAAATCAATACTTACTGTTTACACAGTACCGTATTTCGGGTATTTTTTTCAAAATCCGTCCCTTTTTGAACTTATACTTTGCGCTTCGACCTATGTATTGTTTTTTTTTTTCGATATACACAGCGTTTTTTTTTTATATTTAGACGTTAAAGTGACATGAGTATAGATTGCGACGGAGTTTCCTGGAATGGAACCCAGGTCTTTTCGTACAGGATATGTATTGTTCATAAACTTTTCAAATAAAATAAATAGAATCGACTTTCATTCTGCCCCACATTTTATCTAACGCCTATTACGTACCACGACCTCTGCAGTAACCAGTGTAACATCGTCATTATGGGGGAATAATTAAATATTTGGCCAGTTTAATATCGAAGCTTCCAGAAAAGCCACTTGTGTGTTATAAAACGACACTAGCTTTTACAGATAAAGGGTGGAGACAATACAATTGCTCCAGTGTTTCTTAGCAAGCCTTGTTTATTGTGAACGTTAAAAACATGCACCACCTAGTGATTTTTTTTATGTATATATTTTTGGGCGCTCATGCTGTGAACATGTTAGAAGCTTATACCCGAGACTACAAGACAAAATTTAACTAGATCGACTGAGGCACCGAAGTTTTCTACTTTCATGGGACTGGTACGCGACTTTAAGCATGTTCACTGTTCCTCGGGCATGAACCACTCTACTGTTCTAACCAGGCAAACAAATTGCTTATGACTCAGTAATTCAGAAGTTTCTGAAGTTCAAAAAAGAGTGATGTGATTTATTCAGTCTGTGGTAGAACTCGAACGTAGTTACAGCAGAATTGAAAAACTTTTAACTCACCGCGGTCATTTTTATAGACTTTTGCGACCCATACTTTAGGAAAGGCTGATGTAGTTCATTGTCTGTGTCTGATTTTGTTATTTTGTGTAGTGTACAGTTGGTGAAGAAACTTGTGTGGTGTGTCAATATGTTATAGAGAATTTAGAAATAGTATTCAATATTTTATATTCGATTTATCATAAATCTTCTGGAATTGTGAGTTGCCCATCCCTAACCGTAAACCAGTTTCACTTTGGTACAAAATAGGGATACCACTTTTAGATTTAAGATCTGAATCTGAATACTTGCTGATTCTATTTTTTATGATACGACGAGGGCTTTGAGCTGAGATTACATCAGGAATTTTAAAATTTTGCGTACATTGCAAATCATTGTGATGAAAATTTTGACCATATACATTTTATTCGAATTTTTCCATAACTTTCTCATAATTGAATCAGATTCAATTCATAATGATATGATTTGAGATTTAATTTGAAAATAAATGTATCTGTGACAACTCTCAGCACAAACCTTGTGACAGGGCAGGCTGGTGGTGGCAGTTTGCCTGACAAATCTTTGCACATTATGTGATAAAGGTTTGGAATCTTTGAGGCAAATTATACATAAAATGCTTAACATTTTTGAAAACCTAAAGCATGTGAAGTACCTCATTTTTGACTCAATATATACAAACTTGCCTGGCTGAGTACCACAATAGGCATATTTGTTCAGCCTGGAGAAACTAGTTCACTAAAAATGATTCATAATAACTAGAAGCCACTTTGTGCCAACAAAGAAATAAATTTATTTAGTTATTTTTTTTTTAATTCATAACCACTTCTTAGAGTGGATCGCCCTGTCCAAGGCCCTCGGACGTATGTCACTTCTAGATGGACAGGGTTACAATTGCTGGAAAGATATGCTCTTTTCCTGTTCGGCTTAGCCTACCCAGGTTATTACACCCTGGGTCGAGTGGTGAGCATGAATTAGCGACCCAGACTCGTCGGGACTCAAACCCGAGATCTTCAACCTGCTAGTCAGGACAATCAGATATTTGTAGTCTTAAACGTAATCCCAACTCTCTTTTTTTATGGCAATTCACTCTAAGCAAGGTCGGAAGCAACTCCCAAAGGGAATCAACCACTCAATAGCAGAGAGTGGCTGATCAACTGAATCAACTCTAGTGATCAACTGAAAGATGTAGTACCAGCAACCGCACTCTAAACGGAAAACATCCTCAACAGAACTGAACCATCATGGTTAGGTGCGTTGAGTGGTATCTGCCCTGGGCGATCATCAAACCATCTACCACTTTTTTGCTTCGTTTTAGTCGCCTCTTACGACACGCTGGAAACACGTGAAACAGGACTATTCTAAACCTCGTACGTAGGGGTATCAGTTTACACAGGATTCTAAATCACTATTCTCTATCGACCACAACTTTTGACCAATGGAATTTGTTATCTTGATTAATTAATTCTTATTAATTGAATTGTTAAATGCTAAAAAGCACAAGCAGTTTTAATATGCAAGATGTACATGTCTGAACAAGATTTTAAAAGTTTTTATAATCAATTTATGATGTCATAATAAGTTCACAGGTGTAATTAATTCGTTTCATATTTATTTCCTCACTTACTTTGTGACGAAACAGCCAAATATCCATGCAGGAGATAATGGCCTAATATAGGGATCGACTTGTGTGGTGTTCCACCATGTTATAGAACATTTAGGAATAGAATTCAATATTTTATATTCGATTTATCATAAATTTTATGGAATTGTGAGTTGCCCATTCCTAACCGTAAACCAGTTCCACTTTGGTACAAAATAGGGATACCACTTTTAGATTTAAGATCAGAATGAATTTGAATATATGCTGATTCTATTTTTTATGATACAATGAGGGCTTTGAGTTGAGATTACATCAGGAATTTTGAAATTTTGCGTACATTTCAAATCAATGTGTTGAAAATTTTGGCCATATACATTATATCCAAATTTTTCCATAACTTTCTCATAATTGAATCAGATTCAATTAATAATGATATGATTTGAGATTTAATTTGAAAATAGATGTACCTGTGACAACCCTCAGCACAAACCTTGTGCCTGATAAATGTTTGCACATTATGTCATAAAGGTTTGGAATCTTTGAGGCAAATTATGTATAATATGCTTAACATTTTTGAAATCCTAAAGCATGTGAAGTACCTCATTTTTGACTCAATACATACGCACTTGCCTGGCTGAGTACCACAATAGGCATATTTGTTCAGCCTAGAGAAACTGGTTCATTAAAAATGATTCATAAGAACTAGAAGCTACTTTGTGCAAACAAAGAAAAAAAATTATTTAGTTATTTTTTTTTTAATTTATAACCACTTCTTAGAGTGGATCGCCTTGTCCAAGGCCGTCGGACGTAGGTCACTTCTAAATGGACAGGGTTACAATTGCTAGAAAGATATGATCATTTGGCTTAGTCTACCAAAGTTATTACACCCTGGGTCGAGTGGTGAGCATGAATTAGCGACCCAGACTCGTCGGGACTCAAACCCGAGATCCTCAACCTTCTATGCCAACATGTTTAACCACTAGGCCATCGCGCCCACATAACTGCATTATCGATGATTAGGGCTGGGCACTTCGCGAATTGAATAGTAAATTATTCGAATCAATTAGCATTATTCGGATCACCACTTTTTTCTTTCTGGCTCATATTTGTATGTATCTAACCATCTGTTCTTAAATCTCTACCAGTCGATAATTAAATTATGGTGAAGCATTTGCCACAGAATTGCTCACCTTCTCTATTACCATCTATCAGTGATTCATTGGAGTTGCAATTTATCTTCTGGTAAGCATCATTAGAAAAAAACGGCACTGCAGACTGGCACTGGAATCTTTGAGGCAAATTATATATAAAATGCTTAACATTTTTAAAATCCTAAAGCATGTGAAGTACCTCATTTTTCACTCAATACATACATACTTGCCTGGCTGAGTACCACAATAGGCATAGTTCAGCCTAGAGAAACTAGTTCGTTAAAAATGATTCATAATACCTAGAAGCCACTTTGTGCAAACAAAGAAAAAAAATTATTTAGGTATTTTTTTTTTCAAATTTATAACCACTTCTTAGAGTGGATCGCCCTGTTCAAGGCCCTCGGACGTAGGCCACTTATAGATGGACAGGGTTACAATTGCTGGAAAAATATGATCTTTTTCTGTTTGGCTTAGCCTACCCTAGTTATTACACCCTGGGTCGAGTGGTGAGCGTTAATTAGCGAGCCAGACTCGTCGGGACTCGAACCCGAGATCTTCAATCTGCTATGCCAACATGTTTGACCACTAGGCCATCACGCCCACATAACTGCATTACCGATGTTTAGGGCTGAGCACTTCAAATTAAATACTAAATTGTTCGAATCAATCAGCATTATTCGGATCACCGCTTTTATCTTTCAGGCTCATATTTGTATGTATTTAACCATCTGTTCTTAAATCTGTCCCAGTCGATAATTAAATTTTGGTCAAGCATTTGCCACAGAATTGCTCATCTTCTCTATCACCATCTATCAGTGATTCATTGGAATTGCAATTAATCTTCTGGTAAGCATCATTCGAAAAAAACGGCCCTGCAGACTGCTAATTTATAGCTTTGCATTTGGGTTGGACTTACTGCAGTACCAATGCTGTTATTTTCATGTCACCTGGCCAGAGCCCGACTGATAAAGCATTACCGGCAAAACTCTCACATGTGATCCTCCTTTGTGATATTCCAAACTTCATCAGGACAGTTAGAGATCTGTGGCTGAAAGCGGATTCCAAACGCTTTTACCGATTGAGGTAACCAAGATTATAAATCACCAACAAGTTACAATTCCACTATCAGGCAGCGCCCTGGAATTTTTGAGGGGCAGTTGGGGGGGAGGGGGGGGGACCGAATCAACTGAATTTTTATTTTGATTAATTAGTTCTTATTATTTGAATTCTTAAAGGCTAAAAAGTACAAGAGGTTTTAATATGCAAGATATACAGGTCTGAACAAGATTTTTAAAAGTTTTTGTACTCCAATTTATGATGTCATAATAAGTGCACATGTGTAATTCGTTCCATATTTATTTCCTCACTACTTGGTGGCGAAACAGCCAAATATCCTTGCAGGAGATAATGGCCTAGAATAGGGATCGACTTGTTTGGTGTTCCACCATGTTATCGGGAATTTAGTAATAGTATTCAATATTTTGTATTGGATTTATCATAAATCTTCTAGAATTGTGAGTTGCCCATCCCTAACCGTAAACCAGTTCCACTTTGTTCCACCAGTTCCATATTTGTTCAGCCTAGAGAAACTCTTTCACTAAAAATTATTCATAATACCTGAAAACCACTTTGGGAAAACAAACAAAAAAATTTATGTTGATTTTGCTATTTGCTATTACTATATGCGATAGCTATGAAATGTGTCTGTATCATACAATTTGAGCTATGTCATTTTGAAATTGGGAGAGATTTTTTATTTGTAGTTTCTCAATAATATATAAGAGCGCCACTAATAATAGTGACAGCTATGAAATGTGTCTGTATCATACAATTTGAGCTATGTCATTTAAAATCGGGAGAGATTTTTTATTTGTAGATTCTCAATAATAATTTTAAATTGTTGATTCAGATATTTTCCCAGAATCTTTCTTAAAAATTTTCAAAGGTTTCAGTTGTCAACTATTTACTAGACATCAGTCAGCTCCTAACAAAGTATAAGTTTTTCTCTGTTGCCATTATAATAATTTTTTTTTTGTGGAAATGATCTCAAGTTTTTGCTATTACTTAATTTAATATTGATTTTGTTAGCCTTGTTCCTTCCTATCTTTTTAACAATGTGACTCAGTATTGGGCCTCTCACATTTTTGTTGTCCACATGTTCTGGTTTAGATCTGACCAATCTGACCCAAATAGCAGTTGATATTTACTGCCGAAGATTTGTAATTTGTCGTAGTTTGGGCTAAAGTTCAGGAAAATGTTGAATTAAAGCAAACAGGAAATCTATGAACGATTCATTAAATTTGAACTTTAGGGCTCGGTGGTCGCCTGGTTTTAGGTAGATACTCTTTAAACAGATTGCAAAAATTGATTTTTGAGCAAATGCCAGTTTTTTACGCTGCACACTTTTTCATTTTTTAAAAAAAATTCCTCTACCCTACAAGGTAATTCATATAGGGTCGGCAAGCTAGCTGGCCAAATGTAATGCAACTATGCCAGAATGCTCTTTTAAAAAATTGGTACGATAGCAGTGTTTCCGTGTGAGAAGCACCAGTTTGTGGAATATACCCTTTTTCTTCCCAAATAGTATTTGCCTAATGATATTTTTGCACCATCCTCATGCTAGTTATTTTTTCCATTTAAATTTGCTCAGAGTAAGGACAGAACCAGTGCCAAAAAGGAACCAGCTAACGTCCACTTTTTAACAATAAGGTATTATAAAAGATGAAGTAACAGCAACTGCACTCTAAATAGAAAACATCCCAAACAGAACTGAACTGCTTTGACAAAGTGCATTGAGTGGTATCTGCCCTGAAAGACTGTATTTTCATTTTCCAGCTTCTCTGATTTCAGATTTTTCGCCAGCTACCAAGGTTACATAGATTACTGGAATTGAAGTTTAATATTCAAATGTGCAATCAAACTGTTTCTCAAGGGATATGTAATATCGGTCAAATTATGATATCGGCTGACGATATATATCGATCTATCTCTAGTTGAAACTAAATGTCATCGCTCTTTGAATGTGCAAGTGTCGATTTAGGATGATGTGCACTATTTAATGAAATGGACGAGTACAATTTTAATATGATGTACAAATGTACGAGCTGAATGCATATGTGTGGATTTAGCTAAATATGTGAATAATTGGTGGTCTACTAAAGTGAGGTTTAGTAAATAAGCGTGTCTGCAGCTGGAATGACATATTTTTTTAGATACGCAAGATGGGATACAGATTGAACGTGCAACATTGATATTGCATGAGAACGTATAAAACAACAAATTTAAATGAAATGTACCAGTCAATGATTCAAATTGGATTTTCCCCATAAAACGTTGGATAATGATGAATTATTAATGTTAATATATTATTCAATCACAATCCACGATATGAGTTGTATTATATGATATCACTGTGAGTATGTTAAATACAAAACAGCTACACTCACAAAGTATGATTTTCAGAAGGTAGTCGCAATCGCCTGATAGACCTTTTCGCTCATATATCGGTTAACGGTTTGAGTGACATGGCCAGATATGCTTAATGTAGTTAGTCATCTGTGTTAGCTTCATTTTATGTTGTTGGTGAGGAAACAAATGCATCTCGTGTGCATGTTTATACTTTTAAAACCTTTTTTCATTTTTTTTTTCTAAAATTACCACTAGATGTTTTATTTTAAATATGTTTCTTTGACCTTTACAGTTATTATATCTTGTTCTCAATGAGACAATGGGCTATTTGCAACATGCTTTTGGAGCCTTATTCAGCTATCTTTTAGGGTTATTGTTGGACTCTCTGTTTCCTCTTTTAAGTATTTCCGTGACTCTGCTAGTACACTCATTTAGATAGCCCTTTTTAAGTGCTTTTGGGATCTAGAATGTTCTCCATAAAGTAAGGACAGGATTTGTCCTGGGAAGAGGAAAGCTGAAAATACAGCTTAACCATGATGAACCACAACCTCTCATGTCGACGGCGGTTCCGAAACGAGGGTTATGATTATTTTACCAAATGTTTGTGGTCTCTGACTCATTTTACCTACATGGACATAGTTGGTGGAGGAAGTCATAGGCAACGCGTATATGAACAAACCCTGTTGCGGCCAGATGGGTCCAGCAATGATGGGTCTGACATGCAATCATCCTTTGCGAGATTCGAACCTACGTTGACAAATAGAGTTTTCAGCCCAAAGTGTAATCCCAACGCTTTTATGGATTGAGGTAATTGGGCACATATTGTTCTAAACACCATTCTCTACCAAGTATAATTTTAACAAACTAAATTCGTTATCATAGCTAGTTCTAATTAATTGAGTATTCAATTCCTAAATGCCAAATAGCACAGGCAGTTTTAATATGCAAAATGTACAGGTCTGGGCAAAATTTGAAAAGTTTTTTTTCTATTTATGATGTCATAGAGTGTACAAAAGTGGTTATTAGTTCTATTATTCATTTCCTCACTACTTGGTGGTGAAACAGCTGAAAAATCATCCCGGAGATAATGGCCTAAAATAGGGATCGATTTGTATGCGGTGAAAATGTGTGAAAGCTTTTAAGAGCTTTATTACATTTTAAACGACTAACAAGGTCAATCCATACTTCCATTTGGTCGGACAGTGGAGGGAATGACTAGTTTTGCAAACATTCAGTCCGCCCCTGTGTGAAAAAATACACCACACCCATAATTTGAATATTGAATGCTAGTATATTTGCAATCGCTGGTAGGTTTAAGCACATCTGGTTTATTCCGATTCAGTCTAAGATTTTTTGGTAACCAGTTGTTTCATTCCACTGCAGTTATACAATTTGTAACAATTTTCTGATTATCCTAATTAATTTTCTATATCAATGGTCATACAAATCGTGATATCAAGTGTTGTCTAACTTTGGATCATGTCGGATAAAACTCCTGATTGATTGTCATAATGCATACTTGATCAGAAGTTAATGATATAGTGACTTTTGAACATTCTTGATGATTTCATTATTTTGTTTCAGATCAACAAACTCGATGCTAGAGGAAATCGGAAGATGGGTGCGAGTGCGTTTGCATCTCTTGGAAATCTGGTTCGAAAACGTAGAACCCAGGATCTCAGTTTGGCTTGGTGCGATCTGACATCTGAAGAAATTGATGCATTCAACAAAGAACTCGGTGACGCCACAGTAAGTATTTTGGATTAGTTGAAGTTTTATTGATTGAATGGATTGTTAGGATTAATTCATGTTTCAAATCTATTTTAATGTTAAACTGATAAAATTATCAGACACATGAAATCAGGGGCGCAACTAGGGGGTTCAGTTTAATGGCATGTCAGTCTGCGATCTTTCATATGGGGAAAAGCTGTAATCACTTTAACGAGTGATGCAATGTGTTTATTTAAGAAATGGGTGGTAGTTTGATTCTAATCCGCTTATTATACATTTTGTCCGTCTCTGATGGTAGGATATAGCGCCATGTTCTTATGAATCAGTGAACCTTCTTGTCCAATCATCTAATCAAAAATTTGTTCCACTCGCATTCCCACTGAGCTTGTTTGTATGTGGCGTAACTTAATTCCGGAGATGTTTGAATGTTGATTATCCGTGTTATCGATTATAGATCAGGACTAAGAACTTAGGACTGTTGTTACATCTTCTGTGGCATTTGTCAGTTAGAAAAATAATTAACGAATAAGATTAATATTATTTATTGAAATAAACTATTTTATTATCAATGGTATGTAGCTTTCTAAAGCATCTATACTTGATCTAATTGGCACAAATTGACTTTTACTTCTAAAAGAACCAGCAAGTCTTGGGAAGATTCCTATAAAATACATTAGAAAATTTTCAGTTTCTGGTTTCTCTTTATTGAATTTTTTGATTGTCATACATTCGCTATGACACCAAACAGGCAAAAACCAAAGAAAATGGATTTAAATAGTATTTATATTAAATATGGCACATTCTGCATTTCCACATATGGTGAATCTATATACCAATTTTGGAGTACAAATTTTTTAAACATTCGACACTGTGCGCTGAATTAACCGAAACCGTAATTCAAAATTCGACAGATGTGGAATCTAAGAATATATTTTGTTAATTAATATGATTTCATTAGCAGTGATAAATTGTTCAAAATACCTATCTGAAAAATCTAAACTTGGCAAATTTAGTGCTCATTGTTTTGGAATTTGAAAAAAATTTATTCCACTGTTTAAAATAACCATTTATAGAATAGAATTTTTGTGTCAAATAAAAAAAAAATTGATCACCCGTGTCCTTTCAATTGACCATGCCAGAGAAATTTTTGTGTGCACAATGTCCTTGTGGTTAAATATGTTGGCATCGCAGACAAGATCGGCTCGTTCGTTCTTGCCCACCACAAAACCCATGGTGTAATAACCTGGGCAGGCTATGCTGAAGATCATATCTTTCCAGCAATCCTAACCAATTCCGCCTATAAGTGGTTGTTGTAACAGGGCCCTGGTAAGGGCGATCCACTCCATGAAGTGACTATAAAATACTATAAAACTATAAAAAATTAAAATTCCACAATTGTGAAATGAAATTGAATCGTAAAGTTAAATTCAAAATCCCATACTTGTGTGTAAGGGTAGGATAATTTTGGTATATATGAGCCATATTCTCAATCAAGATTGGAATATTTTATTACCGATGATTAGGGCTGGGCATTTTGAATGGAATACTAAATTATTCTAATCAGCTAGCATCATTCGAATCACTCGCTTTTTTTTCTTTCAGTCTCATATTTGTTTGTATTTAACTGGTTATCAGTTCTTAAGTCTGTTTCAGTCACAGAGACAAATGTGTTCATCTCCTCTATCATCATCTATCAGTGATCCATGCTTACCAAAACATATTCATTAAAAATATTTTTGACTGCAGTCTCAGGCACATTTGAAATTGCCCAGTGGAATTATTTTTTTCTATGCTTTTAAGGCACGAGCTTTAATCCTGCTCTCACAAAAGCAAGTGCTTTGTTTCTTGGACAAACCGTCCGTTTGGAAAGAAGTGTAATCTCTCGTATGCCTTAGACTAGAGAATGGCAACCAGGTGTTCAGAGAGAAACAGAGCATGACCTCCTAAGGAGCTTCATTAAAAATTAAATAAAGATGATTGATTAAATATGTTTTTGAAATTAACGAAGGTTCAAAATAATAAATGCACCGTAAGACAGGGATTTCAATTCATGCAAATCTTTCCAAATCTAATTCTTTTCAAAATATGAATATGGGTAAGCTTTCATTAAGGATCGTTTGTCTCATTCTATAATATTGGTGAAAGTTAAAGGCATGAGTATAGAATCTCCAACCTCTAAGAAATATTTTGTTCACACATTTTTGAGGTTTTGGCATAGGCCTCATAAAACTGTACAATTTAGAGTCTGGAGAATACATGTATAATTATCGTGATACTGATAGCCTTAGAGGATCGACGATCAGTGATTCTTAATGTCTTGATGGGCGTGACCAATCAATTTAGTGTTATATATTTTTTGCATAATTCTGATAGTAGCTTACAATGAAGTCATCGCCTGATCGTCAACTGCAAATTTAACGTTGGTGATGCAAAAATTGGCATCATGCTATGCATGATTGGAGCATCATCATTTAACGTTCATGTATGACGAACACCAGAACTGACCATGGTACTGATATCATATTCTTCGATTCCACATTCGTAAAATTTTCAATTTGCGCATCATGTAATTTTGAGGTATTTTTCTCAGAATTTGCCATTTTTTAGATTCTTTGGAAAGACATATCAAGAAATATATTATATATATCAGTATCTTCAATAAAAATCAAATTATAAATGAAACTTTATTCCTTTTCAATTCAGTCATTTCGAATATATACTGATATATATTATATATAAAATAATTTATTTTATTTGAAAACCTGCCTAGTAAATAACAAAACATATTATTCGATTCCACAATTTTAGGATTTTGATTTTGGCATTTTCGAAATCCAAAGGTAATTTGGGTTGGGTTTGGCATGTTTAGATCTTTTGGAACGATATTTCAAGCAATATATTATGGTTAATAAAATAATTTATTTTTATTTGTAAATTCTGCTAATGAATAGTGAAATATATTCTTACGATTCCACAATTGTTGAATTTTGAATTTGGCATCTATTGAAAATTCCGAGAAATTTTGGGCTGATTTTGCCATGCATAGATTCTGTAGAAAGATATAATGTAGCAATATATTACTGAATGAAATATTAATGTTTTATTTGCGAAATCCGTTCGATAGGTATCAAAATATAGGCTTCGATTCCATAGTTTGGAAAATTCATCTTGTCATATTTAATATAGATAACCAAATTGTATCTTAGCAAGTAAGAATATCAGCAAATTTAATAAAAATTAAATTGCAAAAGAAACTTCAATCCTTCTCACTTCGGACAATTCGATTACACTTTTGTATAAACCAACACCCAGCACCCAGGTACTTTGGATAAAACTCGAAATGAAAATACGGCACCCAATATACCTTTTTTGCGTTTCAAAGGCTATTTCTGGCTCTGGTTAAACTTACGGTAACATACATTTTTTGGCCAATTTTGGACTGTTGATGAAATAAGTCTTACGAGGCTCAGAACGCATCAAAATTATGGGATCTCTTACATATTAAAGTACTTTACTGTGACGACTTATGACTCTGTAATTCAAAAGTTTCTGAAGTTGAAAAAATGCTATGACATGAAAAATGCTATGAAAAGGAGAATTGAAAACATTCAACTAGTAATGGGCCGATGTATCGGTATCGGAATCAGTATCGGCAAGTATCAGTGATTTTTGAGGTATCGGAAAATTTTCATCACCGATACAGCCGATACCAAAACTGATACCAGATACATCTTTAAAACGGAGCGTACGAATACGCTTCATTTACTGATGATAAATGGAAAGACCTCGCATTCCACTGCTCTGTAAATAATTAGAACGGGGGGCGAACAATTTTATTTACACTTTGGGTTTTATCAAATAAAACCCATCAATCCACTGCCTCAATGCTCTTTTTGTTGCATCAAAAGGTGTTGAGGTCGCATTACTTTCACACGTTTGCGTAGGTTGCGTCTTTCCATGGATTTTTTGATTATACCATTGCGTTTTATGCAAGCCCAATGCTCTGCATGCATCTACGTTTTCCAATGAAACAAAACGTTTTGCTATGAAAGCTGCCGCAAAGTGCTTGTTTCTTTTTTTACGCTTGTGCTTTGTACGTGAACACGATTAACGCAAAGCAATGCAGGCGTGTATTGCCGTTTTTTACTTTATTGCTCGAAACGTAATGCAACGCATCGGTGTGACAACTTCACGTGTTTTGTGGCCTTTAGGTGTCACGTTAGTTGTGTAACCACGAACATTTGCACTCAATCTTTGGACCCATGTGTGCTTGAACGCAGCAACAATTCTTTATATTTTCATCCATAAAAGTTTGCAATCAAATGGATGCAAGAGTTTAAGGGTGCAAACGTACGTAGGCGCACACATACCTGGGTACAACTATAACAAGGACATAAGTATGTGGATACAGAAAGGCCTTCAACATAATCTACAAAGTACTCGGTATCGGCGGTATTGGTATCGGAATATAAATTAAGAAGGTGGTATCGGTACTTGTATCGGTATAATTTTGGTATTAGCCCATCTCTACTTTCAACTCATCGCTACCATTTTTATAGCCTTTCACTACCCATACTTTAGGAATGACTGATGTAGTCAACCGTCTGATTTTGTAATTTTGTGTTGTGCACAGTTGGTGAAGACAAACGTGCATCGCTTGTGTATGTTTTCAGAAGTTGTTCCTATCACTTAATTTGATATTGGTTTTGTTATCTTTGTTCCTCCCAATCTTTTTAACAGTGTGACTCAATATTCGGCCTGTCACTTTTTTGTCATCCATATGTTCTGGTTAAGATCTGACAAATCCGACATAAACAGCAGTTGATATTTATTTACTACCAAGACCAAAGATTTGTAATTTGTCATAGTTTGGGGGCACATTTATGAACGATGCACTAAATATGACCTTTCCTTGACCTTCAGGGCTCTATGGCCACCTATTAATAGGCGGATACTCTATTGAACACATTGCGAAAATTGATTTTGGGGCAAAATACCAGTTTTTTTCGCTACACACTTTTTCTTTTAAAAAGAAAATTACCCCACCCTACAAGGTAATTCCTTTACAGTCGGCACGTTATCTCGCCAAATGTAATGCAACTATGGTAGAATGCCGTTCTAAAGGAAATTGGAACGATAGCAGTGTTCCCATCTGAGAAGCACCGGGTTGTGGAATATACTTATTTTTTTCCCAAATAGTATTTTTATTCATAAATGACAAAGACATAGTGTGTTTCAAACTATCAAAAAAAAAATACTTTTGCACCATCCTCATGTAAGTTTTTTTCAATTAAAATTTTCTTCGGTTGAGGCCGAAAGCACATGTAAGTTTTTTTGCACATGTAAGCTATCATTGGGTCGTCAATGGGCGAGCATGAGACGTGGATTTGCGATTCTCAAATCAAATTCTCAAATTTTTTTCTGTTATATGTTCAGATTTTGCACTTATGCAATAGGTATGTGTGCAGCATCCTAAAAAAAATCTTAATGATTACTAGAATAGTAGAGAGCTTCACAAATTGGAAGCCCCGTGACTGCACATAAACTGAAAACATTCCATACAGAACTGTATAGCTATAGTGGAGTTTGTAGAAAGTTAATTTGTTTATTTTTTGTTTGATATTTCTATGTCCTGCCTCCAACGGCAAATCGATATTAAATTAGAAGTGTTTACACAGTTCCATATTTTGCGTACTTTTCCAAAACTGTCCCTTTTGAGGCTTATACTTTGCTTCGACTTACGTATTGTTTTTCCTCGATCCACGGCAAATTGTGAAAAGCTTTTTATATGAAGACATTAATGTGACTTGCGCACAGGGTGGGACGAAGTTTGCAGGAACGAGAACGCATGTCTTTTTGTACAGGATATGTATTGTTCATTAACTTTTCAAATAAAATGATAGAATAGACTTTCATTTTATCTAAAGCTCATTACATACCACGACCTCTGCAGTAACCAACGTAACATCGTTATTATCGGGGAATAATTAAAATTTTTGACAGTTCCGTATCGAAGCTTCCAATAGCGCCACTTTATGTATGTCACAAAAAGACACTAGCTTGTACAGATAGAGGGTGGAGACAATTGATCCTGTGTTTCCTAGCCAGCCATGTTTATTGCGAATTTTAGAAACTTGCACCACTGAGGTACCTTGTGATTCTTTTATATATATTGTTGGGGATTTTAGAGGTGTTTGTTACCACTGATGCTGTGAACCTGTCAAATGCTTATACACAAGACTTAATTGAGTTAGATCGGCTGAGCCACCGATGCTGTCTATTTGCATGGTACTGGTACGCGACACTAAGAGTGCTCAGTGTTCCTCGCATGTGAACGACTCTACTGTGCTGACCAGGCAAACAAATTGATTATGACTCTGTAATTCAGGATTTTCGGAAGTTGAAGAAATGTTGTGGTAGAAAATGAACATAGTTGAAGGATAATTGAAAACTTTAACCCAACCGCGACCCTTTTTATAGCCCTTCGTGACCCATACTTTAGGAAAGGCTGATGTAGTTCATCGGCTGTGTCTGATTTTGTTATTTTGTGTGGTGTACAGTTGGTGAAAAGAATCGTGCATAGCTTTTGTATGTTTTCAGCTTCAAACCTGAAAACCCATTTTTTTCTACTCCAGAATTCTTTGCCTCATGTTTTATTTTTTAAAAAGAAAATTGATTCATTGATTGTTGATAGGATGGGATTTAGTCTTCATCTTGTGAAGAGGAAAGCTGAAATAGGGCTTGGCCATATGGCGAACCCCGACCTCTAGCTTAGACACCGGTTTCGAATCGGAGATGACAGATATTTGGCCTAAACTTAACTTGCCCGGTATGTGAAGAAAATAGCCTGTTTCAATTCAACCTTCTTGGTCGTGATTTTCCTGTTATCTTAATCACTTGTGACATTTAAGGTCTGACTCATTTTACCTGCATGGACATGGTGTTAGCCGTGAGCAACACTTATTAGAAAAAACGTGCACCAGTAGGGGTGTTCAGCCAACATCTTGCTTGCATGTAATCATTCTTTGCGGGATTCAAAGTTTTGTCAGAACAATCAGAGATTTGTAGCATGAAACTTATTCCTAACTACTTTATTATTGAAATTCACTCTAAGCTCTAAACTTCAAGGCCGGAAGCAGCTCTCAGAGGGAATCAACCAACAGCCAATCAATACCAGAGAGCAACTGGAAGATGTAGTATCAGCAACCGAACTCTAAATGGAAAACATCCCCAGCAGAACTGAACCACCATTGTAAGGTGCAGTGAGTGGTATTTGCCCCGGACGATCATTAAACCTACCACTTTTTGCTAGATAATGGCCTAGAATAGGGATCGACTTGTGTGGTGTTCCACTATGTTATAGAGAATTTAGAAATAGTATTCAATATTTTATATTCGATTTGTCATAAATCTTCTGGAATTGTGAGTTGCCCATTCCCAACCGTAAACCAGTTCCACTTTGGTACAAAATAGGGATACCATTTTTAGATTTAAGATCTGAATGAATTTGAATACATATTGATTCTATTTTTTATGATACAATGAGGGCTTAGAGCTGAGATTACATCAGGAATTTTGAAATTTTGCGTACATTTCAAATCAATGTGTTGAAAATTTTGGCCTTGTATATTATATTCAAATTTTTCCATAACTTCCTCATAATTGAATCAGATTCAATTCAAAATGATAGGATTTGAGATTTAATTTGAAAATAGATTTATTTGTGACAACCCCGCAGCACAAAGAATCTTAGAGACAAATTATACATAAAATGCTTAACATTTTTAAAATCCTAAAACATGTGAAGTACCTCATTTTTGACTCGATACATACGCACTTGCCTGGCTGAGTACCGCAATAGGCATATTTGTTCAGCCTAGAGAAACTAGTTGACTAAAAATGATTCATAATAACTAGAAGCCACTTTGTGCCAACAAAGAAATAAATTTATTTAGTTATTTTTTTTTAAAATTTATAACCACTTCTTAGAGTGGATCGCCCTGTCCAATGCCCTCGGACGTAGGTCACTTCTAGATAGACAGGGTTACAATTGCTGGAAAAATAGGATCTTTTCCTGTTTGGCTTAGCCTACCCAAGTTATTACACCCTGGGTCGAGTGGTGAGCATGAATTAGTGAGCCAGACTCGTCGGGACTCGAACTCGAGATCTTCAACCTGCTATACCAACATGTTTGACCACTAGGACATCATGCCCACATAACTGCATTACCGATGATTAGGGCTGAGCACTTCGAATTAAATACTAAATTGTTCGAATCAATCAGCATTTTTCGAATTACCGCTTTTTTTTCTGACTCATATTTTTTATGTATCTAACTATCTATTCTTAAACCTGTCCCAGTCGATAATTAAATTTTGGTCAAGCATTTGCCACAGAATTGCTCATCTTCTCTATTACCATCTATCAGTGATTCATTGGAGTTGCAATCTTCTAGTAAGCATCAATCGAAAATACGGCACGGCAGACTGCTAATTAATAGCTTTGCAATTGGGTTGGACTTACTGCAGTACCACTGCTGTTATTTTCATGTGACCTGACTAGAGCCCGACCGATAAAGCATTACCGGAAAAAACTCTCACATGTGATCCTTCTTTGTGGTATTCCAAACTTCATCAGGACAGTTAGAGATTCGTGGCTCAAAGCTTATTCCAAACGCTTTTACCGATTGAGGTAACCATGATTCTAAATCACCAACAAGTTACAATTCCACTATCAAGCAGCGCCCCTGGAGTTTTTTAAAGGGCGGTTGGGGGACCAAATCAACCATTACTAATTTTACAATACCCTGTAGGTCCCAGCAATAGAATTAGTCCACCATATTCCCTGCGTGTCGCTTGCAAGTACCTCATTTTTGACTCAATACATACGCACTTACGCACTTGCCTGGCTGAGTAACACAATTAGAGATGGGCCGATGTATCGGTATCGGTATCGGCAAGTATCGGTGACTTTTGTAGTATCGGCATCGGTACTGGTATCGGAAAATTTTCATCACCGATACCGCTGATACCAAAACTGATACCGATACCGGATACATCTTTACAACGGAGCGTACAAATACGCTTTATTTACTGATAATAAATGGAAAGACCTTGCATTCCACTGATCTGAAAAATACTTAAAACGGGGCATGTGTCGAGTGAACAATTTTTTATTTACACTTTGGGTTTTATTAAATGAAACCCATCATTCCACTCACTATATGCTCTTTTTTGATGCAGAAAAAGGTGTTAAGGTCGCACTACACGTTTGCGTAGGTTGCGTTTTTTCCTGGTTTGCTTTACGCAAGCGCAATGCTCTGCATGCATCTCTTCACGTTTTCCAATGAAAAAGAACAGCTTGCTGTGAAAGCTACCACAGAGTGTCTTGTTCGCGTTTGTGCTTTGTACGCAGGTTAACACGATTACCGCAAAGCAATGCAGGCGTGTATTGCCGTTTTTATTTTATTGCTCGAACGTAAGGCAACGCATTGGTAAGACAACTTCATGTGTATTGTTGCCTTGGCCTCAATTAGGTGTCACGTTAGTTGTGTAACACGAACATTTGCACTCAATCTTCAGACCCATGTATGCTTAAACGCAGCAACAATTCAGTATCTTTTCATCCATTGAAGTTTGAACTCAAATGAATACAAGAGTTGAAGGGTACAAACGTACGTAGGCGCACACATACGTGGGTGCAACTGTAACAAGGGCATAAGTATGTGAATACACAAAGGCCTTTAACATATTTAACAAAGTACTCGGTATCGGTATCGGAATATAAATTACGAAGGTGGTATCGGTACTTGTATTGATATCGGCGAAAATTTTGGTATCGGCCCATCTCTAACCACAATAGGCATATTTCTTCAGCCTAGAAAAATTTTGTTCACTAAAAAAATGATTCATAATATCCAGAAGCCACTTGCCACTTTGGGCAAACAAACAAAAAAATTTATGTTGATTTTGCAATAAAATTTGTTGGTCATTACTATATACGACAGCTATGAAATGTGTCTGTATCATACAATTTGAGCTATGTCATTTGGAAACTGGGAGATTTTTTATTTGTAGATTCTCAATAATAATTTCGAATTGTTGATTCAGATATTGTCCCAGAATTTTTCCTAAAAAATTTGAAAAATAGGTTCCAGTTGTCAACTATTTACTAGACATCAGTCAGCTTCTAACAAAGTATAAGTTTTTCTCTGTTACCATATTATTTTTTTTATGTCAAAATGATCTTAAGTTGTTGCTAATACCTAATTTGATTTGTTGTCCTTGTTCCTTTCCCATCTTCTTAACAATGTGACTCAGTATTGGGTCTGTCACTTTTTGTCGTCCATATGTTCTGGTTTAGATCAGACCAATCCGACACAAATAGCAGTTGATATTTACTACCAAAGATATGTAATTTGTCGTAGTTTGGGCTAAAGTTCAGGAAAATGTTGAATTAGAGCAAATAGGAAATCATATGTTTCATGAATCTAAGACCAGAACCTCTAGCTCCAACGAGGATATATTTATGAACGATTCATCAAATTTGAACTTTAGGGCTCGGTAGCCACCTAATTTTAGGTACTATGGTAGAATGCTTTTTAAAGGAAATTGATACGATAGCAGTGTTCCCGTGTGAGAAGCTCCGGTTTGTGGAATATTCTTTTTTTCTTCCCAAATAGTATTTTTGCACCATCCTCATGCTAGTTATTTTTTTCATTCAAATTTGCTCAGAGTAAGGACAGAACCAGTGCCAAAAAGGAACCTGCTAACGGCCACTTTTTAACAATAAGGTATTATAAAAGATGAAGTACCAGCAACTGCACTCTTAATAGAAAACATCCCAAACAGAACTGAACTGCTTTGACAAAGTGCATTGAGTGGTATCTGCCCTGAGAGACTGTATTTTCATTTTCTAGCTTTCCTGATTTCAGATTTTTCGCCAGCTACCAAGGTTACATAGATTACTGGAATTGAAGTTTAATAGTCAAATGTGCAATCAAACTGTCGGGATATGTTATATCGGTCAAATTATGATATCGACTGACAATATATATCGATCTATTTCTAGTTGAAACTAAATGTCATCGCGCTTTGAATGTGCAAGTGTCGATTTAGGATAATGTGCTCTATTTAATGAAATGAATGAGTACAATTTTAACATACCTAATGTACAAAAGTTCGAGTCTAGATTTAGCTGAATGCATACATGCAGATTT
>OZ023140.1:4551257-4575729 GCA_963675895.2 Styela plicata
TGTTATGAAATAGCAATGACATATTTATACCAGACTTCCTAAAAAAAACAAATTTATATCACCCTAATAGATATTGATCTCTAAACAGAAAACATCATAAACACATATTTGAATTCAGTGAATGGTATCTGCCCTGGGCGATACTATAACATCTACCACTTTTTAATATATCTATGCTAGAATGAAAGAAAGGGCAATGAATAGGTACCTTTATATTCTTATCGGACGATCCGCTGAACAACAAAGCTCCATGAACGAACAAGCACCACACTGGACCTGTGTGTACCACAAACGTCCCTTTGCATTTGAAGATCTGTTGAGGGTCGTATACTAGAAAAAAAAGAGATAATAGTAGAGTTTTTATTTAACGAGATTCGATCTAGACAAGGCAAAAGTAGAACCTAATATGAACTGTCTCACAGTCATCAATATGATGCAATTTTAAAATATTCATTTCAAGAATGAAACATTGATTCCCTGAGGTTCCTTTTGCTTATTTTCTGTGTAATCCAGCATTGACTCTATTTAATATACTATATACACCTCTTTATGGAAAGATTTCGGAATCTCGTGAATTGTAACGAATCTGCAAGCCTGAATATGGTTGGAAGCTTAGATTGTTCATATATTCATTGATTGAATAAGCATGAACCGGGAAATTTTCCAATATAATTAACCCTGTTAACATATAAGTGGCTGCACGTACAGGGTTTTGATCAGGGTGATTCACTCGGATGAATGAAAACAAAAAATAAGCAACAGGAAATCATGAAAGTTAACAGGAAATCACACAAATCTCAAATGAAATGCAGAATTTCTCTGGAATTTCATGAGGTTTAGTACCGTATTCCCGAATGTCATTGAAAATAAACTGGCATTGCCTCCCATTTTTTTGTTATTAAATTCACTCTAAGCAAGGCCAGAAGAAATGCATAAATTGCAATCACATAACGGCCACTCAATACCAAAGAGCTACTACAAGACGTAATACTAGCAACTGCACTTTAGGTGAAAAACATCAGAAACTGAACTGAATTGCCATGGTAAAGAGCAGTGAGTGGTATCTGCCTTGGACAATGATAACACCATCTTCTTAGGATAGGTGGACCATGCCCAGCATAAGAAATTTTGATGACAATCAGAATTATCGTACTATTTTCAGGAGATCCATTCCCCTATGAAACCAGAGTATCACCTAAAAGAAACTATTTAACCGAACAGAGATATAATAATAAAAGATATATAACATATTGTACCAGCAACAGCATGCTTTATATGAAGATCAACCCGCACTGGGGGCGGCCACAATTCAATATATTTTGGTTTTAAAATAGAATCGAATAATTTTCCTGAATCGAATCAGAAGTCATATAATAAACAAAGACATCTTTTTATCAGCTTATAATTTACGTCAAAATTCACAATTCTTTATGAAAAAAATTTGAAACTATCATTTCGTTGATTTAGAATAGTTACAGAAATTGAATCAAATATTTTGGACAGTCGTTCCCGCATGAGACCAAACTGCTTTAATAAAGAGAGGCAAGTGACCTGGGTGATAATTTGAAAAAAACAAAAACGGAGGATGGTTTTACCGTTGCCCAGGGTTGGTTCCCATCAAATCCATGGAAGACCATGGAAAAATTTCATTTTTAGATGAAATCAGAATATGTTTTCTCAGCTATAATTTGATGTTTTCTGCCAAATCAAGAACAGAAATATGTGCAGTGAATGGTAACTGCCCGGGTGATAGATTTTTGTTTTCTTTAAGTTGCCTCTTAAGACCTGCAGGAAATACGTAAGAACTATTCTAAAGCTCGTACCTACAAGACATAAATATTCTTATTTGAAGGCAGTTATTTTGTAATTGTGATTGGAAGTAATTTTTTTTCTACGTTATTCTTGAATAAATCCGTTTAGCAGTAAAATCATGACATAGGCTAAATTTTCGTTGTAAAATTTTCACATACATCATGACTTTGCAGCAAAATATGATTATTATATCAAAAACGTTGAAAACATTATTTTAATCAAGGAGTTATTTTGAACTAAGCTTTATTGAGTACGAGATTCTGAGGTATCGTTGAGTGAACTGTAAAACCTTCTTTGTTTACTTGGGACTTCAAATCCGTATGTGGCTGTTGCCACAAGAATGCTTGAATGAGATAGTATCAAAGTCAAACACGATCTCTTTCCACAAAATTACAAGTATATTTGCAAGCTTTCGTTAGATCATTGCCTAACTTCTTAAACTGATCCAAAGTCGCAAGGACACAAGAAAAAGGTTTTACAGTTCACTTAATGATACCTCCGAATCCCATATTCTGCAAAATTCACTAATAAAATAATAATAACTAGTACAAAACCCTAGTAAACCTCCCCAAATGTTAAAATTTCTTTCGTCAGCAATGAGACTTACATCCAATTCCTCCCATGTTGAGCTTTGTGTTTAAATTCTGAAGTTCATTGGAAATGATCGCAGTGTCTTGCCGTAGTTGACATAATTCTTCAGTGATTTTATTCTTATTTTGTGTCAAGACATCTACAAGAAGAATTGAACTATATGTTATATATGCCTTAGAACGAAGTTCAGGGGTCGCAGAGTGTAATCCAATTTTACATGTAGTACTGCATAGGCTATTGTATTTTCTTTCTTATTTTTTTTAAACTTAACTATAGCCTGATGCACAGCAGTTTTACTAACGGCAAGCCGATGGATGTAACGATGGATATTTATCACTCTGTATAACCCTCTTCTTTTAATAGGTTTATCTGAGCTCGTTTTTCCGCAGAAATAGCTTTATTTTTGCCATTTTTTTTAAGGAAGCTAATAAATAAACACCAGCAAGTTGTGAGTTTACAAAGAGCAAAACTTACATGAGAATGCTATATAAAGTTCGAAAATCGAATTTCAAAATCGAAAATCGAAGGATACCAAGATGTCATAGTTTCACCAATGCCCAGGACAGATAGCACTCTTTTCACCCTACTCTTTTTTATTGTTTTATTGAAATTCACTCTAAGCAAGGTGGAAAAGGAAGCCGCAACGGATTTTTACAACCAGATAGGGTAACAGCACCAGTCCTGGTAACCAAAGCGGAAAACATCCCAAGTGGAACTGAACAGTCATGGTAAAGTGCAGTAAGTGGTATCTGCCCTGTACAATGATAAACCATCTACCACTTTTAGTTTCAGTCCATCTTTTACATGCACAGTGTTTTCAACACACCAATCCATTGAATAGGTCAGGGCATTACTTTACTGCATACAACACATTGAGGTTTTTCCTCAATGCAAGATAAGTTGGCTCTGATGCTCCGAATAACCATCATTGTATTTGCTAGGTCTCTTTTCCAAAACCTTGATGATTTCAAACTTTTTGCAATGCTTGGGAGGCTACCAGGCACTCAGAAAGTGACATTTTAATCTTCTAGTAAGATACAGGTAAAGAACTATTATCGATTTGTTAAAATTTCTTCAGATGGACCCATTTGTTCATGTGTCCTAGTGGCAGGAGTATCTGGTATCTCAGAGATATTTTTTTATTAAAATTCACTCTGAGCAAGGCCAGGAGCATTGCTTAAAAGATGCCAACTAACAGCCGACAACGTATTAAATAGCAAAGAGCTACTAAAAGATGTAGTACCAGCAACTGCACTGTTCTAGCAAGAGATCACAAAACATTGCTCATTTGCTAATTTTTCTTCTGAAGGTCTCTTCATAGCAGCAGAAGCTCACATTCTGCCTAGGCCATTACACTAAAATATTAAAATCTTTAATCAAGAAATATTCATTTCGAAACAAACCTCCGAAAGCTATTTTCTGCCTCATATAGCATTGGTAAGTTCAGTGATTCTGTCTTCAGTTAGTTGCAGAAAATCTTTGACCATCTCAAACTTACAAGCATTCTCATGGTTCGTGAGACTTGAATTGGCACCAACAAACTGTCATCTGTGAAGGGATTAAACTATAAGATCAGAGGAGATATTTAGATACGGTAGTTGGAGATTCATATTTTACTTTTGCGCTTTTCAAAATAGCTTATCAGAAAAAATTGGATATACTGGTACTAAATTATTAAATCCAAAATTGAAATCATTTAAGATTAGAAATTATTAAGATTAGAATTAATTCAATTATCATTTCAAACTGTCAAATAATCTGCAGAAAAAAGAAGTTTGCTCAAAGAACCTCAAAAGTTTGGAATTCCCTCCCACTGCTTTCCTGATCGTGGCACTAGACATGTTTTAGCTATGATTCGTTAGAAGAATGCAGTGCACTGAACAATCTGAGCATCGCAAGGCGAGCAGCTGTCCAAAAGCACATGTAACAGAAGAAGGAATATTGGAACTTCAAAACATTGCTGACTAGTGACTAACAATACAAACAACCGAGCATTCATCAGACTAAAGCAGAAGCAAACTCAGCAGAACCTTGTTTACTTTGAGTTTCTTTTGGATTTTTTTGTACAGTTCGCTTGTTACTAGACACTACTAAGCATTTTAGTTCTTTTTTTCATTGTCTGAGTAGCAAAGTAGCTGACATTATGCCAGTCTGCATCGGTCTAACAAAATCCAAGAAATTCTAACTCTTTATTGACAAACAATAAAGTAAATTTTACCTGTAGTTATTGTTGTAACTGCTGAATATGCTGGCCCAAATGTGGTTTCAATTTTTGGCTGAAAAATGAGAAAATGATTTAAGATCACAAACATCGAGACACTAAAAGTCATTAAAATTTATTTAAATCTTGTTATACCAATATATTTTATGCAACTGCTTTCTGTGGTTTTTCGGGTTGTTCCTGATAGTGGTAGTAGATGGTTTCAATATCGCCCAGGGCAGAAATCATTTAGTGCACTTTATTATATTGGTTAGTCATGTATAGGGTGTTTTCCACTTTCAAGCAGTTAAGAGTGCAGTTGCTGGGGCTACGTGTGAAACTAGCCCTTTGTCATGTGTGGCTGTTAGTTGCTTCCTTTCAGACGGTGTTTTCAGTCTTTATGAAGCAAATTTCAATAAAAAAAAGTTTTTGAAATATATAAAAAAATATAATTAATAGCCAGGTTTAGGTGTCTAGAACGTTGTCATTTTTTGTATGTATTCATTATTTAGGTTGATTTTCTCCAGATAAAAAATTCGTTTGAACAAAGTTTTCGCCACATTTTCCGAATATCTTTAAAAAACTTGGTAGTATTTTTGGCATAAGGAGAGTTTCAATGTTCCCTCCTGGCTTAAGATATGTCACTTCCAACATGGAGATATTAGATAATATCCAGACATATATATACTGGTACTAAACTTTGTGAGGCCTTTTATTTTCTTCAGGTGTCTGAAGGTGAAGGTTTCAGTGTGTCATGCATTGTTTAAGCTTTTAAGGAGTAAAGTTAAAACAATTTTACCAAACATATTATATGCACACCTTAGACTGATCTTCATTTTTTCTGACAGTGATAGCGGGTCGATTAGGTCCAAGAATAAATCCCCCATCAACTCATGTAATTGATGATTTCGAGTGCCGTCTTACAATCGAGGGATTTGATCTTTGCAGTCTTATATCCGTGAGCATATCCGTGGGATGATGATTCTTCGCTGTAGGAATGTGGTTTTGGTCCCTTGGGGCTGGAATTGGGTGACCAAAAGCAAGTGCATGACGAGACACGATGACAGGCTGTACTGTAACAGTTGATGCAGTTATATTTGATCAATATCACCATGTATGCCACAATTATTTTAACATCCAACATGAATTTTCGACATCACATCAGCATCAAAATATATTCCATTTTGTCGTAGTTAATCATATTTGCATTTTTACAGGTAAGTATGTAATAAAATGGAAAAAAAATTAGTCATAATGGAATAAAAAAATTAATTTCTCCATTGATACAGAAGATTCAATTCATAAACCAAAACTTGGAATTATTCGTCTATTTAACTCCCGTTATTGATGGAGTCTTTTTGTGGAAAATAGCTTGATTTTGTTCTGTCCATATTTTATATCTCAAAATAGAAATTAATAAAATAGTAGCATTTGTTTCAACATTATTCAAGTGTGAGTATTCTGGTCCACTTAAATCTAACTTTCAATATTTTCTCTAAAATTCATAAATATAATGTACAAAACTACATTTTGAAAATAAATGAAATGCATATTCAGGTTCCTTGTTACAAAGTACACAAGTTTCGTTTCCAGCAATCCATCTTATTCCTGGCTTTGTTTTAATTGTTCACTGTTTATTTCAGTAAATATCTCTTATATATACGTAGTATGAGAATTTCCATTATTGATATCTATACTTGTTTTAATAAAATTGATTATTGATTTGTAATAGAACTGTGGATAAAAGCTAAGGGTTATATCATTATCAGAGTTAGTCCTTCCATCATTTTGTTGTCTGGCTTTATAATCCCTTTTATCTTTTGTTCATAGTTAATATTTATTATCAATGGCTCTATTGCAATGATAAATAAAAATAGACTCATGCTCCCTGACATACTCCCCTTTTTATTGAAAATTTATTGCTCGAATAGCCATTCATGACTATTCTTATTCCATATCGTCATACACAGTACAGGTACAGCTGTTCACAGAATTTGATTGCAATCTGCAATGTTCATCATTTCACTACGATTTGAAGTGTCCGCAGTATTTTCATCTTTCACTATTATCTTTGCAATTTGTGTTTGGCTTCCAATTTTTTGAAGAACAATTTGAACAAGAACGCCTTATTATAGTCTAACGTTAGAGCATTTGCTTTATATTGTATTATGAGTATATTGCCCCGTTCTTTTTGCATTGTCACCATTTTGTTTTTTACTTGAATTTAGCCAGTACATGTTTTCTTTGATCAAGTTTTTTTTTCAAACCTGCCAACTCTTTCTGAATTGCTATTTCTTTTTGTCTACATTTTGCTGCATCCTTTATGGAGTGTTCAATGTTTAAATCTTTGAGTTTTATTTTCATCTCTAGCCACCAAGCTGCCCTGTACCTTTGAATCAAACATATATTTTTGATGTAGATAACCTCCACCAGTTCAATGGTTAAGGCTTCTTTTGCAAGTTTGTCTGTTTCTATTACGTAAGTCTATAGCGTTAGTATTATGTTCCATAGTATGTCTTATATAACAGCGAATAATGCAATTCTTCATACAGAGTAATCCAATCCCTAAACAGTAAAACTAGAAAGTAAATTCATGGACGGACTAAACAGCTAAAGGTTGCCGCATTGGTTACGAGTTCAAAGTTGCTGCAACGAAAGAGACTGCAAACCGCCATTCCGCGTCACCACGTGTTGTTCTTTAACCTTAAAGCAGCCGACCGTAACCCTTTGTTCGGTCAGTCAATAAAAGTTAAAAATGCGTTGAAAATACCTTGGATTTTTTACTATTTTTTGACTCTGCCAATATCAGTATCAGTTGTATCAAAAAGCTCTATTTTCTCTGTATCATTTTGATCCCAACTCTCCATCTCACCCATTCCATGCCACTATTAGCATATTTCCCTCGATTTGTATTGAGCCTCGCCAAGAAAAAATCTCCTTTCAATGGTATTTACGGTAGGGTAGTATGAAGAATTCCACCTAAAATACGACCCTATTAGGTCGAAATTTTCATACCACCACTCCGCTCCATCCCGCACCCACTTTCACGATTTACAGTGTAATGTCTCTGGCGATGAAATAAAGAAAAATTTCCTCCGAATGTTTTATAATCTACACATCGCTAAAAACAACTCGATATTTTAGCATATCTTATAAACCTATTTATTTGAGCATATAAAATGTAGAGATTTTTTAATAAGAATCGAGTACTAACCCATGATGTTCACAAATTGTTATTTGTCTATAGACGTTCTAGTAATATTATTCACTCAACATCCAAGTTCTTTCGATGGACTGATATTTCGAGTCATATTACATCGATATCTCTAAATAAGATAGCATGATAAATATATAGCATGATGTGTCGTTGTAGCGCGGGAAACCAAAATAATTCTTTATTCCCTTTTCTTCCGTCGCCTTACCTGCCAAGTCAACAACATTTTACTCTTTTTTTCAACAGTAAGTATTATCCCATGGTTGACTTGGCAGGTCGGCGACGGCCGGTTTGTTTCTCGTTCACTTCTATTTTGTATATTGTGCCAAGCGGTTTAGTTTTTAGTTTTCTTCGGTTTTTATGTTGCTTTCAAGATTAGTGCCGCCGCTTTTATTTGTTTCGCATTTTATCTCAACAATACAATATATACAAGACGTGAGAGACTGTTCAGTTGAATTGCCGTAGTGTAAAAGGCCTCATCCAAAGAGGGCAAATCACGAGTGAACCGCACCATCCTCCAACAAACCAGGGGTCGTTTTACAACAACCAATACAAACCCTCAGCTTGGACTGTAGAAGCGTTGACCTCCGGCTACGTGTCCAAGCTACGACAACTCAAGAACATTTTATAACTTACAGGTAAGCAAAATGAATCATCATCTCGCCAAACTTTGAAATTAACTTGAAGAAGAGCAAGAATTTTTCTGACGAGTTTATCAATCCAATGCATTTTAAACGAGACGGTATTTTTTTTTTTATTTTATAATCGAATGTCAATTTTTACTGTTTATATTTACGTGATTTTTTGAATGTTTTAAGCTTTTCAGTCAAAGGTATCAGAATCATGTTTTATTAAGTATTTTATTAAGTGCTGAATCGCTTAGCAGATTATTTAGCCCGGTTTTCTAAATTTAAATATCTAAAGTTGATTTTCTTCGCTTTATTCCACCTTTTCGATGGTTTTTTGGTAAATACATGGCGCTCTGAATGTAGAAATGCAGTTTATACTAGTTAATCACTGCAAACTCTTTCACCATACCCGCACCTTAGATAAAAGCTGCACAAGGTGACATGTTTATAGGCCATATAAATCCATCTAAATCATCTAATTTTGCCGATTACCAAAAACTTATTTTTCTCATCTTTGCTTGGGCTTTATCAGGCATTGTTCTTCAAGTGAAGCAAATTAACGCGCTCGCAAATTCGAGCTGTTCACTCATGTATGCGCAACTTTTGACACCTTCTAACACTGGAAGAATAACGTTTGTTCAAGGTTATCTCACGCATGATACTTCGAGCAAGGCAAAGTAATGCATTTTCAAATTCAAGCTAATATCACACCCGCAATGTGACCACTTGCCCGGCAAGTAACTTTTTATGCGGTTACTCGTCAGCAATCGTGAACGCGTTACCTAGCATTGGACGATTCTTCATGAGATTCACCAACTGACTTCCTAACATTGGAAATGTTAAAAGTCTAGTCGAAGCAACACGATGGAGTCATTCTTTTGGGGAGTCATAAAGCTCTGGCGTGACGCAGACCTCTGCAGGTTGTAGAATGGTCCAAATAATATTTTTCGAAACGTCCGTGGCGCGCTTATTCAACTCACGCTCACATCTCGGATTTTGACTGGTGTTTTTGCGGTGCGACTTTAATCTCCAATTTTCGCCAGGAATCATCCCATCATTAAATGATTATGCCGCTACCTGATAGATTTGCTTTCAGTTTGACAATACAATCATATTTGCGTGTATTACAGATTTCAACTGTTCCTCGAACCTACCAAGCTAAATGTAGGAATTTAAATGTCAGGCTTCATTAGCCTTGAAGCACACAGTTATGGCTAGGTGTTGAATATACCACCTTGTGTTGATAGGCATGACATTCTAACTGCCTTTAATTCATTTCTTTTTCCAAAAATATTCATGCCTCGGTATTATATATTTTTCCTATGGATATCGTAAGTTCGTGTTTTTTATGATTATTATACCTTAATTGCCCTTTTTGGTGTATTCTTAGCTTGTTATCAACTCCCGAAAAATGTTTGTGCCTTTTCAATTTCACATGTTAGCTTTTTCACGTAATAGTATAATCACGCGCTCTATCCGAACCCGAGTACACTATTTTCCCCACCAATTTGGCTCGTTTTTTTAATTCGGATTCCACTTTATAATTTTTTTTTTAATTCACTTTTTTCAAATATCACAGAAAATGCTTGTGGTTTATTTTTATTTTTTACCGAAGTGTCAGAACAGCGTGGTAGTGCAGTTTACAATATCTTGAAAATAGATATAAGAGAAGGAGTTTGTGCGTGGAATGGAAATGAGGTTAGTGATGTTTATGTTCAGGAAGTGCGCGCAGTCAGTTCAACAAGTGAAAGCGTTCGGAATACGCTTCGAGTAACGCATCTCAAATCGTCATGAATTCTCTAAAATCCAGATCGGCCAACGATGGTTCGCGTTAAGGCTTTTTTCATCATGTAGGCTATATGCAAAATGAATGAAAAATTGGGCGTAGCCCAAACTCTCTCACCCAACCTTAAAATCGGCGAGCTATCTGGCCTGGAGGTTGTGATACGCCATAGGCTATGGTCAAGCATTTTTTTCGGCCTTTTTTTATCTCGCAGCATAAAATGAAATTGTATCCTAGCCTGCTACTGGTGGATCTTAGCTTTTTGTCTACCGGTTTCACCTTTTATTGTCAAACAATATCCCACAGTTTCATGGCGTGGTGATAGGACTGATCCTAAGCCGGAAAACAATGCTTATGATAATAATATTCTACCAATGTCGTGTCGTATGAAATTAACCTATATGATCTATATCAGAATTTTTGTTTTATTAAACACGTGTCATAGATGGACAGGCGGCTCATCAACGCGATCCAATTTTCTTATAGAGACGGACTAAAAATTAAGATTTTTCTCTTGATCGCTACTGCGCCGTTGTCCAAAGACTATATAGAACCGGTACTCGATCACAATCATAATTTTACGATTTGATTACTTGTATAATCTTGAAAATGCGAAGCAGTAGCACAATGAGGAATTATTCAACTTTTGATTTCCGAAGGCGCACAAAAGTTTTCATACCGCAGTTAAAAATGGAGTTTAGCCTAATTATTACAAGATAGAATAATTAATGTGTCGGGACATATGGAAAAAAAATTTAAAGAGGATTAGAATATAGAATAAGTTTCATGAAGAAGTCCTGACTTATTATAAAAAAAAAAAATGTTATTAAACATTCTCATTTAATAGCACATTTGATATCGTTTTTGTTGCGGAAACCCAGTAAAAGGCTATCAGAAATTTCTAAAAGACATTCCTTTAGCAAGTCCCCTTCCGAAAATGCTTTCCCTTTCTCTGCTAAGATAAAACTTGCTCTGAATGAAGCTATTGTAGCAGTAGTTTTTATACAAATTGATTAGCATTGCAGTTCAAGTCAATGAATGATATATTTAACAATTCAATTTACGTGTTTTGTGGACTATGGGCATCTCCTTAGTAAAGGTCGCAAAAGTTCATATTTTCAAAATTTTGTTATTTTCTACACAGATACGACGCGACAGAGTAATGGTCGCAAAGATAATTAGATATATCAATGGTCTTTGTTCAAGGGAGCTTTCTGCTTTCGTTTCTCCGACAAAAATATTTAATCGGTCAAAACGATTGTTACCAATTCGCACCGATTCATTGTGGAGGTTCCGCAATGTCACAAACAGTTTTATGCAAGAAGATTTTTCCCAAAAATCTCTAAACTTTGGAATTCCTTGCCTTCTCGCTGCTTTCCTGATCGTGTTGATCTACAAGGCTTTGAAACTCGCGTTAATAGGCATCTATCTATAGGGATGGGCCTCTTAGTTCCTTTTCCTGCATTTCATATATCTCTTTGCACTTTAGTGGCTCAGGTGAATTTTCAAGTATGATTTGTCTCTTGTGGCCTTGCTCTGTGCGAATTTAAATTAAAAAGAAATAGATTTATCCGCACTAAATTCTGTCAAAGAGTCCGTGAATGACTCCTCAAAACGGAAATGCACGCTACGCCTTATCATACGCTATCGGTACTGTAATTAATTCAAACCCATGGACCGCTGCATCGTTTCTGCTCCGGCGTATTATTCCGTTCGAGTGTAGCCAGGAAAACATCATTTTTATCCAAGTGTGTAACCAATCACCGTTGTATAATCTTTTTTCTCAGACACCGAAAATGAAGACTCTGAAGGGTCCTGAATTATTTTACTATTATTTATTTAGCGTAAACTTTAAATCAACAAATAATCGTTTTCCAGTTAGGGCGATCGGCAAATCGCCCATTTATTCTAGGACGAAGATTATCACACAAGACGTCATGTCATGAACATAAACAGAACCTACATGACGAATGTGGTTTCCACAATAGTACAAAACAATATCACAGTGCGAAAATATACCATTGTGAAATTTTAAAATGTATTTGATCGATCGATTTAAAGGGAGGGTGTGGATTGGATTTGGGAAATTTTAAAGGAATGAGTGTTGAACTTGTTAAGTTTAGACTCTTTAGAAAGATATTTCAAACAATATATTATTGGTAGTTTTTTTATAAATCTGGCTAATAAATACCAAAGTATATTCTTCGATTTCACAATTGCGGAATTTTCCTTGTTTCGTTAATTTAAATTGTGACGTCGATTGCGTAATTTTCAAAACGTCAAAGTGATTTGCGTCGAACTTGCCAAATTTAGAGTCCTTAGAAAGATATTCCAGACAATAAAACATTGCTGATATAATAATTTATTTCTATTTGAAAATCCGGCTAATAAATACCGAAGCATTTTTTTCGATTTCACAATTTTGGGTTTTTCAATTTTTTCTTTTCCGAAATTCCCAGGTAATTTGCGCTCAATTTGCCATGTTTTAGATTATTTGGAAAGTTATTTCAAGGAATATATCATTGCTAATAAAATAATATATTCCTATTCGAAAATCCGGCTAATGAATACCGGAAGATATTCTTTTATTTCAATTTGGATTTTCAATCTATTGTTTTTACAAAATTCGGAGAAAATTTGCTCACAATTCACATTACGAATATAAATATCCAATTGCGTTTCCTAAACCAAACCCTGGGTGATATCACAGCGAGTGTAAGAATATCAGTAAATTTAATAAAAATGAAATCAGAAAACAAACTTTTCATTTTCACTTCAGACAATTCGGTTACGTACTGTCACGCACACGGGACTCTTGACATACATGCCAGATGATACGTGAAACAAAAACATACTCATTTTGCATATACATGATGAAGAAAAGCTTTACGTGAACAATCGTTCGCCGATCTGGTTTCCAGCGAACCTCTCGCTTGTTATCATACCTCGCGGGATTCGAGCCTTCGGCACGACGATCAGAGATGCGTAGTTTCCAACGCCGAATAAAAACCGCACTAACCTCATTTCCATTCCACGCACAAACTTCATTTCTTGTATCCGTTTCTATGATATAGTAAAATGCACTACCACGCTGTTATGACACCTAAAGTTAGTTTAAAAACACTCGGCAAATTCAACCTCGATGGAAAGGCAATTTTATCCCGCCAAAATCTGTCTATCGATATTTATACTTCAGGTTTCCATCATCGTCAAATCGCAATATTCGTCGGCCAGATCTAACTAGTTCAATTGGATATTGTTTTAATCTGATTTAAACAAATAAATATCGTGTGATTTCTACCACGGATATTCATGTGATTCTAATTGCTCTACCAGCGAAAAGCAAACGATGTTTTATTTTTCATTCATCAGCAGGGCAATGGAAAAGTTAAGTCATCGACAACAATATATACTGGAAAAGGGTCGTTCTAAAATATGCTATAAAATACTTAAAATTTCTGGGGTAAAGAAACATGAAAGTCTGAAGGTAGATGTCTAATCATATCCAAAAATATCATGTTCTCATTCCACAGAAATATAAGTTTATTGTGAGCTTTCGTCAGAGCATAACTTCTTCAGACAAGATTAAAGTGTCCTTAATTCTCGATGTCCCTCGTGCCAATGAACTCGCTGGCGCCACTGGTCGGTGTATATATGTTTTCGGTCTTTACACCATAATTCTATCTACAGAACGCTGGCCTAGTGATGTAAACTATTTTTGAGCGGTCTTTTTTCGACCGAATTCCTTAGTAATACCTTTGAAATGTCAAATTTTTTCAAATGCTAAGACACGTTTAGATCAGTTTGGTGGCCGGTGAATCTTGGAAGATAGGATTTCAATTTTATCTTGTGGGAGAGGAAAGCCGAGAATACATATGGCTAACCACACCCTCTCATACAGATACTAGTTCCAATCGGATTGAAGGTTTTAGTCTTAATATATTTCTCATTATTTTCTGTACAAGGGACTGGTTGGTTGAGGGAGCCTTAAGCAGTGCTTACGTGAATCATCGTGCGCCGACTAGGCGTCCAGCAGACCTCTCCCCTATAGTCATCACTCACAGGATTCGAGACTAGGTCATCACGATCAGAGATGCGTAGCTTGAAGCCTATTACCTACGCTTTACTGATCGAGTTAACCAGGCACCCAACCAGATTTTAGAAAACCACTGGAACGATCCGAGTCAAACTAAATGAAATCAAGTATCACTGACACACGAGAATATTTAGAAAATAATGAGAATAGAAAATCATTACATTGGATAAAACAAATTGTAAGATCGCTACAAAATTGATCATATATGCTTCAGATTGCTGCCCCTAACATATCTTCATAACACATTTTTGAATACATGCCCAAAAGTAAGGCAACAAGTCGATATTTCTAATTTTATTTTTAGAAATTCGACATCGGTCCTTCCTATGCTATGCTGGCACTTGTTAAAAATAGTAAACAAGTACCCAAATTGGTCAGTTTATTTCATCATGCTTTTATAAATCGTAGCCATCTAGTTACTTATAGCAGAACTAGTATATATGGCTTAATAAGTACAAATAATCAGTAATTATTTACGGGAAAAGCCCGTTTTTTATAATATAGTCAATCATATCTACTAATTGTGTTTTGACGCAGAATCTGTACCGCAGCTTTTAGCCTCTCTTATTGGCTTTATGTTCAGGGTCCTCTAAACATATTTGGGGGTTCTTTTAAACGACAGAAATGCTCCGTGCTTATTCACTGATCAGTGGATCTCCAGCATATATACAACTTGATTATACTTGGCGCTCAATAAGCACTGTCCTACTGTATTCTATAATTAATGTCTCATTAAACTAAAATTCTGACAACTTTGAGAAATAATAAAAAGAATATGAACATCATGATAAACAAAAAAATATTTCACAACAAAAAAATCATTAAATTATTATATTTGAGAAAAGATTATTGAAATTTTGCATAAATAATACTAATATCTAATAATGGCCCCTTTTCGGGTGCTTGAAATGTACTTGGCATTTTCTTGCAATCAACACAACAGCTTAGGAACCGTTCACACTGCTATTTCATAGCGGTATTGACAGTTATACGCTCAAAAATAGGCATTTTCAACTCGTAGATAGATTTATTTATTTAACCAGCATGTGAAAAATAAACGGCAGAAAAAAATAATATGTTAACAAGCAATAATTTACTAAACATCACATGTGGAGGGCATCACAGAGAACCCTTTGTGGGTTTTCGAGCTGTGAAACCAGAGTGCTCAAGGTAGATTGATTAAATATAATTCGAGAGGAACGGGAGTTAGAAATAAATGGGGTTGGAAAAAAAGTCGGTGCAATGGACGGAAGTAAACTATTCTGTAAATAAATAACAGTAATTCAAAACAAAAAAAGGATAATGATTCAAGTACAGAGCCGAACTGAAATAAAGTATGACAATCATGCTTTTTTTTTTATTTTTTAGGAATCGAGTATCAAACTGTACGAATTGCTGATGGACAGAAGAAGATTGCTTTTTTAAAGTGATTCTTTCGATAAGAAGAATATTGACACTAAAACAAATTTAATCGGATTCAGCGTTGCATATAAATTTTTCATACAATAATTATTGCAAAAATGCAAGAATACAATGCTGCTACTGTGGAAATATTGATACTGTAATATTGAAATACTGTGGAGATATTTGAAAAAAAAATATTAAATTCAATTTAGTTTATCGTTTATTTTATTGCATTTTCAGTCAGTTTATTAATGTATCAAATAAGTAGTACTGGTGGTTCAGCCAAAAGTCAAAGAGGAAAAGCTTTTCATAGTCGTATATTTAGAGTACTAATAATTTGGATGACATTCCTAGCTGCAACTAAGCAGCTAGGATTTAGCTATACCAAACAGAGACTATCAGCTCAAATTGATAACATAGGTAACTTAGCTATACATGCCCACACACAATAACATACATAGTTAAAATAGGCATGTAATTGCAGTTGAAACCATAAGTTTGTGCATTAATAAGCCAATATAAAAAAATATGAAATCAAGTCAGGATTCACGACTAAAACGTTTGAGATATAACATAAAATATTGCACATTTGCTAACTTTTTATTCGTCAGTTTGGTGTCTAGTAATAGCCTACCTTTCGAAATGAATACTTGAGAGACTATGCCGCATCTCATTGATAATATGTGCGATTCCACAACATCAGATATAATATACTGGTCACAATAATACGGGGCGCGGATCACTCATGAAATACAATGACAGAGCGATGTTTATCAAAGTAAAATTTCTGTCAGATGAGAACAGATTACATCATCGAATAATAATGCTGAACTTTTGCAATAAAAGTAATAGCTCCATTAAGAAAAAATATGCCACAAGAAATATAATTACAGAACTACAATTGAAAAATAATCTTGAAGATACAGTAGTTTTTATATAAATTGATTAGCAATATAGTTAACGTAAATAATTGATATGTAGGAAAAAAGTGATGCAACTAGCTATATATATGTATATGAATTTAAGAGTTCACTTTAAATGAAATGTATTTTTCTTCTCTTCCGCTTAAAACAAAACATCCACTTTTGGCCAATATCAATACACGTATCAGCTTGATATGAGAAGGAACCAATATAGTGGTAACAGGATAAATATAAAGTTTGGACAGTTTTTTTTTGTGAACTTTCCTGCAGACCATGTTGAGTTAGTTCTTGGTATTAACTTAGACAGAGGCAAAGTCCCAGTATAATTATTTTCCAGAACTATTGCAATGGGTCCAAAGTTTAATACAAAACATATTATTAGTCATCTCCCAGCAACTTTAGTTGTACATCAAATCTTCATTGCACCAAGCTGAAATATAATAAAATTATTGTGTAATGAAATTTTACATGCAAAATTTATGCCCAATGTAAGACATTAAATTAATAGATGGAGAGTGCACCACTGCGAATACAATATTTAATAAACATATAAATCCTTATTCCAAAAATAAAATATAGATCTGATAATTCAAAATGTTTTGTCTTTTTCCAATAGTTTGGCACCACTTTGCTTGTCTGTAAATGCCACCACTTTTTTTGTCTGTAAATGCTTTTATTAGCTAATGGCACAATCGCCAGTATATCTGGCCTCCCCCACACAGGGGGGCAATAACAGTATTTAAAAAATAAATACAAATGAGAATTTAACCTAAATAAAAAATAAATTAACGTTTGCGAGAAACATGCTATTATAAAGGAAAATCGCAGTGGCTAATCGAACTGAGCCGGCCCTTCAAAGGAATGGAAAATTATTGAAGGAAAAAAAAAATTAGGCTCAGGCGGCACGGCACGTGCGCCCTCTTGCGGATGAGCAAATTATAAAATTAATACTCATCGACGCGAGAGGCGGCCATCCGCCTGGCAAACACATAATATAAAAATTAATGAGTGAAGGGCCGGCTATACCAGCGGTGGGTTCCGAAAGAAATTATCTGCTGTACTGAATATTACGTACCACTCGCCTTTCTTATCATCTATTTGTGTGAATATTTTTTATAATCGAAGGGAACTATGGGTGTGAAGACATGAGAACTGCAAATCAAAAATTGGATAATGTGGGTGGGCGGCAAACTAAATAATTTTAAAATGAATCTAAGGGTGCAATGCCCACCGCTGGGCGTGAATTTGTGGTGGCAAGTGGGGAGGGGGAGGGAAGATAAAAAAAACAATCACACAAATTTGAGCCAGAGGATAAATGTACTTATTTTTGTGAAAAGATTTCACACCGCGAGGAACCACTAGTGGGTTCTACTCGGGTTAGGCCAATTGAATTATAATACCAGACACTCAACAAATTGAACGTTCATACTGCCCATCCCAATCATGTCTTAAGACGGTCGGGTACATGCCACAGATGGACCGCGCCACACCGGCGCTGCTCATCGCTGGCACATACCCGGCATTTCCTATTAAATAAATATTGATTGGGGGGCAACTCAATCACACAAGTGGGGAAGAAGAAAGGAAAGATAGAAAAAAAGACAGTGCTGGAAAAGAGGGTGAAGTTAATTAGCCAACACTGTCAGGGAGTCCACACCAGCCCTCCAGACACGATGAGAACCCACATAACTACCGAGGGAACCAACCACAAAGGCGTGGTACTCCCACCACCTTGCCAGAGGCATGGGTGATGGAGCGACATAACTCTTCGTACTTGGAGTGCTTCCGACGGGCCGCATCATCTATTGCGGTCTCACCGTTGTCGAAGGGGCACACCACATCGATCACAACGTCCCGATTCCTTGAGAACCAAGTCGGGCCGCAGGATCTCAGCTGTTCTACTGGTATGCTCTCGACAAACTACGCCGACATCGCATCTAGAGAACCTGGTTGGGGGCAGATGGGCTAAAATCTTCCTTTGCACCGAATCATGAGGCACATGAGGGAGAGTCTCGATTTCGTAACCGCACTTGCTACAAGTCACGCGCGGTTCCGCATAGCCGGAAAAACCGTCTACGAACGGATCGTAGCGGCAGAAGATTCAATCGAGCTTTCAATACCCACGAGATCTCAAACTGAGCGAGAGAAACAGAGGTGGAGAGGAAGTAGTTTGGGCATCTGAACCGGGAATGGCAAGAAACTGTCTTTCCCTGGTCCCGGAGCCCACCCCACCGCTTCAGCCAGCGGGTATTACTTACATGATGCAACACCTGCGTGAATTTCTTGGTGCTCTCTATCAGGAAATCGTTTGTGGTGACAGTGAAATTCCCCTCGAAGGAGACGGCTCAGCGAAGGCCCATCTGGCGACTCATCGGGCGTAATTGAATCCACAAGTCACTGTATTCGCCAATGCGTCGTCCGTCTGGCTCAGAGGAGTTTTCACGATTGAGGAACTCGCGGGCGCGGGCAACCGAACAAATCTTAGAGTCGGGGGAGTTCAAAGATTTGAACGCCTGGGTAGCCCGAAAGATGTCCGCTTCAGGGGCAAGATTCGGGACACCCAGACCCCCGACCGCAGCCGTCGAATGGAAAAAGGGATGACAGGTCCGGTCTGGTAACCGGAATGCGGCTCTAAACAAACTACGGGTGCCCGCGTCCAGCCGCTCGAGGTCATGACGACGAAAATACCTAATCTGGAACTGAAAGAAGAGCTTGGCAAAACAAATCACTTCAATGCAAGCAACTTCTGGAACGGGCTGAGCTCGGAAGAAAAAAGCCTTCGACAAAATAAAAGGATAAGATCAAGAAACTCAGCATGCCCGACGATCCGGTATCCCATGCTCTTGCCCAGATACCTCCAGAAGTCATATCGGGCCGAGTACTGCGACTTCTCCCATTTAGTTGGAAAGGTTCACAGTCCACGACCATCGCGCCATCAAGATGCTCCAAGACAAGAACACGGCATTTTGAAGGTTTGAACTCCATTCCGGACCATCGCGCAAACTCATCGCAAATTGTGAGGTGCGCCTGAAGTTGCGTGCGGGATGACGCACACAATGCAGAATCATCTGCATAGCCCTGTCCGCTGAACGACACATCCGGCGCACAACGGAACCGGCATCCGGGAGGCTCTTGACACAGCGGAGGAGGACTTCAATCACCATATTGAACGTGATCGCGGACAACGGGCACCCTTGACGAACTCCTCTGCCCGCAGGAATTGGAGCCGTACAGCCATTCGTGTTACGAATGGTGAAGGTGTTGTCCCGATAGATATCCAAGATCACCTCCAACATGTACTCCGGTGCGCCAAAATGTCCCAGGACTTCGAGAATGGCTCCATGCCTAACCGACCCGGAAGCATTGCGGATGTCAAGCCACGCCACGTATAGGTTACGCTTATGTTTCTTGGCATCCGCAATGATCGAGTAGAGCATGAAGACATCGAAAGACGCCTTCGGAAGGAACAAAAACCCTTCTGCTCTGGGGAGATTTAGCCCCCCCCCTGGCGTCCCAGCTCTGAAGACGACGAGCGATCACGGCTGCATAGATCTTATACAGCGTGCGGCATATGGCGATGGGTCTCCAATTCCCGACGTCATTCATGTCGCCCTCCTGGTCCTTTAATATAAGGGTTATCCGGGAGGAGGAGGTTATCCAGCGGAGCCGCGATCTCCAGAGGAGAAGAACTCTGGCGATCATCTAATGTTGAGCCCTGATTAGTCGATATGGGGAGTAGATGAACGAAAACAAATTGCATCCACTAGAGGGTCGGGAGTTGGGGATGCCACGGGCTCCGTCTCGACTCCAGTAATATGCGGAGTCGAATCAGAGACCGCAGCTTCGACAGTATCAGGGGTCGTGTGACCTAGCCGGTCGGGAGCTCGGTCAGAAGGAACCGGGACTCCCCACCGACTCCTCGACTTTAATTGCCCGCTCAGGCATGCTGAGCGGGGGAACAGCTCTAAAGGAGAGGACATGATCAGGTTCGGGGGTCAGTTTCATCCAGTGCCGTGCGCAGCCATGCCAGCAGGGAGGCCTTTTTGGGCTCTATATTGACATAGCGGCTCACGAACCTGCCAGCGCGCTTCTGCGGAAACTCGGGTCTGAAATTTGAGGTCGGGTCTGACCAAGAGGGGGTGTTTTAACAGCCATGGGTAGGGGGAGACGTTTTGTTTTAAGGGGGGGGGGGAGGTTCCGGTGTCGCCAAGTCCCGGGGCGCAGGACGGGGCGAATCGGGTGAAAAAGAAGAGGAAATAGAAAGTGACTATTCTAAGACGCTTTTATTATGAAATTATTACAATGAAAGTCTTTTTCTTTTAATATTCGATTCATTTTTGACATTTCTGACACTAATCTTACTTTAAAAGTACATACCATGAAATATTCAAGACGAAGAATTTGCAGAAGTTAAATTTGTCACTGGACTTTGTGATAAACCAGAAGTTGAAGTTTGATCCGGTCTGGAAAAGTAGAATTAGAAAGTCGTGAATTAGAGTCGAGAAATATTTTAATTGACATTTTATTTGGACCGTGGTTGCGTGGTGAAACCGATGATGTGTGCTGCCGATAAAATACAGTCAAGATTGATAAAAGCGAAAGGATGTAAAGAACAATACATATGGAACATATGTAACTGTAACCCACTGCCTTGCGACGATGCTCAATAACTTCACCAGTTCCTCATTGGTTACACGTTAGATGGAATGAAAAGACGAAAGATATATCTCGCACCCAGATATAAAATGAAACTACACACTTGCATACTGTGAAGTGAATTTAGTTTTATTTTTTCTGGTATATTTCACATATGTTTGATGTTAGGAAGTTTTAATTTGATTGAGGTAACATCGGAAAAAAAACGACGAACTTGACATTTTAAAATTAAGTTATTCAAGATAACATTTTTTTAAGATACCGTAATCCAAGTTTACAGAAAAAAAACATTTGTTGTTCAAATTCCAGCGACACTGAGCAAGAACCAAAAAGCAGATTGATTTTACAAGTGAGGCACGACGAGATTAGCAAAAAGTTACCAGAGAATATCGGAGATCGCCAAAAAATATTAAAATGGCAACATTCAACTTTGTGGACTTTTTGAACATTTAAACAGCTTACCTCCTGTAAGACTTCTTATAGTTGAATTATCAGAAGATCTTCCAGGTTCTAGTGCGAGGGGTCTTGGAACGATAGTTGTTCAGCTAAATAAAGAGCAGAAAAATAAGTTCTAACTTGAAATAATATACATATATCTCACAATAATGATATTAAAGCTTTAATGTTTTTGGAATTAAATATAATTTCGATGCCATTCATCAATAGCTACAAAAAAGAATATATCGTGACAAACTAAAATTTACTGTTATATAATATAAAAAGAACACTTGATTTATATTCACCCAAGTGTGTAGTATAGTTTTGAACTCAGATGTCAGCCAAATAGAATAATGAATGTTTTGAGAAAGAAAATAATTACTGGTGTGATTCCATCTGAAAAGTTCGGCCAAATTTCTACAATCTCCTTCACTGTATTATTTATACTTATTTGTGGCAGCTTTCACTTACTTAATTGCGATGAAATAAACCCAGTAGCACATCTCCTTTCGCTGGAAGAACACAAACGAGAAAAAAGAGTATCTTGAAATCTGTTAATAGAAAAACAAACCACACATGTTTAACGTGTTGTTTCAACAGGGATCTACCAATAAATAAGATATTGACTTAAAACCAGCTATTACGCTTTTAATTCCTTTTAGTCACCTCTTACAGTAAGCAGGAAATATGCTAGGGCAATTCCAAAGCCTGAATCTACAAGACTAGTTAGCATAATGTACAAGCCTTACTTCCTTATTGAAGGGTACTCAAATGTGGTAATGAAAAAAGTTATAAAATAGGGTATTTTTTACCAAAAATTGAGATTTTTGCCAAAGTCATCAATATTCGATATCCTACAAAACTCTTAATAGGAATAGATATTATGCCTTCGAATCAAGTATTCCGAATAATTACGGAAAAGTGAAGTATTCCGAATTGCTCATCTCTACTTCGTGTGCAATTGCGGGACTCAAAAACGACTCTTTGGGCATCTGAATTGCAGGAAAAAGGTTCATAATCATCAATATTCCTATGAAATAGAAGTGTTAATGGTTTTGAAGCTTTTTAGTCTCCCAAGGAAATGGAATGTGCGTTTAGTACACACGAAGAAAAACAAAATTAAGCCAGCCTGTTTTATACTTGTCTTGGGCAAATTTTCAATAAAAAAGGATATAATAAATATGCCCACCATAACAGTCTGGTAACTGCCACTATAATATGAAGTTCTGAGAGGCGACCAGAGCTCGGACCCAATGATTTAAACCAGTCAGTTCCCGATGAAGCGTCAGGTCTGACCCTCCAACTTTCAAGCCTGTGAAAGAGAAAATATATCACAAATCCATTTGTTTGTCAATCAGTAAACACGTAAACATTCTGAAACCCTGGTGCACTGTTGTTCACATGGTGGTTAGGGCTGTATGAAATTATTTGATTCAATTCATGACTCGTCAATTTGTGAAATGTTTGATTCGACTTTTCCAGCTTTCGAAACAATATTCGTTGCACAAAAAATTACAGATTCTCAAACCATAAGATATTTGATGTTGGCCGCTCTACATGCTTCCACTCACTGCACTCTACTTTAGCAGTTAAGACAGTATGGAATGTTTTTCCTCTCATGGGACAGTTACAAATTTCACATTTCAAGTAGGTTTTTGAATTAGTAGTGGATGTTACCATTAGTTGTGTTCTTTTTGGGTGCCGCCTCCTATGATCTAGAAGTGGTAGGTGGTTTTACCATCACTCAGGGCAGATACCACTCACTGCACTTTACCGTGGAAGTTCTGTTTTGGATGTTTTTGGTTTGAGTGCAGTTGCTGGTACTAAATCATCCAGTAACTCTTTGATATTGAGTGGCCAGTGGGTGGTGCCTTAGAAAAATTAGCAAATGAGCAATGTTTCGTGGTCTGTTGCTAGAACAGTGCAGGTGCTGGTACTACATCTTTTAGTAGCTCTTTGCTATTTAATATGTGTTCGGTCGTTAGTTGGCATCTTTTAACCTCTGCTCCTGGCCCTGCTCAGCGTGAATTTCAATAAAAAAGGGTGAATTCATCATAAAAAAATTGCTTTTTACCAAATTAGATTTCTGTTGCTTTTTCCAACTCATCAACCCGATCTGCTATTTTTGACAACATTGACCTGAAAAGAGAAACAGCAACAATTAGCAAATTGATAGAAGAGATTTAAAAACCTATTTCATGTGTAAAAGTCCACTTGAAGGATACTAAGATGTCATGGTTTTACAAATGCCCAGGACAGATAGCACTCTTTTTTATTGTTTTATTGAAATTCACTCTAAGCAAGGTGGGAAATGAAGCCTTAACAGATTTTTACAACAAGATAGGGTAACAGCACCAGTACTGGTATCCAAAACATCCCAAGTGGACCTGAACAGTCATGGTAAAGTGCAGTAGGGGGTATCTGCCCTGGGCAATGATAAACCATCTACCTCTTTTAGTTTCAGTCATCTCTTACTACATGCACAGTGTTTTCAACACACCAATCCATAGAATAGGTCAGGGCATTACTTTACTGCATACAACACATTGAGGTTTTTCCTCAATGCAAGATAAATTGGCTTGCTGATGCTCTGAATAACCATCATTGTATTCTATTTTCCAAACCTTATGAATTCAAACTTTTGTACAGCTTAGGTGGCTACCAGATGTATATAGAAAGAATGAGTATAAAGACGTAATTAAGCTATGGCAACTGGATACCATTGT
>OZ023140.1:4575829-4610290 GCA_963675895.2 Styela plicata
AACACTCCATAAAGGATGCAACAAAATGTAGACAAAAAGAAATAGCAATTCAGGAGGAGTTGGGAGATTTAAAAATAAAACTTGATCAAGGAAAACATGTACTGGCTAAATTCAAGTAAAAAACAAAATGGTGACAATGCAAAAAGAACGGGGCAATATACTCATAATACAATATAAAGCAAATGCTCTAACGTTAGACTATAATAAGGCGTTCTTGTTCAAATTGTTCTTCAAAAAATTGGAAGCCAAACACAAATTGCAAAGATAATAAAATACATAAACTGAAAGATGAAAATACTGCTGACACTTCAAATCGTAGTGAAATGATGAACATTGCAGATTGCAATCAAATTCTGTGAACAGCTGTACAAAAAGGAAGAAGTAAATGAATATGATCAGAGCCAACATATATGCCTCAAGAAATATGTGAACTGAAGAAATATCCAACACAGTGAAAATTCTGAAAGATTGTAGAAGTCCTGGGCCAGATGGTATAACTGCAGAATTTTACAAGACATGTTGGGAGGTTGTTGGCAAAGATTATTCTGAAGTAATTGAAGAGATTTACGAAAGAAATGAAATGCCTCAAGAAATAGTTTTGTTTGCGAAATAAGCCAACAAACCAGGCGAATGCTCCATAGTATCACTTGATTTTAAAAAAGCCTTTGACTCTGTTGATTTACAATACTTATTTAAAACCATGTGAGAGTTTGGATTTAAGGAGAAATTTATTACATTTTTACGTTTCCTGTACTGTGTATGACGATATGGAACAAGAATAGTCATGAATGGCTATTCGAGCAATAAATTTTCAATAAAAAGGGGAGTATGTCAGGGAGCATGAGTCTATTTTTATTTATCATTGCAATAGAGCCATTGATAATAAATATTAACTATGAACAAAAGATGAAAGGGATTATTAAGTCAGACAACAAAATGATGGAAGGACTAACTCTGATAATGATATAACCCTTAGCTTTTATCCACAGTTCTATTATAAATCAATAATCAATTTTATTAAAACAAGTATAGATATCAATAATGGAAATCATCGTACTACGTATATATAAGAAGATATTTACGGAAATACGGTAAACAGTGAACAATTGATCCCATTATATTCAGTAGATTTGTCCACTAAGTGTATTCACATTCATAACAAAATATTACCTAATAATGTAAATAAATAAGTTTTAATTATGTTTGATGTGGGATATTTTACCTCTCAAAACAAAACCAGGAATAAGATGGATTGCTGGAAACGAAACTTGTGTACTTTGTAACAAGAAACCTGATTATGCATTTCATTTATTTTGGAAATGTACATTATATTTATGAATTTTCGTATGAGAAAATATTGAAAGTTAGATTTAAGTGAACCAGAATACTCACACTTGAATAATGTTGAAACAAATGCTACTATTTTATTAATTTCTATGCTATTTCGAGATATAAAATATGGACAGAACAAAATCAAGCTATTTTCCACAAAAAGACTCCATCGATAACGGGAGTTAAATAGACGAATATTTCCAAGTTTATTAATGAATTGAATCTTCTGTATCAATGGAGAAATTAATTTTTTATTCCATTATGACTAATTTTTTTTCCATTTTATTACATACTTACCTGTAAAATGCAATATGATTAACTACGACAAAATGGAATATATTTTGATGCTGATGTGATGTTGCAAATTCATGTTGGATAAAAAATAATTGTGGCATACATGGTGATATTGATCAAATATAACTGCATCAACTGTTACAGTACAGCCTGTCATCATATCTCGTCGTACATTGTCATCCCACGGATATGCTCACGGATATAAGACTGCAAAGATGAAGTCTCGCTATTGTAAGACGGCACTCAAAATCATCAATCACATGAGTCGATGGGGGATTTATTCTTGGACCTAATCGACTCGCTATCACTGTTAGAAAAAATGAAGATCAAGCTAAGGTGTGCATATAATATGTTTGGTAAAACTGTTTGACCTTTACTCCTTAAAAGCTTAAACAATGCATGACACACTGAAACCTTCACAAAGTTAAGTACCAGTATATATATGTCTGGATATTATCTAATATCTCCATGTTGGAAGTGACATATCCTACGCCAGGAAGGAACCTTGAAACTCTCCTCATGACAAAAATACTACCCAAGTTTTTTTTTAAAGATATTCGGAAAATGTGGCAAAAACTTTGTTGAACGAAATTTTTATCTGGAGAAAATCAACCTAAATAATGAATACATACAAAAAATGACAAAGTTTTAGACACTTAAACCTGGCTATTAATTATATTTTTTTTTGAAAAATTTCAAAAACTTTATTTATTGAAATTTGCTTCATAAAGGCTGAAAACACCGTCTAAAAGGAAGCAATTAACAGCCACATATGACAAAGGGCTAGTTTTACATGTAGCACCAGCAACTGCACTCTTAACTGCTTGAAATTGGAAAGCATCCTATACATAACTAAACCACTATAATAAAGTGCAGTGAATGATTCCTGCCCTGAGAAAATATTGAAACCATCTATTACCACTATCAGAAATAACCTGAAAAAAATAGAAAGCAGTTGCATAAAATATATTGGTATAACAATATATTGTTTTATAAATTTTAATGACTTTTAGTGTCTCGGTGTTTGTGATCTCTAATCATTTTCTCATTTTTCAGCCAAAAATTGAAACCACATTTGGGCCAGCATATTCAGCAGTTACAACAATAACTACAGGTAAAATTTACTTTATTGTTTGTCAATAAAGGGTTATAATTTCTTGGATTTTGTAAATTTTGATGCATTCTGGCATAATGTCAGCTACTTTGCTACTCAGATAATGAAAAAATGAACTAAAATGCTTAGTAGTGTCTAGTAACAAGCGAACTGTACAAAAAGTCCAAAATCATCAAAGACCCAAACCCCCCAAAAAAACAAGGTTCTGCTACCTTACTTGTGCTTTAGTCTGATGAATGCTCGGTTATTTTTTTTGTTAGTCACTAGTCAGCAATCACATATTCCTTCTTCCGCTTGCTTATTTTTTTGTTGTTCAGCGTGAACCACGTATAGGTGGTACGAAAAGCCCCATCGATATATCACTCTAATTTTGCTGTTTATCGATTTATCGGCAGATCAAGCAACTGATAATATCGGCCAGGCGAATGCACTTATTGACACCTGCAATTCTTAAAATTAAGCTTTTTTGCTCAAATGACAAAATTGCGCAAAATCATCGCATTCATCTCGGCAAGTGTTATTTGAGTGAGATGAAATTTTATTTCATCAGCAAAAAATTGCCTAGTAATGCATCAATACATTAGAATATATTTTGGAAAGGGAATGAAGAGGTACTACAATGGTATCCAGTCGAGCGTGCCGCATATGCTTTTGCATAATAGTTCTTTACTCATCTCTTACTATAAGATTAAAGTGTCTCATTCTGAGTGCTTGGTAGCCACCCAAGCTGTACAAAAAGTTTGAAATCATCAAGGGTTTGGAAAAGAGACATAGCGAATACAATGATGGTTATTCAGAGCATCAGAGCCAATTTATCTTGCATTGAGGAAAAACCTCAATGTGTTGTATGCAGTAAAGTAATGCCCTGACCTATTCTATGGATTGGTGTGTTGAAAACACTGTGCATGTAGTAAGAGATGACTGAAACTAAAAGAGGTAGATGGTTTATCATTGCCCAGGGCAGATACCCCCTACTGCACTTTACCATGACTGTTCAGGTCCACTTGGGATGTTTTGGATACCAGTACTGGTGCTGTTACCCTATCTTGTTGTAAAAATCTGTTAAGGCTTCATTTCCCACCTTGCTTAGAGTGAATTTCAATAAAACAATAAAAAAGAGTGCTATCTGTCCTGGGCATTTGTAAAACCATGACATCTTAGTATCCTTCAAGTGGACTTTTACACATGAAATAGGTTTTTAAATCTCTTCTATCAATTTGCTAATTGTTGCTGTTTCTCTTTTCAGGTCAATGTTGTCAAAAATAGCAGATCGGGTTGATGAGTTGGAAAAAGCAACAGAAATCTAATTTGGTAATTTGGTAAAAAGCAATTTTTTTATGATGAATTCACCCTTTTTTATTGAAATTCACGCTGAGCAGGGCCAGGAGCAGAGGTTAAAAGATGCCAACTAACGACCGAACACATATTAAATAGCAAAGAGCTACTAAAAGATGTAGTACCAGCACCTGCACTGTTCTAGCAACAGACCACGAAACATTGCTCATTTGCTAATTTTTCTAAGGCACCACCCACTGGCCACTCAATATCAAAGAGTTACTGGATGATTTAGTACCAGCAACTGCACTCAAACCAAAAACATCCAAAACAGAACTTCCACGGTAAAGTGCAGTGAGTGGTATCTGCCCTGAGTGATGGTAAAACCACCTACCACTTCTAGATCATAGGAGGCGGCACCCAAAAAGAACCAACTAATGGTAACATCCACTACTAATTCAAAACCTACTTGAAATGTGAAATTTGTAACTGTCCCATGAGAGGAAAACATTCCATACTGTGCTAACCTGCTAAAGTAGAGTGCAGTGAGTGGAAGCATGTAGGAGCGGCCAACATCAAATATCTTATGGTTTGAGAATCTGTAATTTTTTGTGCAACGAATATTGGTTTCGAAAGCTGGAAAAGTCGAATCAAACATTTCACAAATTGACGAGTCATGAATTGAATCAAATAATTCATACAGCCCTAACCACCATGTGAACAACAGTGCACCAGGGTTTCAGAATGTTTACGTGTTTACTGATTGACAAACAAATGGATTTGTGATATATTTTCTCTTTCACAGGCTTGGAAAGTTGGAGGGTCAGACCTGACGCTTCATCGGGAACTGACTGGTTTAAATCATTGGGTCCGAGCTCTGGTCGCCTCTCAGAACTTCATATATATAGTGGCAGTTACCAGACTGTTATGGTGGGCATATTTATTATATCCTTTTTTATTGAAAATTTGCCCAAGACAAGTATAAAACAGGCTGGCTTAATTTTGTTTTTCTTCGTGTGTACTAAACGCACATTCCATTTTCCTTGGGAGACTAAAAAGCTTCAAAACCATTAACACTTCTATTTCATAGGAATATTGATGATTATGAACCTTTTTCCTGCAATTCAGATGCCCAAAGAGTCGTTTTTGAGTCCCGCAATTGCACACGAAGTAGAGATGAGCAATTCGGAATACTTCACTTTTCCGTAATTATTCGGAATACTTGATTCGAAGGCATAATATCTATTCCTATTAAGAGTTTTGTAGGATATCGAATATTGATGACTTTGGCAAAAATCTCAATTTTTGGTAAAAAATACCCTATTTTAATAACTTTTTTCATTACCACATTTGAGTACCCTTCAATAAGGAAGTAAGGCTTGTACATTATGCTAACTAGTCTTGTAGATTCAGGCTTTGGAATTGCCCTAGCATATTTCCTGCTTACTGTAAGAGGTGACTAAAAGGATTAAAAGCGTAATAGCTGGTTTTAAGTCAATATCTTATTTATTGGTAGATCCCTGTTGAAACAACACGTTAAACATGTGTGGTTTGTTTTTCTATTAACAGATTTCAAGATACTCTTTTTTCTCGTTTGTGTCTTCCAGCGAAAGGAGATGTGCTACTGGGTTATTTTCATCGCAATTAAGTAAGTGAAAGCTGCCACAAATAAGTATAAATAATACAGTGAAGGAGATTGTAGAAATTTGGCCGAACTTTTCAGATGGAATCACACCAGTAATTATTTTCTTTCTCAAAACATTCATTATTCTATTTGGCTGACATCTGAGTTCAAAACCACTATACTACACACTTGGGTGAATATAAATCAAGTGTTCTTTTTATATTATATAACAGTAAATTTTAGTTTGTCACGATATATTCTTTTTTGTAGCTATTGATGAATGGCATCGAAATTATATTTAATTCCAAAAACATTAAAGCTTTAATATCATTATTGTGAGAGATATATGTATATTATTTCAAGTTAGAACTTATTTTTCTGCTCTTTATTTAGCTGAACAACTATCGTTCCAAGACCCCCTCGCACTAGAACCTGGAAGATCTTCTGATAATTCAACTATAAAGAAGTCTTACAGGAGGTAAGCTGTTTAAATGTTCAAAAAGTCCACAAAGTTGAATGTTGCCATTTTAATATTTTTTGGCGATCTCCGATATTCTCTGGTAACTTTTTTGCTAATCTCGTCGTGCCTCACTTGTAAAATCAATCTGCTTTTTGGTTCTTGCTCAGTGTCGCTGGAATTTGAACAACAAATGTTTTTTTTTCTGTAAACTTGGATTACGGTATCTTAAAAAAAATGTTATCTTGAATAACTTAATTTTAAAATGTCAAGTTCGTCGTTTTTTTTCCGATGTTACCTCAATCAAATTAAAACTTCCTAACATCAAACATATGTGAAATATACCAGAAAAAATAAAACTAAATTCACTTCACAGTATGCAAGTGTGTAGTTTTTCATTTTATATCTGGGTGCGAGATATATCTTTCGTCTTTTCATTCCATCTAACGTGTAACCAATGAGGAACTGGTGAAGTTATTGAGCATCGTCGCAAGGCAGTGGGTTACAGTTACATATGTTCCATATGTATTGTTCTTTACATCCTTTCGCTTTTATCAATCTTGACTGTATTTTATCGGCAGCACACATCATCGGTTTCACCACGCAACCACGGTCCAAATAAAATGTCAATTAAAATATTTCTCGACTCTAATTCACGACTTTCTAATTCTACTTTTCCAGACCGGATCAAACTTCAACTTCTGGTTTTATCACAAAGTCCAGTGACAAATTTAACTTCTGCAAATTCTTCGTCTTGAATATTTCATGGTATGTACTTTTAAAGTAAGATTAGTGTCAGAAATGTCAAAAATGAATCGAATATTAAAAGAAAAAGACTTTCATTGTAATAATTTCATAATAAAAGCGTCTTAGAATAGTCACTTTCTATTTCCTCTTCTTTTTCACCCGATTCGCCCCGTCCTGCGCCCCGGGACTTGGCGACACCGGAACCTCCCCCCCCCCCCTTAAAACAAAACGTCTCCCCCTACCCATGGCTGTTAAAACACCCCCTCTTTGGTCAGACCCGACCTCAAATTTCAGACCCGAGTTTCCGCAGAAGCGCGCTGGCAGGTTCGTGAGCCGCTATGTCAATATAGAGCCCAAAAAGGCCTCCCTGCTGGCATGGCTGCGCACGGCACTGGATGAAACTGACCCCCGAACCTGATCATGTCCTCTCCTTTAGAGCTGTTCCCCCGCTCAGCATGCCTGAGCGGGCAATTAAAGTCGAGGAGTCGGTGGGGAGTCCCGGTCCTTCTGACCGAGCTCCCGACCGGCTAGGTCACACGACCCCTGATACTGTCGAAGCTGCGGTCTCTGATTCGACTCCGCATATTACTGGAGTCGAGACGGAGCCCGTGGCATCCCCAACTCCCGACCCTCTAGTGGATGCAATTTGTTTTCGTTCATCTACTCCCCATATCGACTAATCAGGGCTCAACATTAGATGATCGCCAGAGTTCTTCTCCTCTGGAGATCGCGGCTCCGCTGGATAACCTCCTCCTCCCGGATAACCCTTATATTAAAGGACCAGGAGGGCGACATGAATGACGTCGGGAATTGGAGACCCATCGCCATATGCCGCACGCTGTATAAGATCTATGCAGCCGTGATCGCTCGTCGTCTTCAGAGCTGGGACGCCAGGGGGGGGGCGTAATCTCCCCAGAGCAGAAGGGTTTTGTTCCTTCCGAAGGCGTCTTCGATGTCTTCATGCTCTACTCGATCATTGCGGATGCCAAGAAACATAAGCGTAACCTATACGTGGCGTGGCTTGACATCCGCAATGCTTCCGGGTCGGTTAGGCATGGAGCCATTCTCGAAGTCCTGGGACATTTTGGCGCACCGGAGTACATGTTGGAGGTGATCTTGGATATCTATCGGGACAACACCTTCACCATTCGTAACACGAATGGCTGTACGGCTCCAATTCCTGCGGGCAGAGGAGTTCGTCAAGGGTGCCCGTTGTCCGCGATCACGTTCAATATGGTGATTGAAGTCCTCCTCCGCTGTGTCAAGAGCCTCCCGGATGCCGGTTCCGTTGTGCGCCGGATGTGTCGTTCAGCGGACAGGGCTATGCAGATGATTCTGCATTGTGTGCGTCATCCCGCACGCAACTTCAGGCGCACCTCACAATTTGCGATGAGTTTGCGCGATGGTCCGGAATGGAGTTCAAACCTTCAAAATGCCGTGTTCTTGTCTTGGAGCATCTTGATGGCGCGATGGTCGTGGACTGTGAACCTTTCCAACTAAATGGGAGGAAGTCGCAGTACTCGGCCGATATGACTTCTGGAGGTATCTGGGCAAGAGCATGGGATACCGGATCGTCGGGCATGCTGAGTTTCTTGATCTTATCCTTTTATTTTGTCGAAGGCTTTTTTCTTCCGAGCTCAGCCCGTTCCAGAAGTTGCTTGCATTGAAGTGATTTGTTTTGCCAAGCTCTTCTTTCAGTTCCAGATTAGGTATTTTCGTCGTCATGACCTCGAGCGGCTGGACGCGGGCACCCGTAGTTTGTTTAGAGCCGCATTCCGGTTACCAGACCGGACCTGTCATCCCTTTTTCCATTCGACGGCTGCGGTCGGGGGTCTGGGTGTCCCGAATCTTGCCCCTGAAGCGGACATCTTTCGGGCTACCCAGGCGTTCAAATCTTTGAACTCCCCCGACTCTAAGATTTGTTCGGTTGCCCGCGCCCGCGAGTTCCTCAATCGTGAAAACTCCTCTGAGCCAGACGGACGACGCATTGGCGAATACAGTGACTTGTGGATTCAATTACGCCCGATGAGTCGCCAGATGGGCCTTCGCTGAGCCGTCTCCTTCGAGGGGAATTTCACTGTCACCACAAACGATTTCCTGATAGAGAGCACCAAGAAATTCACGCAGGTGTTGCATCATGTAAGTAATACCCGCTGGCTGAAGCGGTGGGGTGGGCTCCGGGACCAGGGAAAGACAGTTTCTTGCCATTCCCGGTTCAGATGCCCAAACTACTTCCTCTCCACCTCTGTTTCTCTCGCTCAGTTTGAGATCTCGTGGGTATTGAAAGCTCGATTGAATCTTCTGCCGCTACGATCCGTTCGTAGACGGTTTTCCGGCTATGCGGAACCGCGCGTGACTTGTAGCAAGTGCGGTTACGAAATCGAGACTCTCCCTCATGTGCCTCATGATTCGGTGCAAAGGAAGATCTTAGCCCATCTGCCCCCAACCAGGTTCTCTAGATGCGATGTCGGCGTAGTTTGTCGAGAGCATACCAGTAGAACAGCTGAGATCCTGCGGCCCGACTTGGTTCTCAAGGAATCGGGACGTTGTGATCGATGTGGTGTGCCCCTTCGACAACGGTGAGACCGCAATAGATGATGCGGCCCGTCGGAAGCACTCCAAGTACGAAGAGTTATGTCGCTCCATCACCCATGCCTCTGGCAAGGTGGTGGAGTACCACGCCTTTGTGGTTGGTTCCCTCGGTAGTTATGTGGGTTCTCATCGTGTCTGGAGGGCCTGGTGTGGACTCCCTGACAGTGTTGGCTAATTAACTTCACCCTCTTTTCCAGCACTGTCTTTTTTTCTATCTTTCCTTTCTTCTTCCCCACTTGTGTGATTGAGTTGCCCCCCAATCAATATTTATTTAATAGGAAATGCCGGGTATGTGCCAGCGATGAGCAGCGCCGGTGTGGCGCGGTCCATCTGTGGCATGTACCCGACCGTCTTAAGACATGATTGGGATGGGCAGTATGAACGTTCAATTTGTTGAGTGTCTGGTATTATAATTCAATTGGCCTAACCCGAGTAGAACCCACTAGTGGTTCCTCGCGGTGTGAAATCTTTTCACAAAAATAAGTACATTTATCCTCTGGCTCAAATTTGTGTGATTGTTTTTTTTATCTTCCCTCCCCTCCCCACTTGCCACCACAAATTCACGCCCAGCGGTGGGCATTGCACCCTTAGATTCATTTTAAAATTATTTAGTTTGCCGCCCACCCACATTATCCAATTTTTGATTTGCAGTTCTCATGTCTTCACACCCATAGTTCCCTTCGATTATAAAAAATATTCACACAAATAGATGATAAGAAAGGCGAGTGGTACGTAATATTCAGTACAGCAGATAATTTCTTTCGGAACCCACCGCTGGTATAGCCGGCCCTTCACTCATTAATTTTTATATTATGTGTTTGCCAGGCGGATGGCCGCCTCTCGCGTCGATGAGTATTAATTTTATAATTTGCTCATCCGCAAGAGGGCGCACGTGCCGTGCCGCCTGAGCCTAATTTTTTTTTTCCTTCAATAATTTTCCATTCCTTTGAAGGGCCGGCTCAGTTCGATTAGCCACTGCGATTTTCCTTTATAATAGCATGTTTTCTCGCAAACGTTAATTTATTTTTTATTTAGGTTAAATTCTCATTTGTATTTATTTTTTAAATACTGTTATTGCCCCCCTGTGTGGGGGAGGCCAGATATACTGGCGATTGTGCCATTAGCTAATAAAAGCATTTACAGACAAAAAAAGTGGTGGCATTTACAGACAAGCAAAGTGGTGCCAAACTATTGGAAAAAGACAAAACATTTTGAATTATCAGATCTATATTTTATTTTTTGGAATAAGGATTTATATGTTTATTAAATATTGTATTCGCAGTGGTGCACTCTCCATCTATTAATTTAATGTCTTACATTGGGCATAAATTTTGCATGTAAAATTTCATTACACAATAATTTTATTATATTTCAGCTTGGTGCAATGAAGATTTGATGTACAACTAAAGTTGCTGGGAGATGACTAATAATATGTTTTGTATTAAACTTTGGACCCATTGCAATAGTTCTGGAAAAATAATTATACTGGGACTTTGCCTCTGTCTAAGTTAATACCAAGAACTAACTCAACATGGTCTGCAGGAAAGTTCACAAAAAAAAACTGTCCAAACTTTATATTTATCCTGTTACCACTATTATTGGTTCCTTCTCATATCAAGCTGATACGTGTATTGATATTGGCCAAAAGTGGATGTTTGTTTTTAAGCGGAAGAGAAGAAAAATACATTTCATTTAAAGTGAACTCTTAAATTCATATACATATATATAGCTAGTTGCATCACTTTTTTCCTACATATCAATTATTTACGTTAACTATATTGCTAATCAATTTATATAAAAACTACTGTATCTTCAAGATTATTTTTCAATTGTAGTTCTGTAATTATATTTCTTGTGGCATATTTTTTCTTAATGGAGCTATTACTTTTATTGCAAAAGTTCAGCATTATTATTCGATGATGTAATCTGTTCTCATCTGACAGAAATTTTACTTTGATAAACATCGCTCTGTCATTGTATTTCATGAGTGATCCGCGCCCCGTATTATTGTGACCAGTATATTATATCTGATGTTGTGGAATCGCACATATTATCAATGAGATGCGGCATAGTCTCTCAAGTATTCATTTCGAAAGGTAGGCTATTACTAGACACCAAACTGACGAATAAAAAGTTAGCAAATGTGCAATATTTTATGTTATATCTCAAACCGTTTTAGTCGTGAATCCTGACTTGATTTCATATTTTTTATATTGGCTTATTAATGCACAAACTTATGGTTTCAACTGCAATTACATGCCTATTTTAACTATGTATGTTATTGTGTGTGGGCATGTATAGCTAAGTTACCTATGTTATCAATTTGAGCTGATAGTCTCTGTTTGGTATAGCTAAATCCTAGCTGCTTAGTTGCAGCTAGGAATGTCATCCAAATTATTAGTACTCTAAATATACGACTATGAAAAGCTTTTCCTCTTTGACTTTTGGCTGAACCACCAGTACTACTTATTTGATACATTAATAAACTGACTGAAAATGCAATAAAATAAACGATAAACTAAATTGAATTTAATATTTTTTTTTCAAATATCTCCACAGTATTTCAATATTACAGTATCAATATTTCCACAGTAGCAGCATTGTCTTGCATTTTTGCAATAATTATTGTATGAAAAATTTATATGCAACGCTGAATCCGATTAAATTTGTTTTAGTGTCAATATTCTTCTTATCGAAAGAATCACTTTAAAAAAGCAATCTTCTTCTGTCCATCAGCAATTCGTACAGTTTGATACTCGATTCCTAAAAAATAAAAAAAAAAAGCATGATTGTCATACTTATTTCAGTTCGGCTCTGTACTTGAATCATTATCCTTTTTTGTTTTGAATTACTGTTATTTATTTACAGAATAAGTTACTTCCGTCCATTGCACCGACTTTTTTTTCCAACCCCATTTATTTCTAACTCCCGTTCCTCTCGAATTATATTTAATCAATCTACCTTGAGCACTCTGGTTTCACAGCTCGAAAACCCACAAAGGGTTCTCTGTGATGCCCTCCACATGTGATGTTTAGTAAATTATTGCTTGTTAACTATATTTTTTTTCTGCCGTTTATTTTTCACATGCTGGTTAAATAAATAAATCTATCTACGAGTTGAAAATGCCTATTTTTGAGCGTATAACTGTCAATACCGCTATGAAATAGCAGTGTGAACGGTTCCTAAGCTGTTGTGTTGATTGCAAGAAAATGCCAAGTACATTTCAAGCACCCGAAAAGGGGCCATTATTAGATATTAGTATTATTTATGCAAAATTTCAATAATCTTTTCTCAAATATAATAATTTAATGATTTTTTTGTTGTGAAATATTTTTTTTGTTATCATGATGTTCATATTCTTTTTATTATTTCTCAAAGTTGTCAGAATTTTAGTTTAATGAGACATTAATTATAGAATACAGTAGGACAGTGCTTATTGAGCGCCCAAGTATAATCAAGTTGTATATATGCTGGAGATCCACTGATCAGTGATTGATGTATTGGTATCATAAGCTACCTTTAAATCGATATATTCTTCCTCCCAGCCCAAGGCCCTGTACCAGTGGTCACTTATAGACTTAGCAGGTTTGGAATTGCTGAAAAGATATGATCTTTCCCTGTTGAGCTTAGTTTACCCAAGTTATTGTACTCTTGGGTTGAGTGGTGGGCATGGATTAACGAGCCGGACTCAAAGCCGAGATCTTCAACCTGCAACCCCAACATGTTTAACCACTAAGCCATCGCGCCCAGTTCTGCTCAAAATTAGTAGATTGATACTATTTATAAAGAGCTTTTTGGAAATACTGATTATTTTGGTACTTTTTTACTATTTTTAAGTAGTGCTCAGCATAGCATAGGAATGACCAATGAATCAATTTCAACAAAAAGATCGACAAATAACACTTTTTGCCTACTTTTGCATGTATCAAATGTGTTTGAGAAGTGTTGGGCATTCTGAGCATCAGTGATCAATTTTGTAGCGATCTACAATTTGTTTTATCCAATGTAATGATTTTCTATTCTCATTATTTTCTAAATATTCTCGTGTGTCAGTGATACTTGATTTCATTTAGTTTGACTCGGATCGTTCCAGTGGTTTCTAAAATCTGGTTGGGTGCCTGGTTAACTCGATCAGTAAAGCGTAGGTAATAGGCTTCAAGCTACGCATCTCTGATCGTGATGACCTAGTCTCGAATCCTGTGAGTGATGACTATAGGGGAGAGGTCTGCTGGACGCCTAGTCGGCGCACGATGATTCACGTAAGCACTGCTTAAGGCTCCCTCAACCAACCAGGTCCTTGTACAGAAAATAATGAGAAATATATTAAGACTAAAACCTTCAATCCGATTTGGAACTAGTATCTGTATGAGAGGGTGTGGTTAGCCATATGTATTCTCGGCTTTCCTCTCCCACAAGATAAAATTGAAATCCTATCTTCCAAGATTCACCGGCACCAAACTGATCTAAACGTGTCTTAGCATTTGAAAAAATTTGACATTTCAAAGGTATTACTAAGGAATTCGGTCGAAAAAAGACCGCTCAAAAATAGTTTACATCACTAGGCCAGCGTTCTGTAGATAGAATTATGGTGTAAAGACCGAAAACATATATACACCGACCAGTGGCGCCAGCGAGTTCATTGGCACGAGGGACATCGAGAATTAAGGACACTTTAATCTTGTCTGAAGAAGTTATGCTCTGACGAAAGCTCACAATAAACTTATATTTCTGTGGAATGAGAACATGATATTTTTGGATATGATTAGACATCTACCTTCAGACTTTCATGTTTCTTTACCCCAGAAATTTAGAGTATTTTATAGCATATTTTAGAACGACCCTTTTCCAGTATATATTGTTGTCGATGACTTAACTTTTCCATTGCCCTGCTGATGAATGAAAAATAAAACATCGTTTGCTTTTCGCTGGTAGAGCAATTAGAATCACATGAATATCCGTGGTAGAAATCACACGATATTTATTTGTTTAAATCAGATTAAAACAATATCCAATTGAACTAGTTAGATCTGGCCGACGAATATTGCGATTTGACGATGATGGAAACCTGAAGTATAAATATCGATAGACAGATTTTGGCGGGATAAAATTGCCTTTCCATCGAGGTTGAATTTGCCGAGTGTTTTTAAACTAACTTTAGGTGTCATAACAGCGTGGTAGTGCATTTTACTATATCATAGAAACGGATACAAGAAATGAAGTTTGTGCGTGGAATGGAAATGAGGTTAGTGCGGTTTTTATTCGGCGTTGGAAACTACGCATCTCTGATCGTCGTGCCGAAGGCTCGAATCCCGCGAGGTATGATAACAAGCGAGAGGTTCGCTGGAAACCAGATCGGCGAACGATTGTTCACGTAAAGGCTTTCTTCATCATGTATATGCAAAATGAGTATGTTTTTGTTTCACGTATCATCTGGCATGTATGTCAAGAGTCCCGTGTGCGTGACAGTACGTAACCGAATTGTCTGAAGTGAAAATGAAAAGTTTGTTTTCTGATTTCATTTTTATTAAATTTACTGATATTCTTACACTCGCTGTGATATCACCCAGGGTTTGGTTTAGGAAACGCAAATTGGATATTTATATTCGTAATGTGAATTGTGAGCAAATTTTCTCCGAATTTTGTAAAAACAATAGATTGAAAATCCAAATTGAAATAAAAGAATATCTTCCGGTATTCATTAGCCGGATTTTCGAATAGGAATATATTATTTTATTAGCAATGATATATTCCTTGAAATAACTTTCCAAATAATCTAAACATGGCAAATTGAGCGCAAATTACCTGGGAATTTCGGAAAAGAAAAAAATTGAAAAACCCAAAATTGTGAAATCGAAAAAAATGCTTCGGTATTTATTAGCCGGATTTTCAAATAGAAATAAATTATTATATCAGCAATGTTTTATTGTCTGGAATATCTTTCTAAGGACTCTAAATTTGGCAAGTTCGACGCAAATCACTTTGACGTTTTGAAAATTACGCAATCGACGTCACAATTTAAATTAACGAAACAAGGAAAATTCCGCAATTGTGAAATCGAAGAATATACTTTGGTATTTATTAGCCAGATTTATAAAAAAACTACCAATAATATATATTGTTTGAAATATCTTTCTAAAGAGTCTAAACTTAACAAGTTCAACACTCATTCCTTTAAAATTTCCCAAATCCAATCCACACCCTCCCTTTAAATCGATCGATCAAATACATTTTAAAATTTCACAATGGTATATTTTCGCACTGTGATATTGTTTTGTACTATTGTGGAAACCACATTCGTCATGTAGGTTCTGTTTATGTTCATGACATGACGTCTTGTGTGATAATCTTCGTCCTAGAATAAATGGGCGATTTGCCGATCGCCCTAACTGGAAAACGATTATTTGTTGATTTAAAGTTTACGCTAAATAAATAATAGTAAAATAATTCAGGACCCTTCAGAGTCTTCATTTTCGGTGTCTGAGAAAAAGAGATTATACAACGGTGATTGGTTACACACTTGGATAAAAATGATGTTTTCCTGGCTACACTCGAACGGAATAATACGCCGGAGCAGAAACGATGCAGCGGTCCATGGGTTGAATTAATTACAGTACCGATAGCGTATGATAAGGCGTAGCGTGCATTTCCGTTTTGAGGAGTCATTCACGGACTCTTTGACAGAATTTAGTGCGGATAAATCTATTTCTTTTTAATTTAAATTCGCACAGAGCAAGGCCACAAGAGACAAATCATACTTGAAAATTCACCTGAGCCACTAAAGTGCAAAGAGATATATGAAATGCAGGAAAAGGAACTAAGAGGCCCATCCCTATAGATAGATGCCTATTAACGCGAGTTTCAAAGCCTTGTAGATCAACACGATCAGGAAAGCAGCGAGAAGGCAAGGAATTCCAAAGTTTAGAGATTTTTGGGAAAAATCTTCTTGCATAAAACTGTTTGTGACATTGCGGAACCTCCACAATGAATCGGTGCGAATTGGTAACAATCGTTTTGACCGATTAAATATTTTGTTCGGAGAAACGAAAGCAGAAAGCTCCCTTGAACAAAGACCATTGATATATCTAATTATCTTTGCGACCATTACTCTGTCGCGTCGTATCTGTGTAGAAAATAACAAAATTTTGAAAATATGAACTTTTGCGACCTTTACTAAGGAGATGCCCATAGTCCACAAAACACGTAAATTGAATTGTTAAATATATCATTCATTGACTTGAACTGCAATGCTAATCAATTTGTATAAAAACTACTGCTACAATAGCTTCATTCAGAGCAAGTTTTATCTTAGCAGAGAAAGGGAAAGCATTTTCGGAAGGGGACTTGCTAAAGGAATGTCTTTTAGAAATTTCTGATAGCCTTTTACTGGGTTTCCGCAACAAAAACGATATCAAATGTGCTATTAAATGAGAATGTTTAATAACATTTTTTTTTTTTATAATAAGTCAGGACTTCTTCATGAAACTTATTCTTATATTCTAATCCTCTTTAAATTTTTTTTCCATATGTCCCGACACATTAATTATTCTATCTTGTAATAATTAGGCTAAACTCCATTTTTAACTGCGGTATGAAAACTTTGTGCGCCTTCGGAAATCAAATAGTTGAATAATTCCTCATTGTGCTACTGCTTCGCATTTTCAAGATTATACAAGTAATCAAATCGTAAAATTATGATTGTGATCGAGTACCGGTTCTATATAGTCTTTGGACAACGGCGCCAGTAGCGATCAAGAGAAAAATCTTAATTTTTAGTCCGTCTCTATAAGAAAAATTGGATCGCGTTGATGAGCCGCCTGTCCATCTATGACACGTGTTTAATAAAACAAAAATTCTGATATAGATCATATAGGTTAATTTCATACGACACGACATTGGTAGAATATTATTATCATAAGCATTGTTTTCCGGCTTAGGATCAGTCCCATCACCACGCCATGAAACTATGGGATATTGTTTGACAATAAAAGGTGAAACCGGTAGACAAAAAGCTAAGATCCACCAGTAGCAGGCTAGGATACAATTTCATTTTATGCTGCGAGATAAAAAATGCCGAAAAAATGGCTTGACCATAGCCTATGGCGTATCACAACCTCCAGGCCAGATAGCTCGCCGATTTTAAGGTTGGGTGAGAGAGTTTGGGCTACGCCCAATTTTTCATTCATTTTGCATATAGCCTACATGATGAAAAAAGCCTTAACGCGAACCATCGTTGGCCGATCTGGATTTTAGAGAATTCATGACGATTTGAGATGCGTTACTCGAAGCGTATTCCGAACGCTTTCACTTGTTGAACTGACTGCGCGCACTTCCTGAACATAAACATCACTAACCTCATTTCCATTCCACGCACAAACTCCTTCTCTTATATCTATTTTCAAGATATTGTAAACTGCACTACCACGCTGTTCTGACACCTCGGTAAAAAATAAAAATAAACCACAAGCATTTTCTGTGATATTTGAAAAAAGTGAATTCAAAAAAAATTATAAAGTGGAATCCGAATTAAAAAAACGAGCCAAATTGGTGGGGAAAATAGTGTACTCGGGGTTTCGATAGAGCGCGTGATTATACTATTACGTGAAAAAGCTAACATGTGAAATTGAAAAGGCACAAACATTTTTTCGGAGTTGATAACAAGCTAAGAATACACCAAAAAGGGCAATTAAGGTATAATAATCATAAAAACACGAACTTACGATATCCATAGGAAAAATATATAATACCGAGGCATGAATATTTTTGGAAAAAGAAATGAATTAAAGGCAGTTAGAATGTCATGCCTATCAACACAAGGTGGTATATTCAACACCTAGCCATAACTGTGTGCTTCAAGGCTAATGAAGCCTGACATTTAAATTCCTACATTTAGCTTGGTAGGTTCGAGGAACAGTTGAAATCTGTAATACACGCAAATATGATTGTATTGTCAAACTGAAAGCAAATCTATCAGGTAGCGGCATAATCATTTAATGATGGGATGATTCCTGGCGAAATTGGAAGATTAAAGTCGCACCGCAAAACACCAGTCAAAATCCGAGATGTGAGCGTGAGTTGAATAAGCGCGCCACGGACGTTTCGAAAAATATTATTTGGACCATTCTACAACCTGCAGAGGTCTGCGTCACGCCAGAGCTTTATGACTCCCCAAAAGAATGACTCCATCGTGTTGCTTCGACTAGACTTTTAACATTTCCAATGTTAGGAAGTCAGTTGGTGAATCTCATGAAGAATCGTCCAATGCTAGGTAACGCGTTCACGATTGCTGACGAGTAACCGCATAAAAAGTTACTTGCCGGGCAAGTGGTCACATTGCGGGTGTGATATTAGCTTGAATTTGAAAATGCATTACTTTGCCTTGCTCGAAGTATCATGCGTGAGATAACCTTGAACAAACGTTATTCTTCCAGTGTTAGAAGGTGTCAAAAGTTGCGCATACATGAGTGAACAGCTCGAATTTGCGAGCGCGTTAATTTGCTTCACTTGAAGAACAATGCCTGATAAAGCCCAAGCAAAGATGAGAAAAATAAGTTTTTGGTAATCGGCAAAATTAGATGATTTAGATGGATTTATATGGCCTATAAACATGTCACCTTGTGCAGCTTTTATCTAAGGTGCGGGTATGGTGAAAGAGTTTGCAGTGATTAACTAGTATAAACTGCATTTCTACATTCAGAGCGCCATGTATTTACCAAAAAACCATCGAAAAGGTGGAATAAAGCGAAAGAAATCAACTTTAGATATTTAAATTTAGAAAACCGGGCTAAATAATCTGCTAAGCGATTCAGCACTTAATAAAATACTTAATAAAACATGATTCTGATACCTTTGACTGAAAAGCTTAAAACATTCAAAAAATCACGTAAATATAAACAGTAAAAATTGACATTCGATTATAAAATAAAAAAAAAAATACCGTCTCGTTTAAAATGCATTGGATTGATAAACTCGTCAGAAAAATTCTTGCTCTTCTTCAAGTTAATTTCAAAGTTTGGCGAGATGATGATTCATTTTGCTTACCTGTAAGTTATAAAATGTTCTTGAGTTGTCGTAGCTTGGACACGTAGCCGGAGGTCAACGCTTCTACAGTCCAAGCTGAGGGCTTGTATTGGTTGTTGTAAAACGACCCCTGGTTTGTTGGAGGATGGTGCGGTTCACTCGTGATTTGCCCTCTTTGGATGAGGCCTTTTACACTACGGCAATTCAACTGAACAGTCTCTCACGTCTTGTATATATTGTATTGTTGAGATAAAATGCGAAACAAATAAAAGCGGCGGCACTAATCTTGAAAGCAACATAAAAACCGAAGAAAACTAAAAACTAAACCGCTTGGCACAATATACAAAATAGAAGTGAACGAGAAACAAACCGGCCGTCGCCGACCTGCCAAGTCAACCATGGGATAATACTTACTGTTGAAAAAAAGAGTAAAATGTTGTTGACTTGGCAGGTAAGGCGACGGAAGAAAAGGGAATAAAGAATTATTTTGGTTTCCCGCGCTACAACGACACATCATGCTATATATTTATCATGCTATCTTATTTAGAGATATCGATGTAATATGACTCGAAATATCAGTCCATCGAAAGAACTTGGATGTTGAGTGAATAATATTACTAGAACGTCTATAGACAAATAACAATTTGTGAACATCATGGGTTTAGTACTCGATTCTTATTAAAAAATCTCTACATTTTATATGCTCAAATAAATAGGTTTATAGATATGCTAAAATATCGAGTTGTTTTTAGCGATGTGTAGATTATAAAACATTCGGAGGAAATTTTTCTTTATTTCATCGCCAGAGACATTACACTGTAAATCGTGAAAGTGGGTGCGGGATGGAGCGGAGTGGTGGTATGAAAATTTCGACCTAATAGGGTCGTATTTTAGGGTGGAATTCTTCATACTACCCTACCGTAAATACCATTGAAAGGAGATTTTTTCTGGGCGAGGCTCAATACAAATCGAGGGAAATATGCTAAATAGTGGCATGGAATGGGTGAGATGGAGAGTTGGGATCAAAATGATACAGAGAAAATAGAGCTTTTTGATACAACTGATACTGATATTGGCAGAGTCAAAAAATAGTAAAAAATCCAAGGTATTTTCAACGCATTTTTAACTTTTATTGACTGACCGAACAAAGGGTTACGGTCGGCTGCTTTAAGGTTAAAGAACAACACGTGGTGACGCGGAATGGCGGTTTGCAGTCTCTTTCGTTGCAGCAACTTTGAACTCGTAACCAATGCGGCAACCTTTAGCTGTTTAGTCCGTCCATGAATTTACTTTCTAGTTTTACTGTTTAGGGATTGGATTACTCTGTATGAAGAATTGCATTATTCGCTGTTATATAAGACATACTATGGAACATAATACTAACGCTATAGACTTACGTAATAGAAACAGACAAACTTGCAAAAGAAGCCTTAACCATTGAACTGGTGGAGGTTATCTACATCAAAAATATATGTTTGATTCAAAGGTACAGGGCAGCTTGGTGGCTAGAGATGAAAATAAAACTCAAAGATTTAAACATTGAACACTCCATAAAGGATGCAGCAAAATGTAGACAAAAAGAAATAGCAATTCAGAAAGAGTTGGCAGGTTTGAAAAAAAAACTTGATCAAAGAAACAACATGTACTGGCTAAATTCAAGTAAAAAAACAAAATGGTGACAATGCAAAAAGAACGGGGCAATATACTCATAATACAATATAAAGCAAATGCTCTAACGTTAGACTATAATAAGGCGTTCTTGTTCAAATTGTTCTTCAAAAAATTGGAAGCCAAACACAAATTGCAAAGATAATAGTGAAAGATGAAAATACTGCGGACACTTCAAATCGTAGTGAAATGATGAACATTGCAGATTGCAATCAAATTCTGTGAACAGCTGTACCTGTACTGTGTATGACGATATGGAATAAGAATAGTCATGAATGGCTATTCGAGCAATAAATTTTCAATAAAAAGGGGAGTATGTCAGGGAGCATGAGTCTATTTTTATTTATCATTGCAATAGAGCCATTGATAATAAATATTAACTATGAACAAAAGATAAAAAGGGATTATAAAGCCAGACAACAAAAATGATGGAAGGACTAACTCTGATAATGATATAACCCTTAGCTTTTATCCACAGTTCTATTACAAATCAATAATCAATTTTATTAAAACAAGTATAGATATCAATAATGGAAATTCTCATACTACGTATATATAAGGAGATATTTACTGAAATAAACAGTGAACAATTAAAACAAAGCCAGGAATAAGATGGATTGCTGGAAACGAAACTTGTGTACTTTGTAACAAGGAACCTGAATATGCATTTCATTTATTTTCAAAATGTAGTTTTGTACATTATATTTATGAATTTTAGAGAAAATATTGAAAGTTAGATTTAAGTGGACCAGAATACTCACACTTGAATAATGTTGAAACAAATGCTACTATTTTATTAATTTCTATTTTGAGATATAAAATATGGACAGAACAAAATCAAGCTATTTTCCACAAAAAGACTCCATCAATAACGGGAGTTAAATAGACGAATAATTCCAAGTTTGTTTATGAATTGAATCTTCTGTATCAATGGAGAAATTAATTTTTTATTCCATTATGACTAATTTTTTTTCCATTTTATTACATACTTACCTGTAAAATGCAAATATGATTAACTACGACAAAATGGAATATATTTTGATGCTGATGTGATGTCGAAAATTCATGTTGGATGTTAAAATAATTGTGGCATACATGGTGATATTGATCAAATATAACTGCATCAACTGTTACAGTACAGCCTGTCATCGTGTCTCGTCATGCACTTGCTTTTGGTCACCCAATTCCAGCCCCAAGGGACCAAAACCACATTCCTACAGCGAAGAATCATCATCCCACGGATATGCTCACGGATATAAGACTGCAAAGATCAAATCCCTCGATTGTAAGACGGCACTCGAAATCATCAATTACATGAGTTGATGGGGGATTTATTCTTGGACCTAATCGACCCGCTATCACTGTCAGAAAAAATGAAGATCAGTCTAAGGTGTGCATATAATATGTTTGGTAAAATTGTTTTAACTTTACTCCTTAAAAGCTTAAACAATGCATGACACACTGAAACCTTCACCTTCAGACACCTGAAGAAAATAAAAGCCTCACAAAGTTTAGTACCAGTATATATATGTCTGGATATTATCTAATATCTCCATGTTGGAAGTGACATATCTTAAGCCAGGAGGGAACATTGAAACTCTCCTTATGCCAAAAATACTACCAAGTTTTTTAAAGATATTCGGAAAATGTGGCGAAAACTTTGTTCAAACGAATTTTTTATCTGGAGAAAATCAACCTAAATAATGAATACATACAAAAAATGACAACGTTCTAGACACCTAAACCTGGCTATTAATTATTTTTTTTATATATTTCAAAAACTTTTTTTATTGAAATTTGCTTCATAAAGACTGAAAACACCGTCTGAAAGGAAGCAACTAACAGCCACACATGACAAAGGGCTAGTTTCACACGTAGCCCCAGCAACTGCACTCTTAACTGCTTGAAAGTGGAAAACACCCTATACATGACTAACCAATATAATAAAGTGCACTAAATGATTTCTGCCCTGGGCGATATTGAAACCATCTACTACCACTATCAGGAACAACCCGAAAAACCACAGAAAGCAGTTGCATAAAATATATTGGTATAACAAGATTTAAATAAATTTTAATGACTTTTAGTGTCTCGATGTTTGTGATCTTAAATCATTTTCTCATTTTTCAGCCAAAAATTGAAACCACATTTGGGCCAGCATATTCAGCAGTTACAACAATAACTACAGGTAAAATTTACTTTATTGTTTGTCAATAAAGAGTTAGAATTTCTTGGATTTTGTTAGACCGATGCAGACTGGCATAATGTCAGCTACTTTGCTACTCAGACAATGAAAAAAAGAACTAAAATGCTTAGTAGTGTCTAGTAACAAGCGAACTGTACAAAAAAATCCAAAAGAAACTCAAAGTAAACAAGGTTCTGCTGAGTTTGCTTCTGCTTTAGTCTGATGAATGCTCGGTTGTTTGTATTGTTAGTCACTAGTCAGCAATGTTTTGAAGTTCGCATATTCCTTCTTCTGTTACATGTGCTTTTGGACAGCTGCTCGCCTTGCGATGCTCAGATTGTTCAGTGCACTGCATTCTTCTAACGAATCATAGCTAAAACATGTCTAGTGCCACGATCAGGAAAGCAGTGGGAGGGAATTCCAAACTTTTGAGGTTCTTTGAGCAAACTTCTTTTTTCTGCAGATTATTTGACAGTTTGAAATGATAATTGAATTAATTCTAATCTTAATAATTTCTAATCTTAAATGATTTCAATTTTGGATTTAATAATTTAGTACCAGTATATCCAATTTTTCTGATAAGCTATTTTGAAAAGCGCAAAAGTAAAATATGAATCTCCAACTACCGGTATCTAAATATCTCCTCTGATCTTATAGTTTAATCCCTTCACAGATGACAGTTTGTTGGTGCCAATTCAAGTCTCACGAACCATGAGAATGCTTGTAAGTTTGAGATGGTCAAAGATTTTCTGCAACTAACTGAAGACAGAATCACTGAACTTACCAATGCTATATGAGGCAGAAAATAGCTTTCGGAGGTTTGTTTCGAAATGAATATTTCTTGATTAAAGATTTTAATATTTTAGTGTAATGGCCTAGGCAGAATGTGAGCTTCTGCTGCTATGAAGAGACCTTCAGAAGAAAAATTAGCAAATGAGCAATGTTTTGTGATCTCTTGCTAGAACAGTGCAGTTGCTGGTACTACATCTTTTAGTAGCTCTTTGCTATTTAATACGTTGTCGGCTGTTAGTTGGCATCTTTTAAGCAATGCTCCTGGCCTTGCTCAGAGTGAATTTTAATAAAAAAATATCTCTGAGATACCAGATACTCCTGCCACTAGGACACATGAACAAATGGGTCCATCTGAAGAAATTTTAACAAATCGATAATAGTTCTTTACCTGTATCTTACTAGAAGATTAAAATGTCACTTTCTGAGTGCCTGGTAGCCTCCCAAGCATTGCAAAAAGTTTGAAATCATCAAGGGTTTGGAAAAGAGACCTAGCAAATACAATGATGGTTATTCGGAGCATCAGAGCCAACTTATCTTGCATTGAGGAAAAACCTCAATGTGTTGTATGCAGTAAAGTAATGCCCTGACCTATTCAATGGATTGGTGTGTTGAAAACACTGTGCATGTAGTAAGAGATGACTGAAACTAAAAGTGGTAGATGGTTTATCATTGTACAGGGCAGATACCACTTACTGCACTTTACCATGACTGTTCAGTTCCACTTGGGATGTTTTCCGCTTTGGTTACCAGGACTGGTGCTGTTACCCTATCTGGTTGTAAAAATCCGTTGCGGCTTCCTTTTCCACCTTGCTTAGAGTGAATTTCAATAAAACAATAAAAAAGAGTAGGGTGAAAAGAGTGCTATCTGTCCTGGGCATTGGTGAAACTATGACATCTTGGTATCCTTCGATTTTCGATTTTGAAATTCGATTTTCGAACTTTATATAGCATTCTCATGTAAGTTTTGCTCTTTGTAAACTCACAACTTGCTGGTGTTTATTTATTAGCTTCCTTAAAAAAAATGGCAAAAATAAAGCTATTTCTGCGGAAAAACGAGCTCAGATAAACCTATTAAAAGAAGAGGGTTATACAGAGTGATAAATATCCATCGTTACATCCATCGGCTTGCCGTTAGTAAAAACTGCTGTGCATCAGGCTATAGTTAAGTTTAAAAAAAATAAGAAAGAAAATACAATAGCCTATGCAGTACTACATGTAAAATTGGATTACACTCTGCGACCCCTGAACTTCGTTCTAAGGCATATATAACATATAGTTCAATTCTTCTTGTAGATGTCTTGACACAAAATAAGAATAAAATCACTGAAGAATTATGTCAACTACGGCAAGACACTGCGATCATTTCCAATGAACTTCAGAATTTAAACACAAAGCTCAACATGGGAGGAATTGGATGTAAGTCTCATTGCTGACGAAAGAATTTTAACATTTGGGGAGGTTTACTAGGGTTTTGTACTAGTTTATTATTTTTTTAGTAGAATTTTGCAGAATATGGGATTCGGAGGTATCATTAAGTGAACTGTAAAACCTTTTTCTTGTGTCCTTGCGACTTTGGATCAGTTTAAGAAGTTAGGCAATGATCTAACGAAAGCTTGCAAATATACTTGTAATTTTGTGGAAAGAGATCGTGTTTGACTTTGATACTATCTCATTCAAGCATTCTTGTGGCAACAGCCACATACGGATTTGAAGTCCCAAGTAAACAAAGAAGGTTTTACAGTTCACTCAACGATACCTCAGAATCTCGTACTCAATAAAGCTTAGTTTCAAATAACTCCTTGATTAAAATAATGTTTTCAACGTTTTTGATATAATAATCATATTTTGCTGCAAAGTCATGATGTATGTGAAAATTTTACAACGAAAATTTAGCCTATGTCATGATTTTACTGCTAAACGGATTTATTCAAGAATAACGTAGAAAAAAAATTACTTCCAATCACAATTACAAAATAACTGCCTTCAAATAAGAATATTTATGTCTTGTAGGTACGAGCTTTAGAATAGTTCTTACGTATTTCCTGCAGGTCTTAAGAGGCAACTTAAAGAAAACAAAAATCTATCACCCGGGCAGTTACCATTCACTGCACATATTTCTGTTCTTGATTTGGCAGAAAACATCAAATTATAGCTGAGAAAACATATTCTGATTTCATCTAAAAATGAAATTTTTCCATGGTCTTCCATGGATTTGATGGGAACCAACCCTGGGCAACGGTAAAACCATCCTCCGTTTTTGTTTTTTTCAAATTATCACCCAGGTCACTTGCCTCTCTTTATTAAAGCAGTTTGGTCTCATGCGGGATACGACTGTCCAAAATATTTGATTCAATTTCTGTAACTATTCTAAATCAACGAAATGATAGTTTCAAATTTTTTTCATAAAGAATTGTGAATTTTGACGTAAATTATAAGCTGATAAAAAGATGTCTTTGTTTATTATATGACTTCTGATTCGATTCAGGAAAATTATTCGATTCTATTTTAAAACCAAAATATATTGAATTGTGGCCGCCCCCAGTGCGGGTTGATCTTCATATAAAGCATGCTGTTGCTGGTACAATATGTTATATATCTTTTATTATTATATCTCTGTTCGGTTAAATAGTTTCTTTTAGGTGATACTCTGGTTTTCATAGGGGAATGGATCTCCTGAAATATAGTACGATAATTCTGATTGTCATCAAAATTTCTTATGCTGGGCATGGTCCACCTATCCTAAGAAGATGGTGTTATCATTGTCCAAGGCAGATACCACTCACTGCTCTTTACCATGGCAATTCAGTTCAGTTTCTGATGTTTTTCACCTAAAGTGCAGTTGCTAGTATTACGTCTTGTAGTAGCTCTTTGGTATTGAGTGGCCGTTATGTGATTGCAATTTATGCATTTCTTCTGGCCTTGCTTAGAGTGAATTTAATAACAAAAAAATGGGAGGCAATGCCAGTTTATTTTCAATGACATTCGGGAATACGGTACTAAACCTCATGAAATTCCAGAGAAATTCTGCATTTCATTTGAGATTTGTGTGATTTCCTGTTAACTTTCATGATTTCCTGTTGCTTATTTTTTGTTTTCATTCATCCGAGTGAATCACCCTGATCAAAACCCTGTACGTGCAGCCACTTATATGTTAACAGGGTTAATTATATTGGAAAATTTCCCGGTTCATGCTTATTCAATCAATGAATATATGAACAATCTAAGCTTCCAACCATATTCAGGCTTGCAGATTCGTTACAATTCACGAGATTCCGAAATCTTTCCATAAAGAGGGTAATATAGTATATTAAATAGAGTCAATGCTGGATTACACAGAAAATAAGCAAAAGGAACCTCAGGGAATCAATGTTTCATTCTTGAAATGAATATTTTAAAATTGCATCATATTGATGACTGTGAGACAGTTCATATTAGGTTCTACTTTTGCCTTGTCTAGATCGAATCTCGTTAAATAAAAACTCTACTATTATCTCTTTTTTTTCTAGTATACGACCCTCAACAGATCTTCAAATGCAAAGGGACGTTTGTGGTACACACAGGTCCAGTGTGGTGCTTGTTCGTTCATGGAGCTTTGTTGTTCAGCGGATCGTCCGATAAGAATATAAAGGTACCTATTCATTGCCCTTTCTTTCATTCTAGCATAGATATATTAAAAAGTGGTAGATGTTATAGTATCGCCCAGGGCAGATACCATTCACTGAATTCAAATATGTGTTTATGATGTTTTCTGTTTAGAGATCAATATCTATTAGGGTGATATAAATTTGTTTTTTTAGGAAGTCTGGTATAAATATGTCATTGCTATTTCATAACAGTGAAATTTGATTGCTGTCAGACATTCTTTAAGAGACATTTCAGTCTTTTAGTCAGAGATTTACTATAAAATTTTTACTATTTAATGACTTCTCTTCTTATGATTTGATTTACTCTTGGTGTTTGTGGTTCTGTTGTTTTTAAAAGGTTAAAAAAGCAAGCCCTAAACTAACATAATCCTGTTGCAATCTTCTTTCAGTTCTGGTACACAGCGACAAACTATAAATGTCAAAAAACATTGGAAGGTCACACTGGTATTGTCCTGGCTATAACGGCTAAAGGAAGTAACTTATACAGTGGATCTGCTGATTGTAAGATCAAGGTTTGTAACAATATTCCTTTATTTTTAATTTAAATTTGGGTACTTCGGGGGTCTGAAATCGAACTGACATTTGGGTACTTCGGGGGCCCGAAATCGAACTGACACAAAAAGCTTCAAAACCATCAACACGGCTAATTTATAGAAGTATTGGTGATTTTGAATCTTTTTCTGCAGTTTGGTTGCTACAAGTCATCAAAAAAAAAAGTTTTAATCATCTAGTAATTGATATATCATGATATATTGAGCATTTGATGTATTTTCTTGTGATGATACACATTTTCTTCGGTTGTCTGAAAAGCATCCGAGTGTCTGATATTCTGCTATCAACTAGAAATCACACTCTTAGAAGCAAGATTCGAATTTCACTACATTGTTCATCAATTGTAGGCAAATGATCGCCAAACATTAACTGTTGAATCGATGTTCTCATTCGAGTAGATCAATCTCAATAAAGTGCAGTTAGTCCTAGTTTTTTTCACAGCCACTATTCGAGTAGATCACCCTGTACACGGCCTTGTACTTAGAGACAAATTGGATATTGTTTATTATGGAAAGATATGATTGTTCCGGTTCTGCCTAGCCTATCCAAGTTATTACACCCTGGGTTGACTGCCGGGCCTAGACTAGCAAGCCGGACTTGTTGGGACTCGAAACTGAGATCTTCAACTTGTGATGCCATGACTACCATCATGCCTAGTTAGTCTAGTGAATAGACAAAAGCATCTCAACTTCTCAGTTCGAGTTACTAGAGGTCACTCAGGCTATTACATTACATAGGTTGATTGGTGGGAATAGAATTATGAGTCGGACTTACAGAGACTCAAACTCAAGATCTTTAACATTTAAGGCAATCATGTTATAACCACTAGGTCACCAAGATAAACAGATGGTTTATGCAAAATTTATATCTAGTGTCGTAACAGGCGACTAAAAGGAAATATAGAATTGGTATATGGTTCAACGTCATCCAGGGCAGATACCACTTACTATACTTCACTTTAGAGGTTCTGTTTGTAATGTTTTCTGCTGCCTCTAAAGTGCGGTTTCTGTACAACATTTTGTAGTAATTCATTGCCAATAAGTGGCCATTAGTTGGTTTCTTTTAGGTCCTGATCCCTGGATTTGTGTGGATTTCGAATAATAAAAATAAAAACATATTATTACTCTACAGGTGTGGAACATTAACTCGTTAGAAGAAGTGAATTCCATGGAAGCTCATGAAAATGCTGTCTGTACATTAGCCTGTTCAAATAACTATCTCTTCAGTGGGTCGCTGAAAAATATTGAGGTTTGAGTTTTTTGCAATGGCCAATTATTTAAAGGGATTGATGAAAGGATCTGTACCATTTATAGAAGAACAGGTTTTAGTGTTATTGGAAAGATGAATCTTTTTTATTTTGCTGAGACTACCCTAGTTATTACAGTCTGAGAGAGGGGTGGGCATGGATAAAAAAAGCCTTACTATCACGCAATGTGCCATTTTATGATGATCACGATGATCGTATAGTCACTATTGCAAAACTATTCGGAACATTTATTTATTGCCATGTTTTCTGCCTAAATTATTTTTGTTGTTGTTGTTGTTTTGAGTTAGAAAATGTTTACGTGTTTACTGATTGACAAACAAATGGATTTGTGATATATTTTCTCTTTCACAGGTTTGGAAAGTTGGAGGGTCAGACCTGACGCTTCATCGGGAACTGACTGGTTTAAATCATTGGGTCCGAGCTCTGGTCGCCTCTCAGAACTTCATATATACAGTGGCAGTTACCAGACTGTTATGGTGGGCATATTTATTATATCTTTTTTTATTGAAAATTTGCCCAAGACAAGTATAAAACAGGCTGGCTTAATTTTGTTTTTCTTCGTGTGTGCTAAACGCACATTACATTTTCCTTGGGAGACCAAAAAGCTTCAAAACCATTAACACTTCTATTTCATAGGAATATTGATGATTATGAACCTTTTTCCTGCAATTCAGATGCCCAAAGAGTAATTTTTGAGTCCCGGTTCAATTTTATGGAATATTTTCAATTTGCCAAGTTCTCCTCTGATGGAATCCATTTTCTTTGGGTGTCTGGGTAGCAGAGTAGCTGACATTCTTTCTGCCAGCCTGAGTTCTCGTATCATTTAACGGCCAAGATCCATGTAAAATAAAAAAATACCTGCAAAAGCAATTGCACACGAAGTAGAGATGAGCAATTCGGAATACTTCACTTTTCCATAATTATTCGGAATACTTGATTCGAAGGCATAATATCTATTCCTATTAAGAGTTTTGTAGGATATCGAATATTGATGACTTTGGCAAAAATCTCAATTTTTGGTAAAAAAAATGCCCTATTTTAATAACTTTTTTCATTACCATATTTTGAGTACCCTTCAATAAGGAAGTCAGGCTTGTACATTATGCGAACTAGTCTTGTAGATTCAGGCTTTGGAATTACTCTAGCACATTTCCTGCTTGCTGTGAGAGGTGACCAAAAGGATTAAAAGCGTAATAGCTGGTTCTAAATCAATATCTTATTTATTGATAGATCCCTGTTGAAACAACATGTTAAACATGTGTGGTTTGTTTTTCTAATGTTAACATATTTCTACAGCTCTTATTTATATCATGTTATAAAAATTCAATTTATTACAAACATTTAATTTTGTGATTGGCAGGTAGTCTCGATCCAAAGATTTCAAGATACTCTATTTTCTCGTTAGTGTCTTCCAACGAAAAGAGATGTGCTACTGAGTTATCTTCATCGCAATTAAGTAAGTGAAAGCTGCCACAAACAAGTATAAATGATACAGTAAAGGAGATTGGAGAAATTTGACTGAAATTTACAGATGGAAGCACACCAGTAATTATTTTGTTGCTCAAAACATTCATTATTCTATTTGGCTGACATCTGAGTTTAAAACCACTATACTACACACTTGGGTGAATATAAATCAAGTGTTCTTTTCATATTATGTAACAGTAAATCTTAGTTTGTCACGATATATTCTTGTTTGGAGCTATTGATGAATGGCATCGAAATTATATTTAATTCCAAAAACATATTAATCAAAGCTCTAAAATCATTATTGTAAGATATATGTACATTATTTCAAGTTTGAACTTATTTATCTGCTATTTATTTAGCTGAACAACTACCGTTCCAAGACGCCTCGCACTAGAACCTGGAAGATCCTCTGATAATTCAACTATAAGGAGTCTTACATGAGGTAAGCTGTTTGAATGTGTAAGAAGTCTTCAAAGTCAAATGGCACCTTTTTAATGTTTTTTGGTGTTCTTTGATATTTATGTATGGTTTTTTACTAATCTTGTCGTGCCTCTCTTGTGAAATCTGTCTACTTTTTGGTTCTTGTTCAGTGTTGCTTCAATTGGGACAACAAATGTTTTTTTTATTCTGTAAACTTATATTATCTCAAATAACTTAATTTTAAAATGTCAAGTTTGCCCTTTTTTTCTCCGTTGTTACCTCAATCGAATTAAAATTTCCTAGCATCACACATACCGTATGTGAAATATACCAGAAAAAATAAATAATATTCATTTCACATTACGCAAGTATACAGTTTAAATCTATATCTGGGTGCGAGAAATATCTTGCGTCTTGTCATTCCATTTAATGTGGGACCCATGAGGAACCGGTAAAGTTATTGAGCATCATTGCAAGGCAATGGGTTCCAGTGCCTTGCCCAAGAGCACTCGTATGTATTGTTCCTTGAACCCTTTCGCATTTATCAATCTTGACTGTGCTTTATCGGCAGCAGACATCATCGGTTCCATCACGCAACCACGGTCCAAATAAAATGTCAATTAAAATATTTCTTGACTCTGATCCATGACTTTCTAATTCTACTTTTCCAGGTCCGGATCATACTTAAACATTTGGTTTATCACAAAGTCCATGACAAATTGAACTTCTGCTAATTCTTCGTCTGGAATATTTCATGGTATGTACTTTTAAAGTAAGATTAGTGTCATAAATGTCAAAAATGAATCGAAGATTAAAAAAAGACTTTCATTGGAATAATTTCATAATAAAAGTGTCTTAGAATATTTGACTTTCAAAAATTAAAATAATAAAATGTCATAATTACATAATCTGTGAAGATGAAGACGCCTTATTTCCTTTTACCTATTGTCATATTTCCTGAGTTTATGTTATGAGGCTGGGAAATTTATCTCGCTTATGACGTAACTTATAGCGATATCACGCAGCAGGCATTCTAGCGCCTCATAGACGTGATACAGAAAAATTTAAAAATGTAATGGTAGGGGTAGCCATAATATCATAAGTCTTTTGCCGACTGTGCAATAACATTTAGCATGGCCAAGTTTGGAAGAACCAATTAAAAACTAAACTTCCATGTTCAAATATTAATGTACCGTTCAAGAGATTATGTAAAACAATTTGATTAATAGGCTTTAGCTGCAGTCAGAAGCTACAAATTGAATCCACTCCCTTTATTCAATCACATGTTCATGATCGGTCGTCCGTTAATTACTTTTAATATTGTTGCTAAATTTGCCGTCAGTGGTATTGTCTGTATAGGATTTGAGTTTTCAAATCTCTACATTCGATTAAAGTGTGACCAATTGAGACAGGTACTATAGAATTCACTCAAGTTGTATATCAACACAAAAACGGGTTGTATATGTTCCCTGGCCGATTCAAGTGGAACGTCCAAAATAAAAGCGATGATTGTTAGGGTTCTAATTCCCTTTTTAATGAAATGGAGATGCTGCTAATCTGGAATCTACTTCAGTGGTATGAGGGACAATGTGTATTGTTCTATGTTATAAATATGTGTGAACACATATTAAATGCATTGCATGATATTGCATAGTGGGAAAAGAATGATTGCTATAATAACGCTATAATTCTGCCGATTAACTGCCGTATGGATTCGTCGCTTCTTTTTTTTTTAAGTATATTTTTTGTTGTTTTTTTATTCTTCGTCACTCATCATTTTTTCCCAGAAGGGAATTTTTTCCTATTCTAGTTTTTGTCTGGGGCCGCTCAGTTTGGGCGACGCAGTTGCCAGGTCGACAAGTATACAGTATTTGGAATGTCAGACACCTGAAGAAAAAACGAGATTCTGCAACCCTGTTATGGACTGTGCTGGCATAAATTTGATTACTGATATTTCACTGTAATTACGGTGCCATGCCATATTTGTCTAATCATATATAATACTTATATTGTTGCGAATTATAATTTTCTTTCCAGAATCAGCACAAAGACCAATGGATCAACCTTCAACTTCTGATTTGCCACAAGTTTCATCGACAAATCTTGGCATTAGAAATCCAACTGATTCAAGTGCTGTTAATCCAGATACAACCAGTCAAGGGTCGTCGTCTTCTAGTGGAACATCTGGTATTTTTTTCTGAATTTTTGAACCATTGATTAAACTGCAGTTGAGAAACTTTTAAAACTTAATGATACATTATACTACAAGCCAGACTGGCAGAATGCCAGCTACTCTGCTGCGTAGGCACCCTGATGGGTTTTATCAGGAGAGAGTCCAAAATCTTGGCAATATTTCATAATATTCCTTACCAAAAAATAAAAATGTTTCTGAATGCAACAAACTGTAGTAAAAGTTCAATATTCAATCCGAAAAAACAACATGAGCAGTTGAGAACAATCGAAGAAAACCAAATTTTTGTTACTTTGCTACAAGCTAACAATACGACTTTACTTCAATATGCAATTCTAGTGCCACAGAATTTATAATTAGAATATAAGAATACTTAACTGTTCGGATAAGGTATTCAAATAGCTTTCAAAATACCACTACTAAGTAGAAAACTGTCAAAACCTCGTATTTGTAGTTTTTAATCTTAAGAAGTCCTTATAAAAATAATATATGAGTCATGTTTGCTTTACATGAAAACAAACCATTCTTGCTCTATTCTCAAATTAAAGTCTTTTGCTTGTAATATAAAACAATTTATTCAGATAGGAGACGACTCCTGAAAAAGATTTCGCCAAAAGATGAAGCTAGAATGTCGGGAAAGTAATTCGAAAGAATGATATTACATGTAAGTCCTCTATGATTTAAATTTATTAAGAAGTGAAAACACTTCAATAATATTTTCAGAATAATCCTGCGTGTCGTAAAAGACGACTAAAATGAAACAAAGAAGTGATTGTTTGTTTTACCGTTGCCCAGGAAAAATACTGCTTAGGCATCATGC
>OZ023140.1:4610390-4808741 GCA_963675895.2 Styela plicata
CACATTAATGTCTTCATATAAAAAGCTTTTCACAATTTGCCGTGGATCGAGGAAAAACAATACGTAAGTCGAAGCAAAGTATAAGCCTCAAAAGGGACAGTTTTGGAAAAGTACGCAAAATATGGAACTGTGTAAACACTTCTAATTTAATATCGATTTGCGTTGGAGGCAGGACATAGAAATATCAAACAAAAAATAAACAAATTAACTTTCTACAAACTCCACTATAGCTATACAGTTCTGTATGGAATGTTTTCAGTTTATGTGCAGTCACGGGGCTTCCAATTTGTGAAGCTCTCTACTATTCTAGTAATCATTAAGATTATTTTTAGGATGCTGCACACATACCTATTGCATAAGTGCAAAATCTGAACATATAACAGAAAAAAATTTGAGAATTTGATTTGAGAATCGCAAATCCACGTCTCATGCTCGCCCATTGACGACCCAATGATAGCTTACATGTGCAAAAAAACTTACATGTGCTTTCGGCCTCAACCGAAGAAAATTTTAATTGAAAAAAACTTACATGAGGATGGTGCAAAAGTATTTTTTTTTTTGATAGTTTGAAACACACTATGTCTTTGTCATTTATGAATAAAAATACTATTTGGGAAAAAAATAAGTATATTCCACAACCCGGTGCTTCTCAGATGGGAACACTGCTATCGTTCCAATTTCCTTTAGAACGGCATTCTACCATAGTTGCATTACATTTGGCGAGATAACGTGCCGACTGTAAAGGAATTACCTTGTAGGGTGGGGTAATTTTCTTTTTAAAAGAAAAAGTGTGTAGCGAAAAAAACTGGTATTTTGCCCCAAAATCAATTTTCGCAATGTGTTCAATAGAGTATCCGCCTATTAATATAGGTGGCCATAGAGCCCTGAAGGTCAAGGAAAGGTCATAATTTAGTGCATCGTTCATAAATGTGCCCCCAAACTATGACAAATTACAAATCTTTGGTCTTGGTAGTAAATAAATATCAACTGCTGTTTATGTCGGATTTGTCAGATCTTAACCAGAACATATGGATGACAAAAAAGTGACAGGCCGAATATTGAGTCACACTGTTAAAAAGATTGGGAGGAACAAAGATAACAAAAACCAATATCAAATTAAGTGATAGGAAACAACTTCTGAAAACATACACAAGCGATGCACGTTTGTCTTCACCAACTGTGCACAACACAAAATTACAAAATCAGACGGTTGACTACATCAGTCATTCCTAAAGTATGGGTAGTGAAAGGCTATAAAAATGGTAGCGATGAGTTGAAAGTAGAGATGGGCTAATACCAAAAATTATACCGATACAAGTACCGATACCACCTTCTTAATTTATATTCCGATACCAATACCGCCGATACCGAGTACTTTGTAGATTATGTTGAAGGCCTTTCTGTATCCACATACTTATGTCCTTGTTATAGTTGTACCCAGGTATGTGTGCGCCTACGTACGTTTGCACCCTTAAACTCTTGCATCCATTTGATTGCAAACTTTTATGGATGAAAATATAAAGAATTGTTGCTGCGTTCAAGCACACATGGGTCCAAAGATTGAGTGCAAATGTTCGTGGTTACACAACTAACGTGACACCTAAAGGCCACAAAACACGTGAAGTTGTCACACCGATGCGTTGCATTACGTTTCGAGCAATAAAGTAAAAACGGCAATACACGCCTGCATTGCTTTGCGTTAATCGTGTTCACGTACAAAGCACAAGCGTAAAAAAAAGAAAACAAGCACTTTGCGGCAGCTTTCATAGCAAAACGTTTTGTTTCATTGGAAAACGTAGATGCATGCAAGAGCATTGGGCTTGCATAAAACGCAATGGTATAATCAAAAAAATCCATGGAAAGACGCGAAAACCTACGCAAACGTGTAATGCGACCTCAACACCTTTTGATGCAACAAAAAGAGCATTGAGGCAGTGGATTGATGGGTTTTATTTGATAAAAACCCAAAGTGTAAATAAAATTGTTCGCCCCGTTCTAATTATTTACAGAGCAGTGGGAATGCGAGGTCTTTCCATTTATCATCAGTAAATGAAGCGTATTCGTACGCTCTCCGTTTTAAAAGATGTATCTGGTATCAGTTTTGGTATCGGCTGTATCGGTGATGAAAATTTTCCGATACCTCAAAAAATCACTGATACTTGCCGATACTGATTCCGATACCGATACATCGGCCCATTACTAGTTGAATGTTTTCAATTCTCCTTTTCATAGCATTTTTCAATGTCATAGCATTTTTTCAACTTCAGAAACTTTTGAATTACAGGAGTCATAAGTCGTCACAGTAAAGTACTTTAATATGTAAGAGATCCCATAATTTTGATGCGTTCTGAGCCTCGTAAGACTTATTTCATCAACAGTCCAAAATTCGGGCAAAAAATGTATGTTACCGTAAGTTTAACCAGAGCCAGAAATAGCCTTTGAAACGCAAAAAAGGTATATATTGGGTGCCGTATTTTCATTTCGAGTTTTTATCCAAAGTACCTGGGTGCTGGGTGTTGGTTTATACAAAAGTGTAATCGAATTGTCCGAAGTGAGAAGGATTGAAGTTTCTTTTGCAATTTAATTTTTATTAAATTTGCTGATATTCTTACTTGCTAAGATACAATTTGGTTATCTATATTAAATATGACAAGATGAATTTTCCAAACTATGGAATCGAAGCCTATATTTTGATACCTATCGAACGGATTTCGCAAATAAAACATTAATATTTCATTCAGTAATATATTGCTACATTATATCTTTCTACAGAATCTATGCATGGCAAAATCAGCCCAAAATTTTCTCGGAATTTTCAATAGATGCCAAATTCAAAATTCAACAATTGTGGAATCGTAAGAATATATTTCACTATTCATTAGCAGAATTTACAAATAAAAATAAATTATTTTATTAACCATAATATATTGCTTGAAATATCGTTCCAAAAGATCTAAACATGCCAAACCCAACCCAAATTACCTTTGGATTTCGAAAATGCCAAAATCAAAATCCTAAAATTGTGGAATCGAATAATATGTTTTGTTATTTACTAGGCAGGTTTTCAAATAAAATAAATTATTTTATATATAATATATATCAGTATATATTCGAAATGACTGAATTGAAAAGGAATAAAGTTTCATTTATAATTTGATTTTTATTGAAGATACTGATATATATAATATATTTCTTGATATGTCTTTCCAAAGAATCTAAAAAATGGCAAATTCTGAGAAAAATACCTCAAAATTACATGATGCGCAAATTGAAAATTTTACGAATGTGGAATCGAAGAATATGATATCAGTACCATGGTCAGTTCTGGTGTTCGTCATACATGAACGTTAAATGATGATGCTCCAATCATGCATAGCATGATGCCAATTTTTGCATCACCAACGTTAAATTTGCAGTTGACGATCAGGCGATGACTTCATTGTAAGCTACTATCAGAATTATGCAAAAAATATATAACACTAAATTGATTGGTCACGCCCATCAAGACATTAAGAATCACTGATCGTCGATCCTCTAAGGCTATCAGTATCACGATAATTATACATGTATTCTCCAGACTCTAAAATTGTACAGTTTTTATGAGGCCCTATGCCAAAACCTCAAAAATGTGTGAACAAAATATTTCTTAGAGGTTGGAGATTCTATACTCATGCCCTTTAACTTTCACCAATATTATAGAATGAGACAAACGATCCTTAATGAAAGCTTACCCATATTCATATTTTGAAAAGAATTAGATTTGGAAAGATTTGCATGAATTGAAATCCCTGTCTTACGGTGCATTTATTATTTTGAACCTTCGTTAATTTCAAAAACATATTTAATCAATCATCTTTATTTAATTTTTAATGAAGCTCCTTAGGAGGTCATGCTCTGTTTCTCTCTGAACACCTGGTTGCCATTCTCTAGTCTAAGGCATACGAGAGATTACACTTCTTTCCAAACGGACGGTTTGTCCAAGAAACAAAGCACTTGCTTTTGTGAGAGCAGGATTAAAGCTCGTGCCTTAAAAGCATAGAAAAAAAAATAATTCCACTGGGGCAATTTCAAATGTGCCTGAGACTGCAGTCAAAAATATTTTTAATGAATATGTTTTGGTAAGCATGGATCACTGATAGATGATGATAGAGGAGATGAACACATTTGTCTCTGTGACTGAAACAGACTTAAGAACTGATAACCAGTTAAATACAAACAAATATGAGACTGAAAGAAAAAAAAAGCGAGTGATTCGAATGATGCTAGCTGATTAGAATAATTTAGTATTCCATTCAAAATGCCCAGCCCTAATCATCGGTAATAAAATATTCCAATCTTGATTGAGAATATGGCTCATATATACCAAAATTATCCTACCCTTACACACAAGTATGGGATTTTGAATTTAACTTTACGATTCAATTTCATTTCACAATTGTGGAATTTTAATTTTTTATAGTTTTATAGTATTTTATAGTCACTTCATGGAGTGGATCGCCCTTACCAGGGCCCTGTTACAACAACCACTTATAGGCGGAATTGGTTAGGATTGCTGGAAAGATATGATCTTCAGCATAGCCTGCCCAGGTTATTACACCATGGGTTTTGTGGTGGGCAAGAACGAACGAGCCGATCTTGTCTGCGATGCCAACATATTTAACCACAAGGACATTGTGCACACAAAATTTCTCTGGCATGGTCAATTGAAAGGACACGGGTGATCAATTTTTTTAATTTGACACAAAATTCTATTCTATAAATGGTTATTTTAAACAGTGGAATAAATTTTTTTCAAATTCCAAAACAATGAGCACTAAATTTGCCAAGTTTAGATTTTTCAGATAGGTATTTTGAACAATTTATCACTGCTAATGAAATCATATTAATTAACAAAATATATTCTTAGATTCCACATCTGTCGAATTTTGAATTACGGTTTCGGTTAATTCAGCGCACAGTGTCGAATGTTTAAAAAATTTGTACTCCAAAATTGGTATATAGATTCACCATATGTGGAAATGCAGAATGTGCCATATTTAATATAAATACTATTTAAAATCCATTTTCTTTGGTTTTTTGCCTGTTTGGTGTCATAGCGAATGTATGACAATCAAAAAATTCAATAAAGAGAAACCAGAAACTGAAAATTTTCTAATGTATTTTATAGGAATCTTCCCAAGACTTGCTGGTTCTTTTAGAAGTAAAAGTCAATTTGTGCCAATTAGATCAAGTATAGATGCTTTAGAAAGCTACATACCATTGATAATAAAATAGTTTATTTTCAATAAATAATATTAATCTTATTCGTTAATTATTTTTCTAACTGACAAATGCCACAGAAGATGTAACAACAGTCCTAAGTTCTTAGTCCTGATCTATAATCGATAACACGGATAATCAACATTCAAACATCTCCGGAATTAAGTTACGCCACATACAAACAAGCTCAGTGGGAATGCGAGTGGAACAAATTTTTGATTAGATGATTGGACAAGAAGGTTCACTGATTCATAAGAACATGGCGCTATATCCTACCATCAGAGACGGACAAAATGTATAATAAGCGGATTAGAATCAAACTACCACCCATTTCTTAAATAAACACATTGCATCACTCGTTAAAGTGATTACAGCTTTTCCCCATATGAAAGATCGCAGACTGACATGCCATTAAACTGAACCCCCTAGTTGCGCCCCTGATTTCATGTGTCTGATAATTTTATCAGTTTAAACATTAAAATAGATTTGAAACATGAATTAATCCTAACAATCCATTCAATCAATAAAACTTCAACTAATCCAAAATACTTACTGTGGCGTCACCGAGTTCTTTGTTGAATGCATCAATTTCTTCAGATGTCAGATCGCACCAAGCCAATTTGAGATCCTGGGTTCTACGTTTTCGAACCAGATTTCCAAGAGATGCAAACGCACTCGCACCCATCTTCCGATTTCCTCTAGCATCGAGTTTGTTGATCTGAAACAAAATAATGAAATCATCAAGAATGTTCAAAAGTCACTATATCATTAACTTCTGATCAAGTATGCATTATGACAATCAATCAGGAGTTTTATCCGACATGATCCAAAGTTAGACAACACTTGATATCACGATTTGTATGACCATTGATATAGAAAATTAATTAGGATAATCAGAAAATTGTTACAAATTGTATAACTGCAGTGGAATGAAACAACTGGTTACCAAAAAATCTTAGACTGAATCGGAATAAACCAGATGTGCTTAAACCTACCAGCGATTGCAAATATACTAGCATTCAATATTCAAATTATGGGTGTGGTGTATTTTTTTCACACAGGGGGCGGACTGAATGTTTTGCAAAACTAGTCATTCCCTCCACTGTCCGACCAAATGGAAGTATGGATTGACCTTGTTAGTCGTTTAAAATGTAATAAAGCTCTTAAAAGCTTTCACACATTTTCACCGCATACAAATCGATCCCTATTTTAGGCCATTATCTCCGGGATGATTTTTCAGCTGTTTCACCACCAAGTAGTGAGGAAATGAATAATAGAACTAATAACCACTTTTGTACACTCTATGACATCATAAATAGAAAAAAAACTTTTCAAATTTTGCCCAGACCTGTACATTTTGCATATTAAAACTGCCTGTGCTATTTGGCATTTAGGAATTGAATACTCAATTAATTAGAACTAGCTATGATAACGAATTTAGTTTGTTTAAAATTATACTTGGTAGAGAATGGTGTTTAGAACAATATGTGCCCCAATTACCTCAATCCATAAAAGCGTTGGGATTACACTTTGGGCTGAAAACTCTATTTGTCAACGTAGGTTCGAATCTCGCAAAGGATGATTGCATGTCAGACCCATCATTGCTGGACCCATCTGGCCGCAACAGGGTTGTTCATATACGCGTTGCCTATGACTTCCTCCACCAACTATGTCCATGTAGGTAAAATGAGTCAGAGACCACAAACATTTGGTAAAATAATCATAACCCTCGTTTCGGAACCGCCGTCGACATGAGAGGTTGTGGTTCATCATGGTTAAGCTGTATTTTCAGCTTTCCTCTTCCCAGGACAAATCCTGTCCTTACTTTATGGAGAACATTCTAGATCCCAAAAGCACTTAAAAAGGGCTATCTAAATGAGTGTACTAGCAGAGTCACGGAAATACTTAAAAGAGGAAACAGAGAGTCCAACAATAACCCTAAAAGATAGCTGAATAAGGCTCCAAAAGCATGTTGCAAATAGCCCATTGTCTCATTGAGAACAAGATATAATAACTGTAAAGGTCAAAGAAACATATTTAAAATAAAACATCTAGTGGTAATTTTAGAAAAAAAAAATGAAAAAAGGTTTAAAAGTATAAACATGCACACGAGATGCATTTGTTTCCTCACCAACAACATAAAATGAAGCTAACACAGATGACTAACTACATTAAGCATATCTGGCCATGTCACTCAAACCGTTAACCGATATATGAGCGAAAAGGTCTATCAGGCGATTGCGACTACCTTCTGAAAATCATACTTTGTGAGTGTAGCTGTTTTGTATTTAACATACTCACAGTGATATCATATAATACAACTCATATCGTGGATTGTGATTGAATAATATATTAACATTAATAATTCATCATTATCCAACGTTTTATGGGGAAAATCCAATTTGAATCATTGACTGGTACATTTCATTTAAATTTGTTGTTTTATACGTTCTCATGCAATATCAATGTTGCACGTTCAATCTGTATCCCATCTTGCGTATCTAAAAAAATATGTCATTCCAGCTGCAGACACGCTTATTTACTAAACCTCACTTTAGTAGACCACCAATTATTCACATATTTAGCTAAATCCACACATATGCATTCAGCTCGTACATTTGTACATCATATTAAAATTGTACTCGTCCATTTCATTAAATAGTGCACATCATCCTAAATCGACACTTGCACATTCAAAGAGCGATGACATTTAGTTTCAACTAGAGATAGATCGATATATATCGTCAGCCGATATCATAATTTGACCGATATTACATATCCCTTGAGAAACAGTTTGATTGCACATTTGAATATTAAACTTCAATTCCAGTAATCTATGTAACCTTGGTAGCTGGCGAAAAATCTGAAATCAGAGAAGCTGGAAAATGAAAATACAGTCTTTCAGGGCAGATACCACTCAATGCACTTTGTCAAAGCAGTTCAGTTCTGTTTGGGATGTTTTCTATTTAGAGTGCAGTTGCTGTTACTTCATCTTTTATAATACCTTATTGTTAAAAAGTGGACGTTAGCTGGTTCCTTTTTGGCACTGGTTCTGTCCTTACTCTGAGCAAATTTAAATGGAAAAAATAACTAGCATGAGGATGGTGCAAAAATATCATTAGGCAAATACTATTTGGGAAGAAAAAGGGTATATTCCACAAACTGGTGCTTCTCACACGGAAACACTGCTATCGTACCAATTTTTTAAAAGAGCATTCTGGCATAGTTGCATTACATTTGGCCAGCTAGCTTGCCGACCCTATATGAATTACCTTGTAGGGTAGAGGAAATTTTTTTTTAAAAAATGAAAAAAGTGTGCAGCGTAAAAAAACTGGCATTTGCTCAAAAATCAATTTTTGCAATCTGTTTAAAGAGTATCTACCTAAAACCAGGCGACCACCGAGCCCCCTAAAGTTCAAATTTAATGAATCGTTCATAGATTTCCTGTTTGCTTTAATTCAACATTTTCCTGAACTTTTAGCCCAAACTACGACAAATTACAAATCTTCGGCAGTAAATATCAACTGCTATTTGGGTCAGATTGGTCAGATCTAAACCAGAACATGTGGACAACAAAAATGTGAGAGGCCCAATACTGAGTCACATTGTTAAAAAGATAGGAAGGAACAAGGCTAACAAAATCAATATTAAATTAAGTAATAGCAAAAACTTGAGATCATTTCCACAAAAAAAAAAATTATTATAATGGCAACAGAGAAAAACTTATACTTTGTTAGGAGCTGACTGATGTCTAGTAAATAGTTGACAACTGAAACCTTTGAAAATTTTTAAGAAAGATTCTGGGAAAAATATCTGAATCAACAATTTAAAATTATTATTGAGAATCTACAAATAAAAAATCTCTCCCGATTTTAAATGACATAGCTCAAATTGTATGATACAGACACATTTCATAGCTGTCACTATTATTAGTGGCGCTCTTATATATTATTGAGAAACTACAAATAAAAAATCTCTCCCAATTTCAAAAATGACATAGCTCAAAATTGTATGATACAGACACATTTCATAGCTATCGCATATAGTAATAGCAAATAGCAAAATCAACATAAATTTTTTTTGTTTGTTTTCCCAAAGTGGTTTTCAGGTATTATGAATAATTTTTAGTGAAAGAGTTTCTCTAGGCTGAACAAATATGGAACTGGTGGAACAAAGTGGAACTGGTTTACGGTTAGGGATGGGCAACTCACAATTCTAGAAGATTTATGATAAATCCAATACAAAATATTGAATACTATTACTAAATTCCCGATAACATGGTGGAACACCAAACAAGTCGATCCCTATTCTAGGCCATTATCTCCTGCAAGGATATTTGGCTGTTTCGCCACCAAGTAGTGAGGAAATAAATATGGAACGAATTACACATGTGCACTTATTATGACATCATAAATTGGAGTACAAAAACTTTTAAAAATCTTGTTCAGACCTGTATATCTTGCATATTAAAACCTCTTGTACTTTTTAGCCTTAAAGAATTCAAATAATAAGAACTAATTAATCAAAATAAAAATTCAGTTGATTCGGTCCCCCCCCTCCCCCCCAACTGCCCTTCAAAAATTCCAGGGCGCTGCCTGATAGTGGAATTGTAACTTGTTGGTGATTTATAATCTTGGTTACCTCAATCGGTAAAAGCGTTTGGAATCCGCTTTCAGCCACAGATCTCTAACTGTCCTGATGAAGTTTGGAATATCACAAAGGAGGATCACATGTGAGAGTTTTGCCGGTAATGCTTTATCAGTCGGGCTCTGGCCAGGTGACATGAAAATAACAGCATTGGTACTGCAGTAAGTCCAACCCAAATGCAAAGCTATAAATTAGCAGTCTGCAGGGCCGTTTTTTTCGAATGATGCTTACCAGAAGAGATAATTGCAATTCCAATGAATCACTGATAGATGGTGATAGAGAAGATGAGCAATTCTGTGGCAAATGCTTGACCAAAATTTAATTATCGACTGGGGACAGATTTAAGAACAGATGGTTAAATACATACAAATATGAGCCTGAAAGATAAAAGCGGTGATCCGAATAATGCTGATTGATTCGAACAATTTAGTATTTAATTTGAAGTGCTCAGCCCTAAACATCGGTAATGCAGTTATGTGGGCGTGATGGCCTAGTGGTCAAACATGTTGGCATAGCAGATTGAAGATCTCGGGTTCGAGTCCCGACGAGTCTGGCTCGCTAATTAACGCTCACCACTCGACCCAGGGTGTAATAACTAGGGTAGGCTAAGCCAAACAGAAAAAGATCATATTTTTCCAGCAATTGTAACCCTGTCCATCTATAAGTGGCCTACGTCCGAGGGCCTTGAACAGGGCGATCCACTCTAAGAAGTGGTTATAAATTTGAAAAAAAAAATACCTAAATAATTTTTTTTCTTTGTTTGCACAAAGTGGCTTCTAGGTATTATGAATCATTTTTAACGAACTAGTTTCTCTAGGCTGAACTATGCCTATTGTGGTACTCAGCCAGGCAAGTATGTATGTATTGAGTGAAAAATGAGGTACTTCACATGCTTTAGGATTTTAAAAATGTTAAGCATTTTATATATAATTTGCCTCAAAGATTCCAGTGCCAGTCTGCAGTGCCGTTTTTTTCTAATGATGCTTACCAGAAGATAAATTGCAACTCCAATGAATCACTGATAGATGGTAATAGAGAAGGTGAGCAATTCTGTGGCAAATGCTTCACCATAATTTAATTATCGACTGGTAGAGATTTAAGAACAGATGGTTAGATACATACAAATATGAGCCAGAAAGAAAAAAGTGGTGATCCGAATAATGCTAATTGATTCGAATAATTTACTATTCAATTCGCGAAGTGCCCAGCCCTAATCATCGATAATGCAGTTATGTGGGCGCGATGGCCTAGTGGTTAAACATGTTGGCATAGAAGGTTGAGGATCTCGGGTTTGAGTCCCGACGAGTCTGGGTCGCTAATTCATGCTCACCACTCGACCCAGGGTGTAATAACTTTGGTAGACTAAGCCAAATGATCATATCTTTCTAGCAATTGTAACCCTGTCCATTTAGAAGTGACCTACGTCCGACGGCCTTGGACAAGGCGATCCACTCTAAGAAGTGGTTATAAATTAAAAAAAAAATAACTAAATAATTTTTTTTCTTTGTTTGCACAAAGTAGCTTCTAGTTCTTATGAATCATTTTTAATGAACCAGTTTCTCTAGGCTGAACAAATATGCCTATTGTGGTACTCAGCCAGGCAAGTGCGTATGTATTGAGTCAAAAATGAGGTACTTCACATGCTTTAGGATTTCAAAAATGTTAAGCATATTATACATAATTTGCCTCAAAGATTCCAAACCTTTATGACATAATGTGCAAACATTTATCAGGCACAAGGTTTGTGCTGAGGGTTGTCACAGGTACATCTATTTTCAAATTAAATCTCAAATCATATCATTATTAATTGAATCTGATTCAATTATGAGAAAGTTATGGAAAAATTTGGATATAATGTATATGGCCAAAATTTTCAACACATTGATTTGAAATGTACGCAAAATTTCAAAATTCCTGATGTAATCTCAACTCAAAGCCCTCATTGTATCATAAAAAATAGAATCAGCATATATTCAAATTCATTCTGATCTTAAATCTAAAAGTGGTATCCCTATTTTGTACCAAAGTGGAACTGGTTTACGGTTAGGAATGGGCAACTCACAATTCCATAAAATTTATGATAAATCGAATATAAAATATTGAATTCTATTCCTAAATGTTCTATAACATGGTGGAACACCACACAAGTCGATCCCTATATTAGGCCATTATCTCCTGCATGGATATTTGGCTGTTTCGTCACAAAGTAAGTGAGGAAATAAATATGAAACGAATTAATTACACCTGTGAACTTATTATGACATCATAAATTGATTATAAAAACTTTTAAAATCTTGTTCAGACATGTACATCTTGCATATTAAAACTGCTTGTGCTTTTTAGCATTTAACAATTCAATTAATAAGAATTAATTAATCAAGATAACAAATTCCATTGGTCAAAAGTTGTGGTCGATAGAGAATAGTGATTTAGAATCCTGTGTAAACTGATACCCCTACGTACGAGGTTTAGAATAGTCCTGTTTCACGTGTTTCCAGCGTGTCGTAAGAGGCGACTAAAACGAAGCAAAAAAGTGGTAGATGGTTTGATGATCGCCCAGGGCAGATACCACTCAACGCACCTAACCATGATGGTTCAGTTCTGTTGAGGATGTTTTCCGTTTAGAGTGCGGTTGCTGGTACTACATCTTTCAGTTGATCACTAGAGTTGATTCAGTTGATCAGCCACTCTCTGCTATTGAGTGGTTGATTCCCTTTGGGAGTTGCTTCCGACCTTGCTTAGAGTGAATTGCCATAAAAAAAGAGAGTTGGGATTACGTTTAAGACTACAAATATCTGATTGTCCTGACTAGCAGGTTGAAGATCTCGGGTTTGAGTCCCGACGAGTCTGGGTCGCTAATTCATGCTCACACCACTCGACCCAGGGTGTAATAACCTGGGTAGGCTAAGCCGAACAGGAAAAGAGCATATCTTTCCAGCAATTGTAACCCTGTCCATCTAGAAGTGACATACGTCCGAGGGCCTTGGACAGGGCGATCCACTCTAAGAAGTGGTTATGAATTAAAAAAAAAATAACTAAATAAATTTATTTCTTTGTTGGCACAAAGTGGCTTCTAGTTATTATGAATCATTTTTAGTGAACTAGTTTCTCCAGGCTGAACAAATATGCCTATTGTGGTACTCAGCCAGGCAAGTTTGTATATATTGAGTCAAAAATGAGGTACTTCACATGCTTTAGGTTTTCAAAAATGTTAAGCATTTTATGTATAATTTGCCTCAAAGATTCCAAACCTTTATCACATAATGTGCAAAGATTTGTCAGGCAAACTGCCACCACCAGCCTGCCCTGTCACAAGGTTTGTGCTGAGAGTTGTCACAGATACATTTATTTTCAAATTAAATCTCAAATCATATCATTATGAATTGAATCTGATTCAATTATGAGAAAGTTATGGAAAAATTCGAATAAAATGTATATGGTCAAAATTTTCATCACAATGATTTGCAATGTACGCAAAATTTTAAAATTCCTGATGTAATCTCAGCTCAAAGCCCTCGTCGTATCATAAAAAATAGAATCAGCAAGTATTCAGATTCAGATCTTAAATCTAAAAGTGGTATCCCTATTTTGTACCAAAGTGAAACTGGTTTACGGTTAGGGATGGGCAACTCACAATTCCAGAAGATTTATGATAAATCGAATATAAAATATTGAATACTATTTCTAAATTCTCTATAACATATTGACACACCACACAAGTTTCTTCACCAACTGTACACTACACAAAATAACAAAATCAGACACAGACAATGAACTACATCAGCCTTTCCTAAAGTATGGGTCGCAAAAGTCTATAAAAATGACCGCGGTGAGTTAAAAGTTTTTCAATTCTGCTGTAACTACGTTCGAGTTCTACCACAGACTGAATAAATCACATCACTCTTTTTTGAACTTCAGAAACTTCTGAATTACTGAGTCATAAGCAATTTGTTTGCCTGGTTAGAACAGTAGAGTGGTTCATGCCCGAGGAACAGTGAACATGCTTAAAGTCGCGTACCAGTCCCATGAAAGTAGAAAACTTCGGTGCCTCAGTCGATCTAGTTAAATTTTGTCTTGTAGTCTCGGGTATAAGCTTCTAACATGTTCACAGCATGAGCGCCCAAAAATATATACATAAAAAAAATCACTAGGTGGTGCATGTTTTTAACGTTCACAATAAACAAGGCTTGCTAAGAAACACTGGAGCAATTGTATTGTCTCCACCCTTTATCTGTAAAAGCTAGTGTCGTTTTATAACACACAAGTGGCTTTTCTGGAAGCTTCGATATTAAACTGGCCAAATATTTAATTATTCCCCCATAATGACGATGTTACACTGGTTACTGCAGAGGTCGTGGTACGTAATAGGCGTTAGATAAAATGTGGGGCAGAATGAAAGTCGATTCTATTTATTTTATTTGAAAAGTTTATGAACAATACATATCCTGTACGAAAAGACCTGGGTTCCATTCCAGGAAACTCCGTCGCAATCTATACTCATGTCACTTTAACGTCTAAATATAAAAAAAACGCTGTGTATCGAAAAAAAAACAATACATAGGTCGAAGCGCAAAGTATAAGTTCAAAAAGGGACGGATTTTGAAAAAAATACCCGAAATACGGTACTGTGTAAACAGTAAGTATTGATTTGCCATTGGAAGCAGAACATAGAAATATGAAACAAAAAATAAACAAATTAACTTTCCACAAACTCCACTATAGCAGTTCAGTTCTGTATGAAATGTTTTCAGTTTATGTGCAGTCACTGAGCTTCCAATTCGTGAAGCTCTCTGCTATTCTAGTAATCATTAGATTTTTTAGGATGCTGTACACATAAGTTACCTATTGCATAAGTGCAAAATCTGTATATATGACAGAAAAAAAATATGCTGATTTGAGGATCGCAAACCCACATTGGCTAAATAATTTGACGACCGAATTATAGCGTCTATCTTTGTTACTAAAACCAATAAGGGGCTGTTAGCTGTTCCTTTTAGGCAGTGCTTTCGGTCTTACTCCGAGCAAATATTAATGAAAAAAAAAATAACTTCAAAATACACTAGGTCTTTGTCATTTATGAAGAAAAAAAATACTATTTGGGGAGAAAAATGCATATTCCACAACCCGGTGCTTCTCAGATGGGAACACTGCTATCGTTCCAATTTCCTTTGAAACGGCATTCTACCATTAGTTGCATTACATTTGTCAAGCTAGCGTGCCGACTGTAAATGAATTACCTTGTCGGTTGGAGTAATTTTTTTTTTAAATGAAAAAGTGCTTAGCGTAAAAAAAACTGGTATTTTGGTCCAAAATCAATTTTCGCAATGTGTTCAAACCTAAAACTAGGTAGCCACCGAGCCCTAATGGTCAAAGAAAGGTCAAATTTAGTGAATCATTCATAAATGTGTCCCCCGCTAGAGAGTTGATTCTGGTCTTAGAAGTTTCAAGCATACTATTTCCTCTTTGCTCTAATTCAATATTTCCTGAATTTTAGCCCAAACTATGACAAATCACAAATCTTTGGTTTTGGTAGTAAATATCAACTGCTATTTGTGTCGGATTGGTCAGATAAGCATTTATAAAAATGGATAGAATGCCGATCGTAATGCATTGCATCACATAGTGGGAAAAAATGATGGTGTAAGAGTCGCGATTGTCGCAGTAAACTTTAACCCTTTATAATATTGAATATGCAATTATTATAGGGATCATTCCACAGTACACTTTGAGAGCGATCCCGTACGTTGAAAAACGTTGCCGCACCTTGATCCCCGCGCCATTTATGGTCAATACAAATTGATTCTGCGCATTTCAAAATAGCCAACAGAGAACAGAAAAAGTCCGAGAACAAAACCTTTCGCTTCGACAAGAATCGTCTCACATTTGTCGGTGAGGGTGAGGTGCGGTGGAAAGGTGATTAGACGATGATTCTTTCTTAGTGTACTTGGAGCAGCGAAAACCTTGGCACCAAACTTGCGCAATATCCGAAAAAAAATTCAGCAATCAGCATGATTAGATATGCCGTAATAACTAACAGGATGCTGCAAGTAGCATCCTGTTCTAACACTTTATAGGAAGGAAAACAGAGTAGTAGAACTATGCTTGGCCTACCCTAAAATATCTCTAGAAAATTTTAAAACAATGTTCTAGTTCTTTCACACGTGATATAAATTGCATAATATGTTAATAAACAAGTAATGAAATCAAACCTCGGAAAAAGGAATGTTTGACGGTTTGTTTAAAATAAAGGCACAATCACTAGCTTCGTTGCATTCGCACATCACATGACATACTTTTTGTCAACATACCGTGCCAGTGCCAATTCGGCGATACCTTTTTTCAAAAGCTAAATGTTAACTGAAATATTTTGATTGTGACCTTGGTATTTGTAGCTTCACTCGCTGTTGCTGAATTAAAAAAACCGGATGGCATGTTGATGGTGATTGATGATGGCGGTTGATACCAGTGGGGAAAGAAATGTATGCTCGCCTACCCAGTTTTTCTTGTATTTTTCAAAAAAGGGACACCTACGGTTTCTAATATAGCTATTTCAACGCCAATTTATCTCATTGTTTTGCGTTCTGCGCTTCCTCATTGAAATATCGTTCAGCACCTTTCGCATTTTTGTTTTTGTAACTGCGGCTTTCTCGCAGTCGAAAAATATTTAGAGAACACTACAGTCTATATTCAAAGTTGTTGTAAAAGCAGGAGTTCTGGGAGGATTGAGTTTTTCTGGCAAGATTGGGAGGATGCAACCTGCCACAAAAGTAGCTTAATTACGGTCCACGTACAATTGCAGTAAATTAATCTCACCAATGGTGAATGTGTGACGTCCATACACCATTGAGCGAGTTACATTAGCATTTTGGTACCAGATTGAATGCCGAATGATGCCGCTTGGGAATTTAATTTAGAACTAGAATTTGGTATTCTGGATACACTTTACTATTCCAGAAATCAATTCTGGATTAACGAGGAATTCTGAATTGGCCAACTCTAACTAATCATATCACAAAATTTATATTGTTCAGGAATGAATTGAACACATATAATGGACTCACCGCAGCCCCTTGACCTACATATGACCTATTATATGTGAAACATTTTGCAACAAAACTTCTCATTAGAAACTAGTTCCAATAAAATTAGATAAGAATTTTATGAACAAGTTAGATCTGAATTTTTTCATTTTATGCCACGTTTACCTTATAATTTCTAAACATTTGCATCGTGTTAATCCCTTATTTAATTTTATCAAATATAATTGATCTTCCCAATACAAAGAATATATAACACATGGTTAAAAATTACCTTTACGTATGAATCCAATAATCTTCTGTTGAAAGCCTTCAGAGATTCTGCAGTGAGATTACTTTCCCATAAACTGAGCTCACCGACATTTGAACAGTAGAAGAGAGTTGAAGCAAGAGCATGCATGTCAGATGTCAGTAGGTGAACATCGTATAAACTAATCCGATCCAAGTTTGCTGGAACAATTGATCTTGAACCATTTCCCGCTTCATGTATTGAACGAATCATTTCAAGTCTGTCTCCTTTATCAAGTTTACTGAAGTTTTTCATTTTGTCCGCCATACTATTGGTCAGGATTGTTTGAAGATCACTAACTTTTCCAGTAACTGTAGAAACAATATGTCTTTGGTCAAACCATTGTAAATGAAAGTATTGCATATACATTAGTACACGATTAGTTGCATCAGTCGCTCAAATATGACCCCTAATTCGACATTATAGTGACTAAAATCCCATATAGGATAAGCTATAAAACATACTGGTGACAATCGAAATTGATAGTCAATTGAAATTTTCAAGAATGTTTATGATATAAATAATAGTAAAGTTTGAAATCCCAGTCTGTGAGTTTTTCACTTTATAACAACATGATAATCTTCAAATTAAAAAAAAAATTGTCCGACCTGAGAGGAGGAATTTATGATATAATATGTAGCAAATTTTCAATAAAAAAAAAAGAATTATAATTATTGATTGGAATATGTTAGCCTTGTCAAACTCACTCAAATATTATATTTGATATTCTTAACAACCTTTGTTATAGAAAGATCAACTCATGTGGATGAAACGGCATTTTCACTCAAAAATCTCAAATACAAAGGACTCAAAAATCTCAAATACAAAGGGGGGTTATTCCATGCCAACTATCTTCAAATTTCAATTCTATTTCCAGTTTAAAGACCAACTATACTCCCAAAACCCTAACGGTTTGCTTTTATGACTGTTTGAAAATGCCATACGGACCAAAGTAGCTTAGGTTTTGCCAAAATCTGTCCCTCAAAACAAATATTCATCCCTATTAATCCTAACCCTCTACATTTAAAAATGAATAACAAAAAACCTGACATTAGATATTATTGAGGATTGCTGGTCACTGAAACCAAATTCATGATTAAAAAAGATTTTCTATCTTTAAAGGGGGTGGAGATATAGATATGAGGTTTCTTAGTATCGCTCAAGCGTAGAATATAATTTAACTGGTCTTAGGATAAGTGTAAGACAGACTAGAATTTATGATATTTCTTTAAAATCTACTCCTAATCGGTAAAATTTGGCCAGAACATTCAAAAATGGCAATAAAAAAAATTGATTTAACAAAGAATCAACACATAATAAGGCCAAATGTGACCAAATAAACTTACCGTATTTTGCGGCCGATAAGTCGCTACTTTTTTCCAAATCTTTTGTTTCTGAGATTTATACGTTGCTGCGACCTATGTATTGTTTTTTCCCGACCCACAGCAAATTGTGCAGCGTTTTATATTACGGTATATAAAAGTTATAAATAGATGACGCGGCGAGCGCATGTACTTAATTTGATGACGATCCAATCATGTGTGATCATCAATCGGAACGGCCAGTATTATATCATTCATTGCAAAACGGCGCAATAGGGAATGTATGTAGTTTGCAATCGACGCCAGCCTCTAAATTAACGAAACAAGGAATTTAAACTTAGCAAGTTCAACGCGAATAACTTTGACAATTTGACAATGACGCAATCGACGCCAGCCTTTAAATTAACGAAACAAGGAAAAAATCCACAATTGTGACATCGAAAAAAATATATTTTGGTATTTAAAAGCCTGATTTATATAAAAAAAATAAATTATTTTATCGCCAATAATATATTGTTTTAAATACCCCCCTCAGGAATTTAAACTCTGAAGGTTCGGCGCGAATAACTTTGACGTTTTGACAATGACGTAATCGACGGCACACTTTAATCAACAAAATCAATCAATCAAGTTCCACAATTGTACATTTATTTTCACACTGTGTCTGTGATAATGTTTTGTACTATTGTAGAAACTGCTTCCGTTAAGTATGTTTTGTTTATGTTCCCGACATGACGTCTTGGTAGGCAATGTATTAAAATGCAAAATGCGTATCTCGATAAACAATAATTACAACAACAAGAAATGGCGAAATTAAATCAGAACCCTTCAAATTCTTCGTCTTCGGTGTCTGAGGGAAAACAGATCATACAAAGGTGACTGGTTTGTAACGATTGGCTTAGAAGCAAGCGGGCACTTCAATTTTGTCTGAAAGGGAGTAAAATATTCCAGCTTTCTTAAAACCATGCACTACGCACTCCGAGCTCACTTGTTCCCATGCTTTAACAATCCACCGCGACACTTTGAAGGGAGAAAAACGATGTTTTACAGTCATCGGCCGAAACGACATTGCACACCTGGACAAAAACGATACTGCGCTCGTTCCATGCGTCTGAGTTAGTTAATGAGTTACTGTACGTTATTACTTAAGCGTTTGATAAGGCGCAGCGTGTTTTTCCGTTTTTGAGGAGTCGTTCACGGAAGGTTTGCGATTATTACGGTGCTGCGTCATATCTGTGTGCAATATAGCAAAATTTTAGAAAAATGACCCTTTGCGACCATTGCCACGGAGGTGCTTATACGCCGCAAAATACGGTAAATGCATTTTACCCGTAACTCGAAAACCGTATAAGATTGAATACTGGGAGATAAACAAAGAAAACAACTGAACTGATTTTGGCGTTGTCGTAACATGATATTGACACATTATCTAGGGTGGAATTTTTTTTACATCTTATTTTGGGATTTCACCCTCTTTACAGTACATCAGGCGTTATTGGCATATTGAAGGACCTACTTGGTGTAAGAGATTTCAATGTGAATTTAGTTATATCTCTCTTCTCCTGCTTCTATTTATTGAGTTTTTCTGAGTTTCCGCCAGAAGAGTGGATAATTTTTAGTTATTTTTAGAATTTAGTTATATCTCTCTTCTCCTGCTTCTATTTATTGAGTTTTTCTGAGTTTCCGCCAGAAGAGTGGATAATTTTTAAAAAATCACGGTTTATCAAGTTTTAAAATCAAGTTTTATAGTTAAATATTTGGAAGGTAAAGTTTTAACGCTTTTGAGTGAATAAAGTTTAATACGAAAATTAACGACAACTGCATAAAGAAATAGATGTTGCTTCAGCTTCCACTGAAAAATCTAAATTCACCAGTTGAAGAGAATAGGGAAACTAGTATAAAGGAATCACAATTTTACGACCAGAGTGTAGACTTTAGGCATAGGACATAGGTATGCATGATTCATCAACATTCATGATTTAAAGCAGTATGTCTTTTTGAAGTATGTACATTTAGATTCACGATTGTCAACAAAAAAACAAATCCTCCCAAGTACCATTTAGGTTAGTACCAGGAGGTTACGTTTCGAACTGCGGCAGAAAAAATTGCGTTGTCATCCGGTTACGTTTTGAACTGCGGCAGAAAAAATTGCGTTGTCAGGATGTTACGTTTTGAACTGCAGCAGAAAAAACTGCAGGACGACATTACGCAAAACCGCACAAAAAAATACGAGAAAAAATAAGCAAATTTTTTGTTCAATTTCACACTGTAAAAATGTATTTTTTATTGAATGCATTTTAGCGTTTTTGATGACCTTTGACCTCATGATGGGTTCTTCTAATAACTTAGTCAAATCCAATTTTTATTGCCATTTTTGAAGTTTTCAGGCCATATTTAACCAGAAAAGCTTTGTCCACATAGTTTAAATATCCAAAATCCTCCTAGGGTTAGTAAGTATTCAACATAGCGGGACAAAATTCATCTATATTTTATTGCTAGTAACAAAATATTAAACAGTTCATAACTAAGATATGTTTCAGTTGGTTGTGCGATGAACTGTCCATCCCAGGGCGGCAGAATCTTAGTATTCTGATAAATATAGTCAACTGGTCATGAAACTAGCGTTACAGTCCGCTGCTACTAGTGTCTGAAATTGGTGGGCGCGATGGCTTAGTGGTTAAACATGTTGGCATCGCAGGTTGAAGATCTCGGGTTCGAGCCCCGGCGAGTCCGGCTCTCTTATCCATGCCCACCACTCAACCCAGAGTGTAATAACTTGGGTAGGCTAAGCCGAAGAGAAAAAGATCATGTCTTTCCAGTAATTGTAACCCTGCCCAGAGTGATCCATTCTAAAAAGTGGTAATAAATAAAAATAAATAAAATTTTTGCACAATTTTCTGCGGATGGACGAAAAAGTTTCGAAACCCTGCTATTTCATTGCAGTTTGTAGCTAACACTCAATAAGAGATATTAACATTTTTGAACCACAGATACGTCATGAAATATTGTCCATTTGCAAAATTTTCTCATGATATATGCCATTTTTCTTCAAGTGTCTGAGTAGCTTGGCTTTCTGCCACTGTGGTCTATCCTATGTTTCACTGTCCTTTTAAAAATGGATTCATATGTACAAAGAAAGTAGTCTGGTGATGAACACAGAGAACCAGAACCCAGAATAACGATAAAGAACTAGAATAACCCAGGGTGTGATGACTTGGGTAGACTCTGAGAACTTATAAAGTTTTTATAACTTTCCAATATAACCCTGTTCACCTACAAGAGTTTGCTGGCTACAGAGCTTTGATCAGGTGATTCACTCAGACAAGTGACTATGAACAACAATACGTTGGCTAAGAGTCTTGCTATTGAAATATTTTTTTTCATCCAATTTCAATCTAACCTGACAAACCAGCCAAACTACGGCTTCGCACTGTATGGTAGATCTAACAACATTCGTATTAAAAAAAATGATTTATTATCTCAGTCTCATTTTGTAATATTTTTTTCATTCCAACACGACATGTTAAGAAATATATTCACGTTAGCTTCACGTATGCCTGACATTATTTTTTTAAAAACAAAGCGATTGGGTAAAACACAAATACGTTCCTTACCCTATATGTGCCGTGTTTGAGATTTAAAAATTTTTAGCTAAAGTTAGCGTTTTTACTTTACCCTTTTACCCACTGCACCTGAGCTTCATCAAAATATGTCTTGTATTGAGTATAAACAGAAAACAGGCCACAAATACATGGTATTATCTGTTACTGGGGTTTTGTGTGTATTACTATCTTATTTTTTTGGGTTTCATGAGAACCGGAATTACTGTCTTTATTTTTGGCAGTCACCAACAACTTCGCTTTTGAAAAGTGGCCACTATTAATTGGTGCTGTGATGCAGCGTTCGAATAAAAGTTACGGAAAAGGACTTGCGTTATTGAATAAATTTGAGAATTGGGTAAAATAAAACAGTTCAGTTTTTTGCGAGGATAAAAATCGCTAATTGCTCGACTTCCGTACAAGTACTTTCAAACAACAACAAATCGTGGATTAAGCGGAATTTTTAGAATACGCCATAGAGGTTGCAAATTCGCAGGATTAAGGGTTTCTGGAATCTGATGCAGACTCCTGTAAAACTGTTATCAAGCCATGACTAAATTTTAAAATATTCATTTCTAGGACGAGTGATTCATTCTTTGATGTTCTCTTTGTCTATTTCCTGTGTAATCCAGCATCGATTTCTTCTAATCTACTAAATTACACACCTTATGAGAAAAAAAAAAATTGGCCATCTCAGAAGCTGCAACGAAGATGTGAGCGTGTAGTTTGTCCCAATATTCTTTATTATAACAGACTTTTCAAAGTCTAAATATTTTCTTCAAATTCAGCTAGAGCTGGGCAACATACCGGTGGGACGGTAAATACCGGCATCTTGCTTTCTATAATACCGTGCCGCGTCAATAATCACAATGCCGGTGTGTCGCGAAGTCAAGTTTGACTGCTGAAAAAGTGAATATGCTCACTTTTTGCAAATAACCAGCTCAGGGTCAATCTGGATTAAGTAGCGCATAAAAAATGTTGTACGACGCCGTCTTAAGCAAGGCTTACATGAACAAACATTGGAATGGTTATTCAACTTTTACTGGTTTGGTTGGTTATTTTATTTTATGCCGAACTTGGGTCATTAATGCCCCATCTTTGTCTTGGCTCGATGTGTTTGTGCGTCTTTTTCTTTATTTTATTTCAGCTTAGTTTCGGCATTAGCCTGTCTAGTAGTGACAATATTTTGTAACAAGCCGTGATAATTAGCAAAGTAAGAGAGCAGAAAGAGGGGCAAGATAACTTGAACAACTTTATCGTTTGAACTGTATTTTAGAAGATATGAATAGGGCGTGCAGAATCGTTATCGGTGATTCGACTAGAATTTTACTAATAAACAATAATATGAAAAAAATACACGTCTGTGATCATCGATGCCAGCTGTGACTGCGGAGTGTATTGAAAAAGTCTAATAACGCTTAAGAAGCAGGGCATGCTTTATTTATTTAGGACGTAATTTACTAAAATCCATTTTTCGGCAAAAAAATAGCCTAATATACCGGCAATACCGGTATTTTGACGGCGGTATACCGGTACAAAAGATACTCCATGCCGCCCATCTCTAAATTCAGAGTGAAATTTCTTCAGCCATGTCACACGGTTAATCTAATATTCATTACAAATAAACTAAACTTAAGACAGAACAAATACCTCATATGAAAGGCGCCAGTATCGCCAATAAAATTATGTTTGTAATGAATAAATAAATGATCCATCAGACGGACGGATGAGCGTACCTGACGAAAGCAGGCCGAGTTTAAAACATGGGACTTCGGACGCCATTTTTAAAAAATGTATATGATAAAATTTTTTAACAAAGATGTCGAATGTCTAATTAATTGTCATGTAAAGATTAATGCAATCTTTCCAATCTATGAATGTTGTTAGAAAGTACTTGTACTAAGTCAAGCATTTGACAATCGCACACTCGCAACCGCTTGTTCACCAGATTCTCAAATTCTGTCAAAAATGCAACACATTTTTCCATACTTGATTCGAACGGCAATATCGGTATCTTTCACATTTGAGGCAGTACCGCTGTCACTGTTCTTGGCATGCTCGACCGTATTCAACAGCTTGCCACACTGCCGTTGCCTCACTCTGTTTATTTTACCTACGGTATATTATATTGGGCTATGTACCAGGGAGCTTCCTGCTCTCGTTCCTCCGAACAAGATTTTTAATCGGTCAACATGGTTGGCTACCAATTAGCACCTAGTCACTGAGGAGCTTTCACAGCGTCACAAACAGTTTTACGCAAGATTTTCTTTCCAAGAATTTCTAAACTTTAGAATTCCTTGCCTTTTCACTGCTTTTCTGATCATGTTGATCTACAGGGCTTTAAAACTTGCGTTAATAGATCAGGGATGAGGACTCCTTAGTTCCTATTCCTGGATTAAATGTAGCTTTTCCCAATTTAGTGGCTTTAGGAGAATTTTCAAGTATGATTTGTCCCCTGTGGCCTTGCTCTGAGCGTATTTTAATAAAAACAAAAAAACATTTTGAGTATAGGTTTAGGTAGAAAGTCGTATTAGTGTTTCAAAAACGTAAAACAAATAGTAGTAGCTCCGTCTCTGAGACCTTATCACAGGTTGATTCAAAGTTGATGATTTGGGTGGAATATATAAGTTGGGACAGCCGATGTAGTATTTTGTAACATAGCGTTTATTGAAATTACTTTAAATTCGATTCTAATCACCTCGGCGTTTGATTTTCTATACTGCATGTTTGTTGAAAAATATCGTAATTTAAAATAAAACTCATTAACATCTTCAGTAAACAACTAAACTGTTACTCACCTTGCAACAAATCCATCATTGCTTCTTCATGAACTTCAGGATTCAGTAAAATGCCACACAAAATTCTTCTGATTACGGAGAATGCTGGTTTATGGAGGAACTTTGAAACAAATTCTTTAAAATCATCAATTTGCATGAGACAAATTTGCATTGCAGTCAATAACTCTTGAATTACTTGATGTACGAACATGGCTTTGCTATCTTTTTCCAGTATCTGCTGATAACGAGGTTCAGGGGATTGTCCTGGGACAACGATTGCTAGATCCGTTATTTCCTCTGTGGTGAGTTGAGCTTCATTGATGTCTTTGTCATTAAATAATACTTTTCCTTCCATTGTTCCTTGATACGACAATACCTTCATTTTGTTGATAGCTCCAATGACATATTCTGCATCATGTTTGCCCAATGCTCGAGCATGCTTCGAACGGATGAGAGATTGGAGAACTCTTACCAGAATTCCTGTCATTGTGTGGGGAATGAAAGATGAATCCTCCGTTTCAGACAATCCAACCAAAGTAAATGTCAGAACTGCTGGAGTCTCACAAAGCGCCAATAGGTCAGGGCATTTGTTGTTTAGTATGTCCCAAATTCTTTCAGCATCAGCTTCTTCTAGGAATCCAAACGCTAGATTGTGAATAGAATCTATTGTAAATCCACCAAGAGAAATCATCCTGTCTGGTTGTAGATCTCCTTTGTACTTCCTGACTTTATATTCTCGAGAAGATGATAAAATCTTCAGCTCCGAAAATATGTTTCCAATGAATATGTTGTACAGAATAACCGCGGGAGGTGCCTGATCATAAGGGCCAATTAGTTGTGTCACATTCTCTAATTCAAATGCAAGAGTATCTAGAGAATCAATGATCATTGTCAATGTTTTAGAATTCTGCAGCATAAACTCATATCCAATCCTACATTCATCTGCTGTCAGTTGATCCAGCATGTATCGAAACAGAAATTCTGGAACTGTGAGTTGTTCATTTTTGTCAAAACTACGACAGCTCAACCAGTGAAATATATAATTTCTATCCTGCATTTGAGGAATGTATCCATTCACACATTCTCGCCCAAAACGTTTCAGAGCTGTAGTTTTGCCAGAACCTGCTGGGCCTAGTAGCATCGAATGTTTGAACTCTTTACTTTTCCTTTGGGGACCGGAAGTTCCACGCCATTCTTCATAGACATTTTCGAGAGTTGGCTTAAAAACATCATGCAATTCTATCAGTTCTCCTTTGAGCGACTCTCTTTGCCGAGAAAATTCTGGTAATGGTCGATAGTCATGATCAAAGTATGCACCTCTATAAAAATCTCCTACTCCAATAACATGCAAACGTGGAAGTTCTTCCTTTACTGGTTCTTTTAAATAATCCGAAAACTGTAACGAAACGCTTTTTTGAAGTGACGAAATATTCCTGTGTAGTTTTTCAGAGAAACTTTGAAATATCTTTCGCTTGTATTCCATATCTCGAGGCAGGGTTGCCATTGTGATATTTTATTATCAGAGTATACTTTCCTCTTATCTATATATTTAACCCATAACCTGAATACAATTCAAACTGTGATAATGGCTTCATTATCACACAATTATCTAAGCTGGTCAGACAGCTTCAGGATCAAGTGTATTTCAAAACCATGCAGGGAGATATCTGCAAAACCTTTCTACTTTCAATCATTAAAATGAAAATCTCTTTGAAAAAGAAGTTTTTTTGATTTAAATACTAAAAAATGTAATGGGGTGTTGAATTGAAAACTGCTGAAGATGTGTTTTTGCCAGCTTGAACAAATGAAATAAATATCATCCTTGGCTACCACTTTTTGGAATTTTGGGATATTTCCGGCATTTTCACCCGGCAATTTTCCCAAAAATCATCAAATGGTAAAAAAATACATCTTTCGTATTATTTGACACGAGTACTTTCAAACTAGCCTATGATGGATATAATTGGACAGGTCAGCTTTATTAGGGACACCCCTACAAAAAGTTCAATTCTAATTACATTTTCTTCCCATACACATATTGATATATGGGCCATCCTGGCCGAAACAGTATTAAAATCCTATTTGGAGCCGCAACTATGCCCTTGGCGCATTCTCCCAACTTGAAAGTTCATTTTTCGAATACGAGATTTGGAATCTTGAGAAACTTTTGTTCCCAAATTTTTTTATTTTATTAGTTACGAATTTACATTTCCTTTCTATACACATATTGATATGTGGGTGCTCTTGGCCGGAACACTTTTGAAATCTGATTTGCATGCAGTGGTTACATCTTTTTCGGGAAATTTTCAAAAACTAAAGTACGAAATTTGGAATCTGGTATTTCGAATCTTTAGAAGCGTTTGTATCCAAAATGTTGATTATGGACCCCTCTAACAGGAATACATTTGAAATATGTGTTACTTCGGTATAAATTAATTAAATATACTGCGTTAACAATTTTAAAATGGGAACACTGAAATGCGTTTTCATTCTGCCAGAATTTTGCCAGGACGACAGTGGTAAGTAAACACACACAACTGACGTTTTTCACAAAATCGGGTCAGTAATGTATCTCAATATTAACAAACTACAGTGGCTGCTGAAAACAGCAATCGATAATTGCTCAAAGTCAATGGAGAAAAATTACTTTTTTTATTCTTTTTCTCCTAATTTTTATTTCAATCATGCGTCGCACTTTGTATTCGAGGCCAAAAGGTCAAAGGCCTGTCTTATAATCATAATGTGTTTCTTATCATGGTATACTGATGATGTATTTATTTTGAGATGAATAAACATACATACATTAAAGCGGAACGCCATGGACCGGTTTAAAGCATAGGTTCATGGAGAAGGAATGTTCTAGTATTTCATTAGGTAATAGGACATTGATACTAGGTCCGACATAAATACTTGGCCATGTTCCAATGGACTCTATCCATCCCAATCAATAACATCGATAGAGTTTCAACTGGGGGTGGCCAAAAACAAAACACCAAAACATGTCTATTTTCTGAAAATGTAAAATACTTTTTTGAATGTGTTGATTTCAAATCACCGGTAAAATCGAATCAAATAAATAATCATTCAGGAAAAGAATATTATGGACAGCCCCAGTTGCCACTTTCGGGCACATTTAATTTTGAATTGAATCATATCACTTTGAATCGAATCTTTCTCAAACAGATTCTATTTTTAAAAATTGTAGAATAAATTTAATTTTTAATAAACGACCAAAATTTTGAATATACTTGTAAGAAAATTTTGAAAAAAATTCCTACAAAAATTATGCCCGAAACCTATCGTTCTGCGAGCTGATATCAGGGTATACTCAAATAAATGGAATGGACAAAAACATGATATCATCTCTTTGTCTCATGAAGTTCAGTACAATATTCCCAATTAACACAAATTCTAACCCAAGATATGATCGCAGCATTGGCACTAGTGATGGGCGATTCAAAATACTTCACCGGGCCAGAATTATTCCGGAATACCTAAATCGAATCCAGGATATATCAAATTCAATATTTAAATTCATGATAGTACAGTCAAATATTTTATTAAAATGTGCAATGGTGGGTTAAAGTATCTAGTTGGCCACGAAAGTGTTGAACATAGCAAGGAAAGCAGTAGATCAAAAATTAGAATTTAGTTGATGTTAGATGTTGATATATTAAATTTTTTAATCAATCTGGGGTCCTGGTTTCGAATAATTTACTATTCCGAATCAACCTGAAAATCGGTAAAGCATTGGGAATATGCTTTGAGCTACGCATCACTGACCTCCTGGGTTTGAATCTCATTGGGGGATGATTCACACAGTGATTCACTTACCTACGGCTTCCCCAACCAACGAGGTCCATAGAAAAAAATTAGAAGATATGATAATTCAAATAAAACCTCCACCCCTGATTTGGAACTGGTATCCGATATCGAGAGGAGATGGTTCACCAAAGCCTGTTTCTCGACTTGCCTCTACAACAGGATAAAAATAAAATTCTACCCTGTCCTATAAAAATGCCCATCCCCAATTGGTGGCTTCTGGTTAGGATGAGTATATTCTGCCAGTTTTACTTTTTATCCCATTCGGGAAAACGTTGCGTATCTTCACTAGACAAACCACGATATTTTCTTTAATTTGTTATCAACTGGTGACAATTCCTCAATTTTTTTATTTTTTTACCTATCGTCTCATCTTTATGGAAAAATTCGAATACTAAAGCAACATAAACAACCATCAAGTTCTAAGCACAATTCTCCGCTTTTTCCGTTTTTGCCAAGTAGATATATTCAAAACAAGTTAAGATAAATAGAACAACAACAATTGCATAGACAAAAACAATAAATAAAAAAAATACAGTCCAATAATTCATTATACCCGTATGTTCGTACAATTAATTAAGTACCGGTAGATGCAGCATAAAAAAAGAATTTTTTACAAAATTCGTTAACGTTTAATTCTCGCTCTACACTAATACTCTATTTCTCCTGTGCTCATAAACAAAACATTTAGGGAGTCGTGAGTGCGTGAAAGTTTTTAATCTTCATATTCGGCAATGTCGTTCAAGGGGCAGTCATTACTCAAGGGACAGTCATTACTCCAAGATTTAATAATTTTGACATAAATATAGAATATCTCGGAGTGCAATCACATATTATACAGAGGCCTGTAGTGTTTGCTCAAGCATGGAGTATATTTTTAAAAACAAAAGGCTAAAAATACAGAATATCTCCAGAAGAGACAAAATTTTACGCGTCTTCAGCATGCAAAAATCTATTATAGTCTTATAGTGTTTGCCCCAAAATGGTGTATTTTTTTCTGAGGGCCGAAGGCGCGCAAGTTTTTAATATGATAATATTGATTCATCTTTAAATAACTTTAAATAAAATCATTACCAACTTTTCTCACAAGTTTTTCAAGAATATATTCATAAAGCAAAAACAACATAGCTGAACTTCTAATTTATTCTATAAGATAGATTCTAAATTGAATGTTTTGGGAATGTTGAAGTATTCAGTAATGACCATTCATGGCCAAACATGAATAAAAATGGTTTTCAAAGATGATAGTAACATGGCAATGAGAGTAATGCATTATTATGAGTTTGAATATTGAATCTCAACTGTTCAAGGATCAGGCCATGTAATGTAATAATAGACTGATAGAGGCAAACACTTACTCAGTACTTGGCTGAATAAGACCAACTTTGAGATCACATTTTTCAAACATACTAAAAAATACTCTTTCCATCATTTAATATAATGAATGTGGATGGGGCTATCAAGTACCCACATACTAAGAATAAGAAATATAAATTTTGTCTCTCAATGTAAAATATGCATCCTAAGTTGGCTTGCGGCTCTTATAATTATGGAAACGGGCCCAAACAGGGCTTGTTTTATACACAAGCTGGCCCACTGGGTCTAAGATGACTTATGCGCCCCTTCGGCACATTCAGATAAAGCAGATTATCAGATTTTGTGATTTTATTGTGACATACGATAAGGCAATATGTGAAGCGATGCTACCTTGATAACTAACGCGATTGGGTATTGTAAGCTAGATGGCACAGTTATTTTGCACAATAGATTTAGAAATTGCCTAATCCCATTAATTTTTGGTGGAATAGTGCTATCCTATTATAATTTTTCAATTTCTATTCTACTGGATAAAAGTATCGCATTCAAACTCGTCTTTGATCATTTAGTCTGCCGGTAGTAGCCCTAATGAAGTGCCTATATAGTGTGACCTCTTATCTGGATCACTCTTTATGCCAGAGTTATCTAAATGTACCATAATGACTATACATGCACTTTCAGACATCCAAGAGAATCCGTTTCTTTAGAAAACAAGCCCTGTTTGGGTCTGTTCTTCTTCGTTTCGACCCGTTCCTGTCCGTTTCGGTATTACATAAACCCAGTTAGCATGTTTTTTTGCGCTTGAATGAGGCTCAAAATCCGATGTTGGGAAATTCGGGCCTTTTTTTAATCATGTGGCATTTACGAAACCGTCATAAAAAACAAACAGTTGGAGTTTGGGGGTATGGTTGGTCCATCTAAAGTCAGGGTATATACAGTATAGGAAAATCAACCCTGGGCAGTTCAGTTGGCATGGAATGATCCTTAGACACCCAGTTTCATCAGATTATGACTTCACCCACCAAAGATAGGGGTACGAACTCACCTGCTGATTGTAATGTACTAATTCACTGGTTATGCAAAAATCTCATCCCCGACTTGGAACTTAGAATTGGTATCTGCATGAAAGGTCGTGGTTCACGACTCTAACTCTAGCGATGTTACTGATTGGGATGGATAGAGTCCATTGGGATATGGCCAAGTATTTATGTCGGACCTAGTATCAATGTCCTATTACCTAATTAAATACTAGAACATTCCTTCTCCATGAACTTATGCGTTAAACCAGTCCATGCCGTTCTGCATTATTGTATGTATGTTTATTCGTCTCAAAAAAAAAATACATCATCAGTATACAATGATACGAAACACATTATGATTATGAGACAGGCCTTTGACCTCAAATGCAAAGTGCGATGCAAGATAAGTTGGGCTTTCCAAAATATTCAATCCAGAATATTTGAATCATAAAATTATTTGATTTGATTTCTGTAACAATCCGAAATCAACAAAATGATAAATTTGACTTTTTTCAAATTAAAAATTGTAAGTTTTGAAAAGATTTCTTACTCAGATTGTTTATTATATGACTTTTGATTCGAATATTTGATTCGGTTCTGAAACCCAAACATATTTGATTCTGGCCACCCCTATCGTTAAGTCGTATTTTTGGATTTCTTCACCGCAGGATAAAAATGAAATCCTATCCTACTGTTAACAACAGCAAGTAGTACCTGTACCAGTACAAATTGATCCACCCGAACAGTAAAACATATATCATAATGTTCTGGTGCCAGGCTGCTACTCTGTACTCTGTACTGTAGTAGTGGTAATTTATGTCGTTTCCTCGAAAACACAAATAAATAACTTATAAAAGTAACGTTACACATGAGGAAAACGGGAAAGAGGGCAAAACCTTAAACAAAGTTTAATACCCATTCTTGTGCTAACTTACCCTAAATCTGAAATACACTGTGGCACAATCAAACAACTGTTAACAGGTAAGGTTAAACCCATATTATTCGGTGCTACCAATACTGAATATAGACCAGTTCTGAGTTATCACTGTCACTTGTATCCTGTCACCTAAATTCCTTCCAAGATCTCCAATTGTGAATAGCTCGCTCAAGCTTTTTTGCCAAATCTAAATCAAACTTAGTGCCAATCAGGATTTATGATACGGTATTGATTTTAATTGTCAAATTATTCTTTTCCAATTTCAAAATTTGGATAGTTCTGTATACACTGGCTGTTTTTTGGCATTCAGAGGAAATGGAACACAGTACATTTCATGTCATTAATAAATAATTGCTCACTCAAGCTCACGGGATACGGTACGTACCATAAAACACCACTGCTAAGCTGGCGGAAAATTGAATTTTTCAAACCGCCAGAAAAACCAATCGTCGACTTTCGATGTTGTTATGATTCAGGATTACGTACGTATTTCCTTCAAGGACTGGAGGAGTCGAGAATTTCGGAATCCAGATCCGATACTGAAAACAAATTTCGTGCTGAATCAAAACCTGGGAGCGGATCAAAGAAACTGTTCGCGGACAGCAAGTAAACGATTGACTGCAATTCGAAATCGGCGTTCACGAACCAGTCGTTAATGCGATCATAGGGCATTTTCATCACTATCCTTTTCCCAGATCGAGTGCGACCACAACATCTAACAACTGAGCTTGTATGCATATGGTTATGTGTTTCATATATGCTTATTCATAAAAATTATGGTTCTTATCGTTAACAAATCCACAAAACTGACTGGCTATTATATGATGGAGTGAGTTGTATCTGCTATGGCTGAAAATAAATTTCAATACTTTTCGTAGGGAGGAAGCCGGTTGTAATATATTATCAGCAGCCTTTCTAACTAGTTTTAAATATCGGGATAAATCATCCTGCTACGATCTCGTTTTCGGATTTTAGATGTTGAGGAAAATGTGCAACATACTTGACTGGGGGACAATGCAGATGGAAATTTTGGAATTTTAGAACCGGTGTCAGATATTTCTGTGTGTCTGATAATTTGGAATGATACCAAACAGAGAAATTATGAAGCGCTGACCGAAGCACGCGTGTTGTTCTTCACGCATGAGGTCTGGCTTTAAACCATGATAACACTGTCAGAACCGTCCGACTGTAATCCGTCTTGTTATTATTTTTGTTTTTATTATGAGTGATTGTTTTGTTGTGAGTGGGTAGTCGAGTATCACCAGCGCGAAATAAATTCTATTGCACATGTATATATGCTCATTTGGCTAATGATATTGCAGATGCTTTTTAACCATGCCCAGCTATAGAACGGCCTTGGAATGCTGATTATTACATATACATATCACCAATTAATGCACTGAAAGTCTTACCAACGGAACTAAATGACTGATACGAATAATACCAACTGAACTCATGTTCTGCGAAAGAGTCGGAATCGCCCTTCTTTTTTAAATGTTCCATCCATCGATATTGTCTAGTCCATCTGTGAAAAGCTTCTCACGGAAATCTGAAGTAACTCTTTTCAGACTCAAAACTGGTCACTGCCGCCATCTTAATAAAGTTAATTGTTGTGACAATGGACTGACTATTCCGCGATTCCAGAATCGGAGAAACGGTAGACCACTTTATTCTTTCATGTACTAATACGATCACCAGCGTAGTTTTCCTTTAGCCAAATGTCGTGAACTAAATATTCAATTTAGGCTTTACAATTTGTTAACGAACCCAGCTATTGTCCAATATGTTATTGAATTTGTTTTATCTACCCGTATTCTATAATTATTTTCAGAAATAGAACTATTGGACTTTGGGCGGGCGGGAATCGTGTTTGGTTTATGTCCATGGTGCCTACGGCGATAGTCGGATCGATTCTTACTCTAACCCATTTCGGGGTCGCAGTCTGGATTATATTTTAAATTTTATTTTATATATGTTAAAACAATGTATTGGCCTAGTGAATTCCGTTGTACATTATATATTGTCGGTTGCTTCTAGGGTTTAACACTGAAATGCTAGATGTACAAATATTACTTTTTCGGGCGTAATCGTGTTGTATGTTATAATGTAAACAATTATTCGAAAATATAGACATGTTCCGCCGCTACTGGCTGGAAAAGAGTGTTGTGTTGATGTTGAAATGAGAAGCATACTAGCTGCTACTTTTTGGGTAGTTAATCTGACTCGTTTTGGCATTCTGCCCAAGGCAGACTCAAAGTTAAGTGACGCATTGGCGACGCACGCACGTTTTCGTGAGAGAATGACGTTTGTGTGTGACGTATTGTTACGCTCGATCGAACCTTACGCCAAAACAACGTTTTCTGTTTGTTCTTTTCCTCTGCTGATCTCTATCTTCTGTCAGTCAACCTCCGTTCTGTTTTGGTGGTTCGTGTTTCGTATTCTAGCGCCATTACGAACTCTCTAGCGAAATATATTCCGCTAGTTATCCAATCAAATGGTCATCATACTTTTTGATGACGCCAAGTTCTGAAAATTTGAGGGCTACGGTACCGTACTGGGTATGGGTACTTAGATCTGTATTTAAGAAAAATGACCGCACAGGAAAAACGTTTTCCGAGGGCTCTACTTGATTTCGGCCATGATTGACCTCGTGGATATTTACTTTTAGCTGTACTTGATATTGACCATTTCTGTATGTACGGTAATGTAATAATATGCTTTAGAATAGTCCTAACATATTTCCAACATGTTCTGTGTTTAGCTGATATTAAGCAGTTCCCTAAAGGCTTTTATTTTGGGTGAATTTAACGACTTGATCAAAGCAACCATTTTTTACTTCTGTAAATTACCTTTTTGTTTTCTGATTGATGAATTAAATAATTCTCTCTTTTTGCATGTTTCAAATCTAAAAAAATTCCCAATTGCATCCAAAAAAAGTTCCCAGTTTTGCACTAGAAGCCCAGCCTTATTTTATTTTTTGCAAAATTCACATTTTTAGAACCAAAACCTGAAAATCATATGAAAGTGCTGCGCATGAAAATTTAATTTAACACAAGTTATGATTGAAATTACAAAATATTCGATGTACTTTATACATGATCCCCTCTTTGCAAATACTGTCATCTGCCGGTTCAATCGCCAATGCAAGTGAAGACAGTAGGGCTATAATACTGAATAGATTCTTGTCGCAGGAGGCTGGGAGATCTACTCTAATAAATCCTGAATCAGAATCTGGAAACTTTTCTTGGCAGAGACAGTGTATTGAGTATAAATGCTGTTATTATTACAACTGTGGAAAATGCAGATCATCCATATTTTTCGGTTTTCATAAAATTGGTTGGGAATCCCTTTTACACTGTTGACCTACTTCAGTTAAAACTTTAACAGAGTAATAGATACTATTTTCCTTCCAGTTGAAGGATAAACCTGCAAAAATATCAATAGGTTATTGTGACACTATTCTTTAGCTTGCCTGCAGCTCAACTTTTCAATGGATTTAGCTGTTTAGTTCGTCCATGAATTTCACTTTCTAGTTTGAGGGATTGGATTACTCTGTATAAAGAATTGCATCAACTGTTACACTGTACAGCACAGCCTGCCATCATGTCTCGTCGTACACTTGTTGGTGGTCTCCCAATTCCAGCCCCAAGGGAGCAGAACCAGACTCCTACACCGCAGAATCCTCATCCCACGGATATGCTCACGGATATAAGACTGCAAAGGTCAAGTCCCTCGATTGTAAGACGGCACTCAAAATCATCAATTACACGAGTCGATGGGGGATTTATTCTTGGACCTAGTCGACCCGCTATCACTGTCAGAAAAAATGAAGATCAAGCTAAGGTGTGCATATAATATGTTTAATAAAATTGGTTTTTAAATATTGTCCTTGAAAGCTTGAACGATGCATGTCGCATTGAAACCTTCACCTTCAGACACCGGAGGAAAATAGAGCCCTCACAAAGTTTAGTTCCAGAATATGTCTGGATATTATCTAATATCTCCATGTTGGAAATGACATATCCTAAGCCAGGAAAGAACATTGAAACTCTCGTTACGACGTAAATACTCCCCAAGTTTTTTTTAATGATATTTGGATTTGTGGCAAAAACATTGTTGGACCGAAAATTTCAAATCTGGAGAAAATAAACCTAGATAATGAATACATACCAAAAATGACAAAGTTTTAGACACCAAGGAAATTAGGGCTTTGTCCCAATTTTACAATACAAAAGTGCTCAGTGGGAATTAATTATATTTTTTTCTGATAAGTTCCAGTGACTTTATTTATTGAAATTTGCTCCATGGAGGCTGAAAACATCGCCTAAAAATAAGCAACTAACAGCTACATATGACAAAGGGCTAGTTTCACACATTACCACCAGCAACTGCACTCTTAACTGCTTGAAAGTGGAAAGCATCCTATACATAACTAAACCACTATAATAAAGTGCAGTGAATGATTTATGCCCTGAGCGATACAGAAGCCATCTACCACTATCAGGAACACCCGAAAAAACCACAGAAAGCAGTTGCATAAAATATATTGTTATAACAAGATTTAAATAAATTTTCATGACTTTTAGTGTTTCGAAGTTTGTGATCTTAATCATTTTCTCATTTTCAGCCAAAAATTGAAACCACATTTGGGCCAGCATATTCAGCAGTTACAACAATAACTACAGGTAAAATTTACTTCATTGTTTGTCAATAAAGGGTTATAATTTCTTGGATTTTGTTAGTCCGATGCGGACTGGCCGAATGTCAGCTACTTTGCTACTCAGACGATGAAAAAAAGAACTAAAATGCTTAGTAGTGTCTAGTAACAAGCGAACTCTACAAAAACATCCAAAAGAAACCCAAAGTAAACAAGGTTATGCTACCTTACTTCTGCTTTAGTCTGATGAATGCTCGGTTGTTTTTATTGTTGGTCACTAGTCAGCAATGTTTTGAAGTTCGCATATTTCTTCTTCTGCTTGCTAATGTTTTTGTTGTCCAACATATTTTGCTGTTTATCGATATATCGGCAGATCGAGTGGTTATTAATATCGGCCCAGCAAATACACTTATGGGCACCTGCAATTTGTTTAAAATGACACTTTTTTTGCTCAAATAGCAAAATTGCACAATATTTCCCGCATTCATCTAGGGAAATCCTCAGCAAGTGTTATTTGTGTTAGATGAAATCAGCAAAAAATTTTCTAGTAATGCATTGTTTGACGGCTTTGTAGAGCTCAAGAGTTTATGCTTGGCAGAGAGCTATTATTCATTGAAATACTTTCTGAGCAAGGCTGAAAGCAGTGCCTAAAAGAACCAACTTTCGATTGCTTAATAGCAAAGAGCTACTTGTAGTTCCAGCAACTGCACCAGAACTGCAAACTGAACTAAACCGCCGTAGTAAAGGACAGTGAGTGATATCTAACCCTGGGCGATGGTGAAACCATCTACCACTTCTTCTTTGCTTACTTCCACTACAAGTTGGAAATATGATAGGACTATTCTAAAGCATATTATTACATTACATGCGGAAATGGCCAATATCTCGAGTATGTGTCCTTCTTTGTTTTATGACAGTAATTTGAAAATTAAAAAATTGGGTTTCTCTTATTTTTCAGTTGAAATGACTATTTATCAATCTAACATTCGGAAATGTATATTCTAAATCCTAATTCTACTATGATATTGAATTTTGTTGTCACATCTGTGGCAGTTCTACTGGACTTCAATCAAAGGAGCTTTCTGCCCTAGTTCCTCCAAAAAATCTTTAACTAACAGACAAATTTGGGTGCCATTTCTCATTCATTTGCTGTGGAAGTTCCACAGTGTCACAAACAGTTTAATGCCAGAACTTTTTTCCTCAAATTTCTCAACTTTCGAATTCATTCCTTTTAGATAGTTTGGAGCTCTTTTCTGGCTCGGTAGCTACCAGACACTCAAAAGAGGCTTTTCTATTTCCTAGCAAATGATTTATCATCAAATAGTGCCCAGTTCGTAAATTTTCTCTGGACTCTTGAGTAGCAGAGTAGTTGACATTGTACCAGTCTTCTCCAAGCCTGAGCCTATATTCTTTAATTCCCATTTCAGATGAAGGAAATAAAGTACAATATCAGCATAAGAGGACAGCATCAATGTCAAGCCACAGATCTCAGAACGATGTTGAAGATGTAGGTCTAGATAACATAGTGGCAGAATCCTATGTTTTTTAGGTTTCTGAAATCATCTTCTTATTTTCTTCAGATGTTTAAAAAGAGATTTAAAAGCATTAACACTGCTCATAGCAGTACTGATGAAATAGCAGTGTTAATGCTTTTGTACCTTTTTATACAATTTGGTTGGGACCAAACAAAAGTGTGCATCTAAATATCTCCAGATATATGCCATTGCATATTTATATTTAAATATCTCCAGATATTCCATTGCATATTTGTGTTAAATATCTCCAGATATTCCATCGCATATTTATGTTAAATATCTCTAGATATTCCATTGCATATTTATGTTAAATATCTCCAGATATTCCATTGCATATTTGTGTTAAATATCTCCAGATATTCCATCGCATATTTATGTTAAACATCTCTGGATATTCCATTGCATATTTATGTTAAATATCTCTAGATATTCCATTGCATATTTATGTTAAATATCTCTGGATATTCCATTTCATATTTATGTTAAACATCTCTAGATATTCCATTGCATATTTATGTTAAATATCTCTGGATATTCCATTTTCATATTTATGTTAAATATCTCTGGATATTCCATTGCATATTTATGTTAAATATCTCTAGATATTCCATTGCATATTTATGTTAAATATCTCTAGATATTCCATTGCATATTTATGTTAAATATCTCTGGATATTCCATTTCATATTTATGTTAAATATCTCTAGATATTCCATTGCATATTTATGTTAAACATCTCTAGATAGTTCATTGCATATTTTATGTTATGTTATGGATATTCTATTTCATATTTACATTATTTAAAGGAACTAATTGTCCCAATATTTATTTTCTAGCATCGAAGTGTAAGCCATCACGGTAGTTTAACTCGTAGTCATCACAGTGAGTCAGCATTCTCAAGACCCTCTCGTACCGGCTCGGCTCTTTCTTCAACGTCTACTTTGTCTGGCACTTCATATCGATCGCCATCTTCTGATGAAGAGGTAAGATTTAAAGTTGAATGGTCCAGGCTAGCGTAATCTTGTTTTCCTGCGACTGTCTGATATTTTCTTGTCATTTTGCTTAAACAATTATCATTTTCTTCGGGTGGACAAAAATCTTTCGTAGCAGTATTGATTATTTTGAACCTTCTATACATTTTGGTTGTTACCAAACACACAAAAATATTTATTTCGATCTTCTAACAAGAGATTTCTGATGAAATATTGACATTGGCTTATTCTGTCAGCCTAACCTCTGCTAAGCTAATATAAAATGCCCATCTCTTGTAAGAAATCTTGATTAATATATCAGCCAGGGTGGCAGAATCTTGGTTTTCTGTCTTCGGATCGACAAAAAGGCTTTTAAAATATCAACATTGCTATTTCAAAGCAGTATTGATAATTTTGAATATTTTCTTCAGCTTTGTTGCTACCAGAGCTTACATTCCGCCGGTAAGATATCATCCAGTATCCTTCAATCTGGCATACCTCTCTCCTACCGTCATAATCCCTCGTTTGCTATCACAACTGTACCTGGCATAATATGTATAATGACAAGCCAATCCGTCCCATTTGCTTGTTGTATCTACGAGAAACGTTTCTTAGGACAGATAGTTTTGTTTCAGAACAACTATCGGAATCCTGACGTTCCATCTGTGGATCATGCATGGTAGAGATATGTTTTTACATATGAAGATATAGTTTCACTGGCGTTTGACCATGAGCGCATTCAATATTTGTTTCATATCTTTCATATTTATCTCGCATCGCCCGAAAACGTTTTTTGTGCCAAATAAATACCGTATTATCAATTACTGGTGCTAATAGACAGACATAAACAAGTCTTGTCAAAATTACATTCGCTGATCCAACACTTTTCATTGATTCAGCACATGCCGTTCCCCGCTATGCTGAATTTTAAAAATTAATTACTCTTTTTCTCAATATCAGATCCCCCTTGTGTTCGCGGAACCCCCTCCAACTCAACTTCTTTGTAAAATATGCAATCGTGTTTATAAAGTTCCAGTGATCATGTCATGCGGACATTCTTTCTGTAAATCATGCACAATGACTGTTGAACAATGTCCTGTTGATGGCAAGAGTATGACACCGGTAAGTTATTGTTTATTATCGATGTTGGTGAAGTTTTATTTTTAAATGAAATGTATTTTAAGGTTGGAAAAAATACAACAAATACCTGGTACTGCAAGTTTTTTGCTAAAAGTGACATTCGTCATACGAATGTCAGCCACTCTGCTACTCATGAGAAAGTGGTGGATGGATTTGAAATGAAATGAAATCTATTTCACGTTATGCAATTAACAATGTTCACAATTATCTGGTTACAAGTTTTTGCTTGCATCCTGCCATTTCGTCCTGTGTGGAACATATGAGGAACCGGTGGGGTTATCGAGCACAGCCCCAAGGCTGTTGGTTACAGGGCCTTGCCCATGGACACCTGGCATGTATTGCTCATTGAACCTTTTTCGTTCGTCGATCCTGAACGTATTTTGTTGGGGTTTAAACCTGTGTCATTCCTTAGGTGTTACGTTCGGCAGCTATTGTCGGTTTCATTACGCCACCGTGGCCCACAGTTTATTGTTACCATCACCCCCAAGGGCAGATACTATTTACTACACTTAATATGGTGATTCTGTCCTCTCGGGAGTTGAGTGCAGTTTCTGGCATTTTATTTTGCCACTAAAGTAGATGTTAGATGGTTCTTTATATTTGCTGCTTCTGTCAAATTTGAATAAACACAATCGAATTTGAATAAAATTAGGTCTGACATTAATAAAATATTGCGAAAGTTTTTCTGTATCATTACGATAAATTTTTGAGTTTATGGCTCTGAGCAAGCATGGGCTGCCTTTTATAATGAACCTGGGAGTCTGGAATAAAAGTCCTTATTTATTCATTCATGAACAAACAGGGAGAGTGTTGTTTGAAACTCGGGAGTTTCGAGCTTTCCCGGTCAGTCGAGTTCAGCACATCATTGACGAAACAGCCTCAAAAAATGTTAATTTGGAATATGCTGTTGTATTCATTCAACATTCTTATCTTTATAAGAATTTTAAATGAATTTCAAAAAACTAAATTTTAAGACATCCAGGATCTAATTATGAATGGAACTATTTTTCATGTTTGCAAATTCTGCAGCAAAGTTGTTTTTGTCTTTCAGCCGCTTTAATCGATTTATGGTATTGATTTTTTGCCGCAGACATTCACCACAGTTCTGGTGGTTTTCTCGCCATCTTATTCTCATTAGAAATTCAATTTTGTCGAGCATGAGTCACAGATGAGTTTCACCAAAACATCTTTTTCGACCTTTGACCCATGCGTGACTGAACAAATAAATTTTAATGCTAATTTTTGACATGAATCGAGGTTGCTGCAAACGACCTTTTCTCCAAGAATCGGATTTACCCTAATTCAATAAAGCTCGCATGCTTGAATACCACCTTGTACTGTTTTTAGAAATGATTCATTTTAAAAGGCCACAACACAGACAGCTTTAATACCTGGTGGAATTTCCAAAAGTTTTTTTTTATTCATTTATGCTCAAAGGCAAAGACTGACAAAATGCCAGGTACTCTGCTACTCAGACACCCGAAAGAAATGCTGTCATCAGAAGAAAAATTACCAAATAAATAACATTTCACTTCAGATTAATTTCTTGGGAAGAAAATACTGAACACCTATTTTTGTGTATTTAGTAGCAACTAAATTGTAGGAAATAGTTCAGAACCATCAATACTGCTATGAATAATAAACTGAAAAAAACCTGGTGACAGGGAGGCAGAATCTGGGTTTTCTTCAGCTGTCCGTAACTTTCGTGTACCGTAATTTTCTACAGACAGTTATTGATGATTTAGTACTTCTTTATACAGTTTGGTTACTACCAGACAATCAAAATGAAAAGGGTGCCTGATTAGCTCAATATGAGAGGTCTGCTGACGCTCAGTTGGTGAAGGGTGGTTTTGTATGCACTGCATATGGCTTCCTCCATTAACCAGGTCCATGTACAGGTAAAATGAGAAATATAAGCCAAAAATTCTTCCCTAATACGGAACTGGTATCTGCACGAGGGGTCGAGGTTTGTCATATGATTAAGCTCTATTATCAGAATATCAGCTTTCCTCTCCCGCAGATATAATAATGAAATTGATTGTAGAATTTCTTTCTCATAATGCCCATCTAGTTCAATCCAAAAATAATTATATTTAAAAACCATCTACTACGTCTTTTCTTCCTTTTGGTTGCTTCATACGACGCACATATATTAGTCATTACATTATGATTGTGATGTAATAAATCACAATATATTATTGCTTTGTTATGTAATAACACTCCAGGCTAAATAATGTGTCGTCATTATCTTGATTTCCTTCAGGTATATGAAACTTTTATAAATGCCTGAAATAGTGTTATTTCATAGCAGTGTTGATTGATTTTGAATCTTTTTATACAATTTTGTTGCTACCGGGCACTCAAATAGAGGCATATTTCATCATCTAGCGAGAGATATATCATGAATTATTGTTCATTTGTCCTATTTACTTCAGGTATCTGAGTAGCTGTCTTTGTGCCAGTTCTGTTTTGATCGTCCTTATTTGCTTTTATTACAATCTTTTATCTATTTAGATCTTGGACAACCTTGCAGTCTCTGAACAAGTGAATTCCCTGTTTATACATTGTCGTTATGGATTGAAACCGACTGCAGATACTTTTGGTGAATTCGAAATCGATCAAAACGGATGTCCCTTTACAATCAGATTTGGAGAGAGAAGGTATTGATGAGACATTTGACATGCAATAGTTATTTTAAAATGTGTCGTATAGAGTCTCATCTTTAATTAAATTTCAACATTTTGGGAGAGCGATAAGTTCTTGATAGAAAAACGTTGAATAATATTACTTACATTTTGCAGCAAAACCATGTCAAATTCAACAGCTCTAAAAAGTGCAGTGAGTGGTATCTGCCCTGTACGATGGTAAAAACATCTACCGCTTATTTGTTTCCTTTTGATCACCACTTACGGCACAGAGTAATTTTAACAGCATCTACAACTCTAGGAAATATTATATCCTTTGTAAACATATAACTGATGGAAACCTTTCTTTTGCTTTCTGTGTAGCAGAGTGGCTGATATACTGACCAAAGCTTCTACCCAGGTCTTTTCTTATTAAAAATAAATTTTTCTTAATCCAAATAGCAGGGATCTAAACCTAATTGACATTGAACCTAAGCAATAGTCACTGACATATATTCCATTGCATGAAATGGTCCATTGCTGACTGACGCATGCTTGGCAAAAAAAACCGCTAAAACCGAATGCTATTTCATGCTGCGTCCGTGGTCCGTAGCATCTTTTTGGGAAATTCTCTGATCGCATTACAACTTGCATTACAAGGAATGATCCATTGCAGGGCGGCAGAATCTTGGTTTTCTTCAGGTGTTCCAATTTCATTTTCTTCCGGTGCCAAAAATATCTTCAGAACCATCAACACTGCAATATCATAGGGGAATTGATGATCTCAAACCAATTTTTTACAGTTTTGCCGCTTCCAGGTTCTCTAAAAGAGACATTTATTGAGTCTTCTAGTCACAGATATGTGCTAAAATTTCTGAGGCTAAAATTTCGTCTAATCGAGCTCATTTTCTTGAGATGTCAGAGTAGCAGAGTAGCTGTCATTCTGTCAGTCTGTCCTTAAGAAACTTCCATCTGCAAATCTTCGTGTAAACGATGCCAGGGTGGAACAAACTTCAGCTTTACTGTACTTGATACTGCACTTCAAAATTTATTTAATATACAGGAAGCACGAATCTGAGTGTGAATATGCACCGGTATCATGTCCAAACAACCCGGCTTGTCCTACGATGCTGAAAAGACATTTATCAGAGCATTTGGAATCGTGCAAACATATAAAATGTCCGAATCATAAATTTGGGTGAGATGTGCATGATTTTATTAGGATGAAATTTCATTTTTAGTCTGTGGGAGAGGAAAGCAGAGAATATGGCTCAAACGCTTAATCATGGCGACTGCAAGTTCTCGTCCACACGTTAAAAGCTTTCTAACTAAACTTTTACTAATTTTTGTACGGATATTATTGTGGAGGAAGCATTTTGCAGTGGCGCACGACTAATATTCATAGAGCCACGTAAATTAATAAATGAGGACTATGAAACTATGACATCTTAGTATCCTTCAAGTGGACTTTTACACATGAAATAGGTTTTTAAATCTCTTCTATCAATTTGCTAATTGTTGTTGTTTCTCTTTTCAGGTCAATGTTATCAAAAACACCAGATCGGGTTGATGAGTTGGAAAAAGCAACAGAAATCAAATTTGGTAAAAAGCAATTTTTAATGATGAATTCACCCTTTTTTATTGAAATTCACGCTGAGCAAGGCCAGAAGCAGAGCTTAAAAGATGCCAACTAACGACCGACCACGCAATAAATAGCAAAGAGCTACTAAAAGATGTAGTACCAGCAACTTCACTGTTCTAGCAACAGACCACGAAACATTGCTCATTTGCTAATTTTTCTAAGGCACCAACCACCGTCCACTCAATCAAAGAGTTACTGGATGATTTAGTACCAGCAACTGCACTCTAAACGAAAAACATCCCAAAACAGAACTTCCACGGTAAAGTGCAGTGAGTGGTATCTGCCCTGAGTGATGGTAAAACACCTACCACTTCTAGATCATATAGGAGGCGGCACCCAAAAAGAACCAACTAATGGTAACATCCACTACTAATTCAAAACCTACTTGAAATGTGAAATTTGCAACTGTCCCACGAGAGGAAAACATTCCATACTGTACCAACCTGGTAAAGTAGAGTGCAGTGAGTGGGAGCATGTTGGGGCGGGCCAACATCAAATATCTTATGATTTGAGAATCTGTAATTTTTTTGTGCAACGAATATTGGTTTCAAAAGCTGGAAAAGTCAAATCAAACATTTCACAAATTGACGAGTCATGAATTGAATCAAATAATTCATACAGACCTAACCACCATGTGAACAACAGTGCGCCAGGGTTTCAGAATGTTACGTGTTTACTGATTGACAAACAAATGGATTTGTGATATATTTTCTCTTTCACAGGTTTGGAAAGTTGGAGGGTCAGACCTGACGCTTCATCGGGAACTGACTGGTTTAAATCATTGGATCTGAGCTCTGGTCGCCTTTCAGAACTTCATATATATAGTGGCAGTTACCAGACTGTTATGGTGGGCATATTTATTATATCTTTTTTTATTGAAAATTTGCCCAAGACAAATATAAAACAGGCTGGCTTAATTTTGTTTTTCTTCGTGTGTACGAAACGCACATTCCATTTTCCTTGGGAGACCAAAAAGCTTCAAAACCATTAACAATTCTATTTCATAGGAATATTGATGATTATGAACCTTTTTCCTGCGGTTCAGATGCCCAAAGAGTCGTTTTTTGAGTCCCGGTTCAATTTTATGAAATATTTTCAATTTGCCAAGTTCTCCTCTGTTGGAATCCATTTTTTCTTTGGTTGTCTGGGTAGCAGAGTAGCTGACATTCTTTCTGCCAGCCTGATTTCTCGTATCATTTAACGGCCAAGATCCATGTAAAATAAAAAAATACCTGCAAAAGCAATTGCACACGAAGTAGAGATGAGCAATTCGGAATACTTCACTTTTCCGTAATTATTCGGAATACTTGATTCGAAGGCATAATATCTATTCCTATTAAGAGTTTTGTAGGATATCGAATATTGATGACTTTGGCAAAAATCTCAATTTTTGGTAAAAAAATGCCCTATTTTAATAACTTTTTTCATTACCATATTTGAGTACCCTACAATAAGGAAGTCAGGCTTGTACATTATGCTAACTAGTCTTGTAGATTCAGGCTTTAGAATTGCCCTAGCACATTTCCTGCTTGCTGTGAGAGGTGACTAAAAGGATTAAAAGCGTAATAGCTGGTTTTAAGTCAATATCTTATTTATTGGCTGATCCCTGTTGAAACAATACATTAAACATGTGTGGTTTGTTTTTCTAATATTAACAGATTTCAAGATACTCTTTTTTCTCGTTTGTGTCTTCCAGCGAAAGGAGATGTGCTACTGGGTTATTTTCATCGCAATTAAGTAAGGGAAAGCTGCCACAAATAAGTATAAATAATACAGTGAAGGAGATTGTAGAAATTTGGCCGAACTTTTCAGATGGAATCACACCAGTAATTATTTTCTTGCTCAAAACATTCATTATTCTATTTGGCTGACACCTGAGTTCAAAACCACTATACTACACACCTGGGTAAATATAAATCAAGTGTTCTTTTTATATTATGTAACAGTAAATTTTAGTTTGTCACGATATATTCTTTTTTGTAGCTATTGATGAATGGCATCGAAATTATATTTAATTCTAAAAACATTAAAGCTTTAATATCAATATTGTAAGATATATGTACATTATTTCAAGTTAGAACTTAGTTTTCTGCTCTTTATTTAGCTGAACAACTACCGTACCGAGACCACTCGCACTAGAACCTGGAAGATCTTCTGATAATTCAACTATAAGAAGTCTTACAGGAGGTAAGCTGTTTTAAATGTTCAAAAAGTCCACAAAGTTGAATGTTGCCATTTTAATATTTTTTTGGCGATCTCCGATATTCTCTGGTAACTTTTTGCTAATCTTGTCGTGCCTCACTTGTAAAATCAATCTGCTTTTTTGGTTCTTGCTCAGTGTCGCTGGAATTTGAACAACAAATGTTTTTTTTTTTCTGTAAACTTGGATTACGGTATCTTAAAAAAAATGTTATCTTGAATAACTTAATTTTAAAATGTCAAGTTCGTCGTTTTTTTTTTCCGATGTTACCTCAATCAAATTAAAACTTCCTAACATCAAACATATGTGAAATATACCAGAAAAAATAAAACTAAATTTACTTCACAGTATGCAAGTGTGTAGTTTCATTTTATATCTGGGTGCGAGATATATATTTCGTCTTTTCATTCCATCTAATGTGTAACCAATGAGGAACTGGTGAAGTTATTGAGCATCGTCGCAGGGCAGTGGGTTACAGTGCCTTGCCCAAGAGCACTCATATGTATTGTTCTTTACATCCTTTTGGATTTATCAATCTTGACTGTACTTTATCGGCAGCAGACATCATCGGTTACATCATGCAACCGCGGTCCAAATAAAAATGTCAGTTAAAATATTTCTTGACTCTGATCCATGACTTTCTAATTCTACTTTTCCAGGTCCGGATCAAACTTAAACATCTGGTTTATCACAAAGTCCAGTGACAAATTTAACTTCTGCAAATTCTTCGTCTGGAATATTTCATGGTATGTACATTTAAAGTAAGATTAGTGTCAGAAGTGTCAAAAATGAATCGAATATTAAAAAAAAGACTTTCATTGGAATAATTTCATAATAAAAGCGTCTTAGAATAGTCACTTTCTATTTCCTCTTCTTCTTCACCCGATTCGCCCCGTCATGCGCCCCGGGACTTGGCGACACCGGAACCTCCCCCCCCCTCCGTAAAACAAAACCTCCCCCCTACCCATTTACCCCCTCTTGGCTTGGTCAGACCCGACCTCAAATTAAGGAGTTTCCGCAGAAGCGCGCTGGCAGATCCGTGAGCCGCTATGTCAATAGGGAGCCCGAAAAGGCCTCCCTGCTGGCATGGTTGCGCACGGCACTGGATGAAACTGACCCCCGAACCTGATCATGTCCTCTCCTTTAGAGCTGTTCCCCCGCCCAGCATGCCTGAGCGGGCAATTAAGGTCGAGGAGTCGATGGGGAGTCCAGGTCCTTCTGACCGAGCTCCCGACCGGCTAGGTCACACGAGCCCTGATACTGTCGAAGCTGCGGTCTCTGATTCGACTCCGCATATTACAGGAGTCTAGACGAAGCCCGTGGCATCTCCAACTCCCGACCCTCTAGTGGATACAATTTGTTTTCGTTCATCCACTCCCCCGCCCCTACCCATATCGACTAATCAGGGCTCAATATTAGATGATCGCCAGAGTTCTTCTCTCCTCTGGAGATCGCGGCTCCGCTGGATAACCTCCTCCTCCCGGATAACCCTTATATTAAAGGACTCGGAGGGCGACATGAATGACGTCGGGAATTGGAGACCCATCGCCATATGCCGCACGCTGTATAAGATCTATGCAGCCGTGATCGCTCGTCGTCTTCAGAGCTGGGACGCCCAGGGGGGGCGTAATCTCCCCAGAGCAGAAGGGTTTTGTTCCTTTCGAAGGCGTCTTCGATGTCTTCATGCTCGACTCGATCATTGCGGATGCCAAGAAACATAAGCGTAACCTATACGTGGCGTGACTTGACATCCGCAATGCTTTCGGGTCGGTTAGGCATGGGGCCATTCTCGAAGTCCTGGGACATTTTGGCGCACCGGAGTACATGTTGGAGGTGATCTCGGATATCTATCGAAACAACTCCTTTACCATTCGTACCACGAATGGCTGTACGGCTCCAATTCCTGCGGGCAGAGGAGTTTGTCAAGGGTGCCCGTTGTCCGCGATCACGTTCAATATGGTGATTGAAGTCCTCCTCCGCGGTGTCAAGAGCCTCCCGGATGCCGGTTACCGGTTCCGTTGTGCGCCGGATGTGTCGGTCAGCGGACAGGGCTATGCAGATGATTCTGCATTGTGTGCGTCGTCCTGTACGCAACTTCAGGCGCAGCTCACAATTTGCGATTGAGTTTGCGCGATGGTCCGGAATGGAGTTCAAACCTTCAAAATGCCGTGTTATTGTCTTGGAGCATCTTGATGGCGCGATGGTCGTGGACTGTGAACCTTTCCAACTAAATGAGAGGAAGTCGCAGTACTCGGCCGATATGTCTTCTGGAGGTATCTGGGCAAGAGCATGGGATACCGGATCGTCGGGCGTGCTGAGTTTCTTGATCATATCCTTTTATTTTGTCGGAGGCTTTTTTCTTCCGAGCTCAGCCCGTTCCAGAAGTTGCTTGCATTGAAGAGATTCGTTTTGCCGAAGCTCTTCTTTCAGTTCCGAATTAGGTATTTTCGTCGTCATGACCCCAAGCGACTGGACGCGGGCATCCGTAGTTTGTTGAGAACCGCATTCAGGTTACCAGACTGGACCTGTCAGCCCTTTTTCCATTCGACGGCTGCGGTCGGGGGTCTGGGTGTCCCGAATCTTGCCCGCGAAGCGGACATCTTTCGGGTTACCCAGGCGTTCAAATCTTTGAACTCCCCCGACTCTAAGATTCGTTTCGGTTGCCCGCGCCCGGGCTGAGCGAGGTTGTGGCCAAGTTTTACCATGTTTTGGAGGCGACGCAGGCCCTGACAATCGAGTTCCTCAATCGTGAAAATTCCTCTGAGCCAGACGGACGACGCATTGGCGCATACGGTGACTTGTGGGTGCAGTTACGCCCGATGAGTAGCCGGATGGGCCTTCGCTGAGCCGTCTCCTCCGAGGGGAATTTCACTGTCACCACGAACGATTTCCTGATAGAGAGCACCAAGAAATTCACGCGGGTGTTGCATCATGTAAGTAATACCCGCTGGCTGAGGCGGTGGGGTGGGCTCCGGGACCAGTGAAAGACAGTTTCTTGCCATTTCCGGTTCAGATGCTCAAACCACTTCCTCTCCACCTCTGTTTCTGTCGCTCAGTTTGAGATCTCGTGGGTATTGAAAGCTCGATTGAATCTTCTGCCGCTACGATCCGTTCGTAGACGGTTCTCCGGCTATGCGGAACCGCGCGTGACTTGTAGCAAGTGCGGTTACGCAATCGAGACTCTCCCTCATGTGCCGCATGATTCGGTGCAAAGGAAGATCTTGGCCCATCTGCCCCCAACCAGGTTCTCTAGATGCGATGTCGACGTTGTTTGTCGAGAGCATACCAGTAGAACAGCTGAGATCCTGCGGCCCGACTTCTCGAGGAATCGGGAACGAATCGGGTCATTGTGATCGATGTGGTGTGCCCCTTCGACAACGGTGAGACCGCAATGGATGATGCGGCCCGTCGGAAGCACTCCAAGTACGAAGAGTTATGTCGCTCCATCACCCATGCCTCTGGCAAGGTGGTGGAGTTCCACGCCTTTGTGGTTGGTTCCCTCGGTAGTTATGCGGGTTCCCATCGTGTCTGGAGGGCCTGGTGTGGACTCCCTGACAGTGTTGGCTAATTAACTTCACCCTCTTTTCCAGCACTGTCTTCTTTTCTATCTTCCCTTTCTTCTTCCCCACTTGTGTGATTGAGTTGCCCCCCAATCAATATTTATTTAATAGGAAATGCCGGGTATGTGCCAGCGATGGGCAGCGCCGGTGTGGCGCGGTCCATCTGTGGCATGTACCCGACCGTCTTAAGACATGATTGGGATGGGCAGTATGAATGTTCAATTTGTTGAGTGCCTGGTATTATAATTCAATTGGCCTAACCCGAGTAGAACCCACTAGTGGTTCCTCGCGGTGTAAAATCTTTTCACAAAAATAAGTCCATTTATCCTGTGGCTCAAAATTTGTGTGATTGTTTTTATCTCCCCTCCCCCCCACTTGCCACCACAAATTCACGCCCAGCGGTGGGCATTGCACCCTTAGATTCATTTTATAATTATTCAGTTTGCCGCCCGCCCACAATATCCAATTTTTGATTTGCAGTTATAAGTTCTCACGTCTTCACAACCATAGTTCCTTTCGATTATAAACAATATTCACACAAATAGATGATAAGAAAGGCGAGTGGTATGTAATATTCAGTACAGCAGATAATTTCTTTCGGAACCCACCGCTGGGATAGCCGGCCCTTCACTCATTAATTTTTATATTATGTGTTTGCCAGGTGGATGGCCGCCTCTCGCATCGATGAGTATTAATTTTATAATTTGCTCATCCGCAAGAGGGCGCACGTGCCGTGCCGCCTGAGCCTAATTTTTTTTTTCCTTCAATAATTTTCCATTCCTTTGAAGGTCCGGCTCAGTTCGATTAGCCACTGCGATTTTCCTTTATAATAACATGGTTCTCTGCGTGGGAGAGGCCAGATATACTGACGATTGTGCCATTAGCTAATAAAAGCATTTACAGACAAAAAAAGTGGTGGCGTTTACAGACAAGCAAAGTGGTGCCAAACTATTGGAAAAAGACAAAACATTTTGAATTATCAGATCTATATTTTATTTTTAGAATAAAGATTTATATGTTTATTAAATATTGTATTCACAGTGGTGCACTCTCCATCTATTACTTTAATGTCTTAGATTGGGCATAAATTTTGCATGTAAAATTTCATTACACAATAATTTTATTATATTTCAGCTTGGTGCAATGAAGATTTGATGTACAACTAAAGTTGCTGGGAGATTTATGTTTGTTATTCAACTTTGGACCCATTGCAATAGTTTTGGAAAATAATTATACTGGGACTTTGCCTCTGTCTAAGTTAATACCAAGAACTAACTCAACATGGTCTGCAGGAAAGTTCACAAAAAAAGCTGCTGTCCAATTTTTATATTTATCCTGTTACCACCATTATTGGTTCCTTCTCATATCAAGCTGATACGTGTATTGATATTGGCCAAAAGTGGATGTTTGTTTTTAAGCGGAAGAGAAGAAAAATACATTTCATTTAAAGTGAACTCTTAAATTCATATACATGGATATGGTGCATCACTTTTTTTTCTGCATATCATTCATTGACGTGAACTGTATTGCTAATCAATTTATATAAAAACTACTGTATCTTCAAGATTTTTTTTCAATTGTAGTTCTGTAATTATATTTCTTGTGGCAATATTTTTTCTTAATGGAGTTATTACTTTTATTGCAAAAGTTCAGCATTATTATTTGATCATGTAATCTGTTCTCATCTGACAGAAATTTTACTTTGATAAACATCGCTCTTTCATTGTATTTCATGAGTGATCCGCGCCCCGTATGATTGTGACCAGTATATTATATCTGATGTTGTGGAATCGCACATATTATCAATGAGATGCGGCATAGTCTCTTAAGTATTCATTTCGAAAGGTAGGCTATTACTAGACACCAAACTGGCGGATAAAAAGTTAGCAAATGTGCAATATTTTATGTTATATCTCTTGCTACGAATTAAAAATGCGTATTTTTGAGCGTAAAACTATCAATACCGCTATGAAATAGCAGTGTGAACGGTTCCTAAGCTGTTGTGTTGATCGCAAGAAAATGCTAAGTACATTTCAAGCACCCGAAAAGGGGCCATTATCAGATATTAGTATTATTTATGCAAAACTTCAATAATCTTTTATTGAAATATGATATCTCAAATATAATTTAATGATTTTTTTGTTGTGAAATATTTTTTTGTTATCATCATGTTCATATTCTTTTTATTATTTCTCGAAGTTGTCAGAATTTTAGTTTAATGAGACATTAATTATAGAATACAGTAGGACAGTGCTTATTGAGCGCCAAAGTATAATCAAGTTGTATATATACTGGAGATCCACTGATCAGTGATTAATGTATTGGTATCATAAGCTACCTTTAAATCGATATATTCTTTCTCCCCGGCCAAGGCCCTGTACCAGTGGTCACTTATAGACTTAGCAGGTTTGGAATTGCTGAAAAGATATGACCTTTCCCTGTTCAGCTTAGTCTACCCAAGTTATTGTACTCTTGGGTTGAGTGGTGGGCATGGATTAACGAGCCGGACTCAAAGCCGAGATCTGCAACCCCAATATGTTTAACCACTAAGCCATCGCGCCCAGTTCTGCTCAAAATTAGTAGATTGATACTATTTATAAAAAGCTTTTCGTAAATACTGATTATTTGGTACTTTTTTACTATTTTTAAGTAATGCTCAGCATAGCATAGGAATGACCAATGAATCAATTTCAACAAAAAGATCGACAAATAACACTTTTTGCCTACTTTTGCATGTATCAAATGTGTTTGAGAAGTGTTGGGCATTCTGAGCATCAGTGATCAATTTTGTAGCGATCCACGATTTGTTTTATCCAATGTAATGATTAAAATATTCTCATTATTTTCTAAATATTCTCGTGTGTCAGTGATACTTGATTTCATTTAGTTTGGCTCGGATCGTTCCAGTGGTTTCTAAAATCTGGTTGGGTGTCTGGTTAGCTCGATCAGTAAAGCTTAGGTAATAGGCTTCAAGCTACGCATCTCTGATCGTGATGACCCAGGCTCGAATCCCGTGAGTGATGACTATAGGGGAGAGGTCTGCTGGACGCCTAGTCGGCGCACGATGATTCACGTAAGAACTGCTTAAGGCTCCCTCAACCAACCAGGTCCTTGTACAGGAAATAATGAGAAATATAGTAAGATTCGGAACTGGTATCTGCATGAGAGGGTGTGGTTAGCCATATGTATTCTCGGCTTTCCTCACCCACAAGATAAAATGGAATCCTATCTTCCAAGATTCACCGGCACCAAACTGATCTAAACGTGTCTTAGCATTTGAAAAAAATTTGATATTTCAAGGTATTACTAACGAATTCGGTCGAAAAAAGACCGCGAAAAAATAGTTTACATCACTAGGCCAGCGTTCTGTAGATAGAATTATGGTGTAAAGACCGAAAACATATATACACCAACCAGTGGCGCCAGCGAGTTCATTGGCACGAGGGACATCGAGAATCAAGGCCACTTTAATCTTGTCTGAAGAAGTTAGACTATGTTCTAACGAAAGCTTACAATAAACTTATATTTCTGTGGAATGAGAACATGATATTTTTGGATATGATTAGACATTTACCTTCAGACTTTCATGTTTCCTTACCCCAGAAATTTAGAGTATTTTATAGCATATTTTAGAACGACCCCTTTTTAGTATATATTGTTGTCGATGACTTAACTTTTCCATTGCCCTGTTGATGAATGAAAAATAAAACATCGTTTGCTTTTCACTGGTAGAGCAATTAGAATCACATGAATATCCGTGGTAGAAATAACCCGATATTTATTTCTTTAAATTAGATTAAAACAATATCCAATTGAACTAGTTAGATCTGGCCGACGAATATTGCGATTTGACGATGATGGAAACCTGAAGTATAAATATCGATAGACAGATTTTGGCGGGATAAAATTGCCTTTCCATCGAGGTTGAATTTGCCGAGTGTTTTTAAACTAACTTTAGGTGCCATAACAGCGTGGTAGTGCATTTTGCTATATCATAGAAACGGATATAAGAAATGAAGTTTGTGCGTGGAATGGAAATGAGGTTAGTGCGGTTTTTATTCGGCGTTGGAAACTACGCATCTCTGATCGTCGTGCCGGAGGCTCTAATCCCGCGAGGTATGAAAACAAGCGAGAGATTCGCTGGAAACCAGATCGGCGAACGATTGTTCACGTAAAGGCTTTCTTCGTCATGTATATGCAAAATGAGTATGTTTTTGTTTCACGTATCATCTGGCATGTATGTCAAGAGTCCCGTGTGCGTGACAGTACGTAACCGAATTGTCTGAAGTGAAAATGAAAAAGTTTGTTTTCTGACTTCATTTTTATTAAATTTACTGATATTCTTACACTCGCTGTGATATCACCCATGGCTTGGTTTAGGAAACACAAATTGGACATTTATATTCGTAATGTAAATTGTGAGCAAATTTTTTCCGAATTTTGTAAAAACAATAAACTGAAAATCCGACAATTGTGAAATAAAAGAATATCTTCCGGTATTCATTAGCCGGATTTTCGAATAGGAATAAATTATTTTATTAGCAATGATATATTCCTTGAAATATCTTTCCAAATAATCTAAACACGGAAAATTGAGCGCAAATTACCTCGAAATTTTGAAAAAGAAAAAAATTCAAAATCTCAAAATTGTGAAATCGAAAAAAAATGCTTCGGTATTTATTAGCCGGATTTTCAAATAGAAATAAATTATTATATCAGCAATGTTTTATTGTCTGGAATATCTTTCTAAGGACTCTAAATTTGGCAAGTTCGACGCAAATCACTTTGACGTTTTGAAAATTACGCAATCGACGTCACAATTTAAATTAACGAAACAAGGAACATTCCGCAATTGTGAAATCGAAGAATATACTTTGGTATTTATTAGCCAGATTTATCAAAAAAAAACTACCAATAATATATTGTTTGAAATATCTTTCTAAATAGTCTAAACTTAACAAGTTCAACACTCATTCCTTTGAAATTTTCCAAATCCAATCCACACCCTCCCTTTAAATCGATCGATCAAATACATTTTAAAATTTCACAACGATATATTTTCGCACTGTGATATTGTTTTGTACTATTGTGGAAACCGCATTCGTCATGTAGGTTCTGTTTATGTTCAAGACATGACGTCCTGTGTGATAATCTTCGTCCTAGAATAAATGGGCGATTAGCCAATCGCCCTAACTGGAATACGATTATTTGTTGATTTAAAGTTTACGCTAAATAAATAATAGTAAAAACTAGAAATGACAAAAATAATTCAGGACCCTTCAGAGTCTTCATTCTCGGTGTCTGAGGAAAATAGATTATACAACGGTGATTGGTTACACACTTGGATAAAAATGATGTTTTCCTGGCTACACTCGAACGAAATAGCACGCCTGAGCAGAAACGATGCAGCGGTCCATGGGTTGAATTAATTACAGTACCGATAGCGTATGATAAGGCGTAGCGTGCATTTCCGCTTTGAGGAGTCATTCACGGACTCTTCGACAGAATTTAGTGCGGATAAATCTATTTCTTTTTAATTTAAATTCGCACAGAGCAAGGCCACAGGAGACAAATCATACTTGAAAATTCACCTGAAGCCACTAAAGTGCAAAGATATACATGAAATGCAGGAACAGGAACTGAGGAGCCCATCCCAGATGCCTATTAACGCGAGTTTTAAAGCCTTGTAGATCAACACGATTAGGAAAGCAGCGAGAAGGCAAGGAATTCTAAAGTTTAGAGATTTTTGGGAAGAAGCTTCTTGCATAAAACTGTTTGTGACATTGCGGAACCTCCACAGTGAATCCGTGCGAATTGGTAACAATCGTTTTGACCGATTAAATATTTTGTTCGGAGAAACGAAAGCAGAAAGCTCCCTTGAACAAAGACCATTAAAATATCTAATTATCTTTGCGACCATTACTCTGTCGCGTCGTATCTGTGTAGAAAATAACAAAAATTTTGAAAATATGAACTTTTGCGACCTTTACTAAGGAGATGCCCATAGTCCACGGTAAATTTAATTGTTAAATATATAAATATATCATTCATTGACTTGAACTGCATTGCTAATCAATTTGTATAAAAACTACTGCTACAATAGCTTCATTCAGAGCAAGTTTTTTCTTAGCAAAGAAAGGGAAAGCATTTTCGGAAGGAGAATTGCTAAAGGAATGTCTTTTAGAAATTTGTGATAGCCTTTTACTGGGTTTCCGCAATAAAAACGATATCAAACGTGCTATTAAATGAGAATGTTTTTAATAACATTTTTTTTTTATACTAAGTCAGGACTTCTTCATGAAGCTTATTCTTATATTCTAATCCTATCTCAATTTTTTTTCCATATGTCCCGACACATTAATTATTCTATCTTATAATAATTAGGCTAAACTCCATTTTTAACTGCGGTATGAAAACTTTGTGCGCCTTCGGAAATCAAATAGTTGAATAATTCCTCATTGTGCTAGTGCTTCGCATTATCAAGATTATACAAGTAATCAAGTAGTTGAATAATTTCTTATTGTGCTACTGCTTCGCATTATCAAGATTATACAAGTAATCAAATCGTAAAATTATGATTGTGATCGAGTACCGGTTCTATATAGCATTTGGGCAAGGGCGCCAGTAGCGACCAGAAGACAAATCCTAACTTTTAGTCCGTCTCTATAGGGAAAATTGGATCGCGTCGATGAGCCGCCTGTCCATCTATAATACGTGTTTAATGAAACAAAATTTCTAATATAGATTATATAGGTCACTTTCATACAACATGACATTGATAGAATACTATTATCATAAGCATTGTTTTCCGGCTTAGGATCAGTCCCATCACCACGCCATGAAATTATGTGATATTGTTCGAAAATAAAAGGTGAAACCGATAGACAAAAACCTAAGGTCCACCAGCAGCAGGCTAGGCTACAATTTCATAAAAATGCCGAAAAAATGGCTTAACCATAGCCTATGGCGTATCACAACCTCCCGGCCAGATAGCTCGCCGATTTTAAGTTGGGTGAGAAATTTGGGCTACGCCTAATCTTTAACTCATTTTGCATATAGCCTACATGATGAAGAAAGCCACAACGCAAACCATCGTTGGCCGATCTGGTTTTTAGAGAATCTCCCGCGTGTTGCCAAGACGATTAGAGATGCGTTACTCGAAGCGTATTCCGAACGCTTCCACTTGTTGAACTGACTGCGCACACTTCCAACGCTGAATAAAAATATCACTAACCTCATTCCATTCCACGCACAAACTCCATTTCTTATATAATAATGACTTTTTCGCAAAGAGAGCGAAAATTTTACGCGCGCTATCAGCGCAGTTTAAATTCGACCTTGATTCTCGATGTCCCCGTGTTCTAAGAATATTCCTCTAGAGAATCGGCGTTTACCATAGCAAATGACAAAAATACTGGATTGGAATGATGAAAAAAGAAAAAGAAGAGAACCCAAAATCAAGACTTTCTATCAAGGCAAATATATACAATGCAGATTTTCAGTATGTATTGGAAATGCTAAAGTATAAAGTAACTTCTATAAAAACAATTTTCAAAGTTGATAATACACGGCAACTTTAGTAATGCGTTATTATTAGTCTGAAAATTGAACCTCAACTGTTCAAAGATCTCTATTGCTTTATGCAATTAAAAACTGCAAATAAAAGAACATTGCAGGCCGGTCTTGTAATATATAATAAATGAGGCAAACTTTGAAATCACATATCCCTCCCATCTTCTAATATAATGAATATGAGCATACATAGTACCCACACACGAAAATTAAGAAATTCAAATTTATCAATGTCAAATATGCATACCAGGTTAGCTCAAAAATCCTCCTCAAGAGATCAAAAAATTTTGATCATAAAATTGGATTCAGCAGTAATGATCAATATTGTTTTATGGAGAGTCCAATTTGAGCAATATATAGGGTTTTTTAGTGTCCATATGCCATTTTTGAAACAGCCCAAAACAAACGAACGGTTAATGTTTTAGGGGTGAAGTTGATCTTTTTGAAGTCAGGACATATAGATGGATCAGCCCTGTTAAATAATCAAAATTTCAAGATGGGAGGCTTTTGGGCGGTTCAGTTGGCATGGAATGGAACGTGTGGTAGTTAAAACGGCGAGAATGGTAGAACGATTATACAACATATTTGCTTATCAAATAATATCAACCTATTATGACTGCGATAAGACACCACCTATTGGTGCAATAGCAACATTAGGATTGTATTTTTTCCCCAATTAAAGGTGAGCAATTCAGAATACCGGTATGGATTCCAGGTGGATTCGGATGTTGAATTCTCCGAATCTAAAATGTAATTTCGAATTGGATAATAGGACTCGATTGCTAATTCATACTTGTCGAGCGCAGACAGCATATAGTCGAAATTGTCGAAGCCTGAAATCGAGCGCGCTATGCCGTGAAAACGCAAGTCCCACAAAAGTAACTTGATTATGGTCTGTGTACATTTTATTTTTTTCAAATTTTGGCTATGTTAAATTAAGCAGAAGACAAAAACCCATTCCGAGCTCGAATTCGTTTACGGTGGAGCCTAGCTGGGGGATTCTGTTGGTTGCTGTGAGGCGACCTCATGTTTGTTGGAGGATAGCGCGGTTCACTCGTGATCTGCCCTCTTTGGATGAGGCCTTTTACACTACGACAACTTAACTGAACAGTCTCCTTGTTCTTGTATATAATGTATTGTTGAGATAAAATGAGAAACAAATAAAAGCGGCGGTGCAAATCTTGCACAAACGTAAAGAATGAGAAACAAACCGGTCATCGCCGACCTGCCAAGTTAATCACGGGATAATACTCACTGTGGAAAAAAAGCAAATTGTTGTTGACTCGGCAGGTAAGGCGACGGATAAAAAGTGAATAAAGAATTATGTAGTTTCACGCGCTACATATAGTTTCCTCGGTCGAATGTGAATACCCGTTAGGGTAAAAATAAAAATAAACCAGAAGCCTTTTCTGTGAGATTTGTAAAAAGTGAATTCAAAAAAAAAAATATAAAATGGAATCCGAATTAAAAAAACGAGCCAAATTGGTGGGGAAAATAGCGTACTCGGGGGTTTCGATAGAGCGCGTGATTATACTATTACGTGAAAAAGCTAACATGTGAAATTGAACAAGCACAAACATTTTTTCGGAGTTGATAACAAGCTAAGAATACACCAAAAAGGGCAATTAAGGTATAATAATCATAAAAACACGAACTTACGATATCCATAGGAAAAATATATAATACCGAGGCATGAATATTTTTGGAAAAAGAAATGAATTAAAGGCAGTTAGAAGGTTATGCCTATCAGCACAAGGTGGTATAACTGGATATTCAACACCTAGCCATAACTGTGTGCTGCAAGGCTAATGAAGCCTGGCATTTAAATTCCTACATTTAGCTTGGTAGGTTCGAGGAACAGTTGAAATCTGTAATACACGCAAATATGATTGTATTATTAAACTGAAAGCAAATCTATCAGGTAGCAGCATAATCAGTTAATGATGGGATGATTCCTGGCAAAATTGGAAGATTAAAGTCGCACCGCAAAACACTAGTCAAAATCCGAGATGTGAGCGTGAGTTGAATAAGCGCCACGGACGGTCCAAAAAAAAAAAATATTTGGACTATTTTACAACTTGCAGAGGTCTGCGTCACGCCAGAGCTTTATGACTCTCCAAAAAAATGACTCCATCGTGTTGCTTCGACTGGACTCTTAACATTTCCAATGTTAGGAAGTCAGTTGGTGAATCTCATGAAGAATCGTCCAATGCTAGGTAACGCGTTCATGATTGCTGACGAGTAACCGCATAAAAAGTTAGGAAGTGGTCACATTGCGGGTGCGCGATTAGCTTGAATTTGCGAATGCATTAATTTGCTTTGCTCGAAGTATCATGCGTGAGATAACCTTGAACAAACGTGATTCTTCCAGTGTTAGAAGTTGTCAAAAAGTTGCGCATACGTGAGTGAATAGCTCGAATTTGCGAGCGCGTTAATTTGCTTGACTTGAAGAACAATGCCTGATAAAGCCCACGCAGGAATGAGCTGCTCTTCAAAAATAAGTTTTTGGTAATCGGCAAAATCGATGGATTTATATGACCTATAAACATGTCACCCTTTGCAGTTTTTTATATAAGGTGCGGTTATGGTGAAAGAGTTTGCAGTGATTAACTAGTATAAACTGCATTCTACATTCAGAGCGCCATGTATTTACCAAAAAACCATCGAAAAGGTGGAATAAAGCGAAAGGAATCAATTTAGATATTAAAATTTAGAAAACCGGGCTAAATATTCTGCTGAACGATTCAGCACTTAAATACTTAATAAAACATGATTCTGATACCTTTGACTGAAAAGCTTAAAAAATTCTAAAAACCACTTAAATATAAACACTTGAACACTTAAATATAAAATTGACATTCGATTATACAAAAAAAAAAAAATACCGTCTCGTTTAAAAGGCATGGAATTAATAAACTGGTCAGGAAAATTCTTTGCTCTCCTTCAAGGCCTTTTACACTACAGCAAATTAACTGAACAGTCTCTCATGTCTTGTATATATTGTATTGTTGAGATAAAATGCGAAACAAATAAAAGCGGTGGCACTAATCTTGAAAGCAACATAAAAACCGAAGAAAACTAAAAACTCAACCGCTTGGCACAATATACAAAATAGAAGTGAACGAGAAACAAACCGGCCGTCGCCGACCTGCCAAGTCAATCATGGGATAATACTTACTGTTGGAAAAAAAGTAAAATGTTGTTGTCTCGGCAGGTAAAGCGACGGAAGAAAGGGGAATAAAGAATTATGTTGGTTTCACGCGCTACAACAGTGTGGCCTATCATGCGTGCTGTTATATTTATCATGCTATCTTATTTAGAGATATCGATGTGATATGACTCGAAATATCAGTCCATCGAAAGAACTTGGATGTGCAGTGATTAATATAACCAGAATGTCTATAGACAAATGATAATTTGTGAACATCATGGGTTTAGTACTCAATTCTTAGTAAAAAATCTCTACATTTTATATGCTCAAATAAATAGGTTTATAGATATGCTAAAATATCGAGTTGTTTTTAGCGATGTGTAGATTATAAAACATTCGGAGGAAATTTTTCTTTATTTTATCGACAGAGACATTACACTGTAAATCGTGAAGGTGGGTGCGGGGTGGAGCGGAGTGGTGGTATGGAAATTTCGACCTAATAGGGTCGTATTTTAAGGTGGAATTCTTCATACTACCCTCCCGTAAATACCGTTGACAGGAGATTTTTTCTGGGCGAGGCTCAATACAAATCGAGGGAAATATGCTAAATTGTGGCATGGAATGGGTGAGATGGAGAGTTGGGATCAAAATGATAGAGAGAAAATAGAGCTTTTTGATAGAACTGATACTGATATTGGCAGAGTGAAAAAATAGTAAAAATATCCAAGGTATTTTCAACAGTATAAACGCGTCCCCTGTGACCTATTGACTGACCGAACAAAGGGTTACGGTCGGCTGCCTCAAGGTTAAAAAACAACACGTGGTGACGCGGAATGGCGGTTTGCTGTCTCTTTCATTTCATTGGCAAAGCAAAAAATGTGATAGAAAATCGACAACAATCAGTTAAAATGAAAGTGTTACCCCTGTTCTTATATTTGTCACAGGTATTTCCCATTCCAAAAGAAATAGCTGAAGAGCTGAATGTAATCTGTATTAATAGAAAAAAACTGTAATAGTAGAAAAAATTGTATTTGATGGTAAATGAAGATCAAAATTTGAAATCCTTTGTAAAGTGAAAGGCTGTGGTGGATATGACATAATCATTATTCCTCTTTTCACAATGTGTTTATCATGAGAAATCAGGAATATGTATACGTGAGAGAAAACACAGGACGCAACGGTTTTTTAGAATTTATGGAATACAACATTGGATAGGCTATCAACTTTCAAATTTGTTTTGTATAAACCTTAATAATGATATAACCCTTAGCTTTTATCCAAAGTTCTATTATAAATCAATAATCAATTTTATTAAAACCCATATATAGACAGGTATAGATATCAATAATGGAAATCATCGTACTACGTATATATAAGAAGATATTTACTGAAATACGGTAAACAGTGAACAATTGATCCCATTATATTCAGTAGATTTGTCCAATAAGTGTATACACATTCATAACTAAATATTACCTAATAATGTAAAAAAGTTTTAATTATCGCTTGATGTGGGATATTTTACCTCTAAAAACGAAACCAGGATTAAGATGGATTGCTAGAAACGAAACTTGTGTACTTCGTAACAAGGAACCTGATGATGCATTTCATTTATTTTGGAAATGTAGTTCATATAAGAAAATACTGAAAGTTAGATTTAAGTGGACCAGAATACTCGCGCTTAAATAATGTTGAAACAAATGCTACTATTTTATTAATTTCTATGCTATTTCGAGATATAAAATATGGACAGAACAAAATCAAGCTATTTTCCACAAAAAGACTCCATCAATATCGGGAGTTAAATAGACGAATAATTCCAAGTTTATTAATGAATTGAATCTTCTGTATCAATGGAGAAATAATTTTTTATTCCATCATGACTAATTTTCTTCCTCCTTATTACATATTTACCTGTAAAATGCAAATATATTTAATATGATTAACTACGACAAAATGGAATATATCTTGATGCTGATGTGATGTCGAAAACTCATGTTGGATGCTAAAATAATTGTGGCATACATGGTGATATTGATCAAATATAACTGCATCAACTGTTACAGTACAGCCTGTCATCATGTCTCGTTGTAAGAGTGCAAAGATCAAGTCCCGCAAATATAAGACGGCACTCAAAATTATCAATTACACAAGTCAATGGACGACTTATTCTTGGAGCTAGTCGACCCGCTATCACCGTCAGAAAAAATGAAGATCAGTCTAAGGTGTGCATATAATATGTTTGGTAAAATGTTTTAACTTTACTCCTTAAAAGCTTAAACAATGCATAACACACTGAAACCTTCACCTTCAGACACCTGAAGAAAATAAAAGCCTCACAAAGTTTAGTACCAGTATATATATGTCTGGATATTATCTAATATCTCCATGTTGGAAGTGACATATTCTAAGCCAGGAAGGAACATTGAAACTCTCCTTACGACAAAAATACTACCAAGTTTTTTGAAAGATATTCGGAAAATGTGGCAAAAACTTTGTTCAAACAAAATTTTTATCTGGAGTAAATCAACCAAAATAATGAATACATACAAAAACATACAAGTTCTAGAAACCTAAACCTGGCTATTAATTATATTTTTTTTATATATTTCAAAAACTTTATTTATTGAAATTTGCTTCATAAAGACTGAAAACACCGTCTAAAAGGAAGCAACTAACAGCCACATATGACAAAGGGCTAGTTTCACACGTAGCACCAGCAACTGCACTCTTAACTGCTTGAAAGTGGAAAACACCCTATACACGACTAAACCAATATAATAAAGTGCACTGAATGATTTCTGCCCTGAGCGATATTGAAACCATCTACTACCACTATTCAGGAATAACCCGAAAAAACCACAGAAAGCAGTTGCATGAAATATTGTTATAACAAGATTTAAATAAATTTTTATGACTTTTAGTGTTTCGATGTTTGTGATCTTAATTGTTTTCTTATTTTTCAGCCAAAAATTGAAACCACATTTGGGCCAGCATATTCAGCAGTTACAACAATAACTACAGGTAAAATTTACTTTATTGTTTGTCAATAAAGAGTTATAATTTCTTGGATGTTGTTAGTCTGATGTAGACTGGCCGAATGTCAGCTACTTTGCTACTCAGACGATGAAAAAATGAACTAAAATGCTTAGTAGTGTCTAGTAACAAGCGAACTGTACAAAAAAATCCACAAGAAACCCCCAAAGTAAACAAGGTTCTGCTAGGTTTGCTTCTGCTTTTGTCTAATGAATGCTCGGTTGTTTTTATTGTTAGTCACTAGTCAGCAATGTTTTGAAGTTCGCATATTCCTTCTTCTGCTTGCTAAGCGTGTCACATGTGCTTTTGGACAGCTGCTCGTCTTGCGATGCTCGGATTGTTCAGTGCACTGCATTCTTTTAACGAATCATAGCTAAAACATGTCTAGTGCCACGATCAGAAAAGCAATGGGAGGGAATTCCAAAATTTTGAGGTTCTTGGAACAAACTTCTTTTTTCTGCAGATTATTTGACAGTTTGATATGATAATTGAATTAATTCTAATCTTAATGGAATTTCAATTTTGGATTTCATAATTCAGTACCAGTATACCCATTTTTTCTGATAAGCTATTTTGAAAAGCTCAAAACTAAAATATAGAATCTTCAACTACTGGTATCTAAATATCTCCTCTGATCTTATAGTTTAATCCCTTCACAGATGACAGTTTGTTGGTGACAAATCAAGTCTCACCAACCATGAGAGTGCTTGTAAGTTTGATATGGTCAAGGATTTTCTGCAACTAACAGAAGACAGAATCACTGAACTTACCAATGCTATATGAGACAGAAAATAGCTCTCGGAGGTTTGTTTCGAAATGAATATTTCTTGATTGAAGATTTTAATATTTTGGTGTAATGGCCTAGGCAGAATGTGAGCTTCTGCTGCTATGAAGAGACTGTCAGAAGAAAAATTAGCAAATGAGCAACGTTTCGTGATCTCTTGCTAGAACAGTGCAGTTGCTGGTACTACATCTTTTAGTAGCTCTTTGCTATTTAATACGTGGTCGGTCGTTAGTTGGCATCTGCTCCTGGCCCTGCTCAGAGTGAATTTTAATAAAAAAATGTCTCTGAGATACCAGAGACTTCTGCCACTAGGACACATGAAGAAATGGGTCCATCCGAAGAAATTTTAACAAATCGATAATAGTTCTTTACTTATCTCTTACTAGAAGATTAAAATGTAATTTTCTGAGTGCCTGGTAGCCTCCCAAGCTGTACAAAAAGTTTGAAATCATCAAGGGTTTGGAAAAGAGACCTAGCGAATACAATGATGGTTATTCAGAGCATCAGAGCCAATTTATCTTGCATTGGGGAAAAAATTCAATGTGTTGTTTGCAGTAAAGTAATGCCCTGACCTATTCTATAGATTGGCGTGTTGAAAACACTGTGTATGTAGTAAGAGATGACCGAAACTAAAAGAGGTAGATGGTTTATCATTGTCCAGGGCAGATACCCCTTACTGCACTTTACCATGACTGTTCAGTTCCACTTGGGATGTTTTCCGCTTTGGATACCAGTACTGGTGCTGTTACCCTATCTTGTTGTAAAAATCTGTTAAGGATTTTTTAAAACCCGTTTCCCACCTTGCTTAGAGTGAATTTCAATAAAACATTAAAAAAAGAGTAGGGTAAAAAGAGTGCTGTCTGTCCTGGGCATTAGTGAAACCATGGCATCTTAGTATCCTTCAAGTGGACTTTTACACATGAAATAGGTTTTTAAATCTCTTCTATCAATTTGCTAATTGTTGCTGTTTTCTCTTTTCAGGTCAATGTTGTCAAAAACAGCAGATCGGGTTGATGAGTTGGAAAAAGCAACAGAAATCAAATTTGGTAAAAAGCAATTTTTAATTATAAATTCACTCTTTTTTTTATTGAAATTCACTCTGATAGAGGCCAGAAGCAACTTCCAGAAGAAACCAACCACCGGCCACTCATCAGTACCAGCAACTGCACCCTAAAAGAAAAACATCCCAAACGGAACTGCTATGGTAAAGTGCAGTGAGTGGTATCTGCCCTGGTTGATGGTAAAACCACCTACCACTTCTAAAAACTCTTCAAGCGGTACCCAAAAAGAACCGACTACTGTTAACATCCACTATTAATTCAAAACGTACTGAGAGGAAAACATTTCATACTGTACTAACCTGCTAAAGTAGAGTGCAATGATTGGAAGCATGTAGGGGAACATCAAATATCTTTTGATATGAGAATCTAATATTTTGTGGATCGAATATCTGAAGTCTAGATTCATAATAGACAAACAATGATGCTTTTCATAAGAATTGTAAAAAAATAATAAAATTTGGTTTTGTTGGTTTCGAAAGCTGGAAAATCGTATCAAACATTTCATAAATTCACGAATCATGAATTTCCAGTTATGTGAACAACAGTGCGCCAGGGTGGCAGAATCTTGTTGAAAAATAACGGTGTTGATGGTTTTGAAGCACTTAGGTCACCCCCGGAGAAAATGACACGAACATTTCAAACACTCGAAGAAAGACACCCTGTTCTGAATTCTATATCAGTTTATTTAGTATCAATTTAGTACCGGAATTACCTATTTAGAAAAGATGTTATATGTGCCTTTGCAGATGGTATATGTCTTTTTGCAGATGTGTTGACACAAAATCGGAATAAAATCACTGAAGAATTACGGCAACTACGTCAAGACACTGCGATCATTTCTAATGAACTTCAGAATTTAAACACAAAGCTCAACATGGGAGGAATTGGATGTAAGTCTCATTGCTGACGAAAGAATTTTAACATTTGAGGAGGTTTACTAGGGTTTTGTACTAGTTATATTATATTTTAGTAACATTTTGCAGAATATGGGATTCTGAGGTATCATTAAGTGAACTGTAAAACCATCTTTCTTGTGTCCTTGCGACTTTGGATCAGTTTAAGAAGTTAGGCAATGATCCAACGAAAGCTCGCAAATATAATTGTAATTTTGTGGGAAGAGATCATGTTATTTGTAAGAAAAAGAAATTACTTTCAATCAGAATTATGAAATACCTGACTTCAAATAAGAATATTTATGACTTATAGGCTTTAGAATAGTCCTAAAATATTTCCTGCATGTCATAAGAAGCGAAAACAAAAAACCGTCACCCAGGGCAGATACCACTCACTGCAAATTTTTCTGTTCTTGACAGAAAAACAGCAAATTTTAGCTGAAAAAAAAGCATATTCTGATTCCATCCAAGAACGAAATTTTTCCATGATCTTAATGTGCAGTTGCTAGTACCACGTCTTGTAGTAGCTCTTTGGTATTAAGTGTTACTTGGTTCTAATTTATGCTTCTTTTCGGCCTTGCCTAGAATGAATTTAATAACAAAAAATAGGAGGCAATGCCAGTGTATTTTCAATGACATTCGGGAATATTGTATTAAAACTCATGAAATTCCAGAGAAACTGTGCATTTTATTTGGGATTTGTTTTTCTTTCCTGGTAACTTTCATGATTTCCTGTTACATTTTTTTTGTTTTCATTCATCCGAGTGAATCACCCTGATCAAAACCCTGTACCAGGCGCCACTTATATGTGAACAGGGTCAGTTATATTGGAAAATTTTCCGATTCATGCTTGTTCAAGCAATGAATATATGAACAATCTAAGCTTCCAACCATATTCAGGCTTGCAGATTCGTTACAATTCATGAGATGCCAAATTCTTTCCATAAAGAGGGTTGATATAGTATATTAGATGGAATCAATGCTGGATTACACAGAAAATAAGCAAAAGGAACCTCAGGGAATCAATGTTTCATTCTTGAAATGAATATTTATAAATTTCATCATACAAGTTTTGTGAGAGTTTCTGTCAGATTCTAGAAAGCTTTAATCCGGCAAATTAGCAAGCCTGCATATTGATGACTGTGAGACAGTTCATATTAGGTTCTATTTTTGGCCTTGTCTAGATTGAATCTCATTAAAAGAAAACTGTACTTTTATACAGTAACAGAGAGAGACAGAGACTCAAACTCAAGATTTTTAACGTTTAACGCAATCATGTTATAACCACCATGCCACCACAATAAACAGATGGTTTATGCAAAATTGATATCTAGTGTCGTAACAGGCGACTAAAAGGAAATATAGAATCGGTAGATGGTTCAACCTTATCCAGGGCAGATACCACTCACTGTACTTCACTATAGAAGTTCTGTTTGTAATGTTTTCTGCTGCTTATAAAGTGCAGTTTCTGTACAACATTTTGTAGTAATTCATTGCCAATAAGTGGCCATTAGTTGGTTTCTTTTAGGTCCTGATCCCTGGATTTGTGTGGATTTCGAATAATAAAAATAAAACATATTATTACTCTACAGGTGTGGAACAGAACTCGTTAGAAGAAGTGAATTCCATGGAAGCTCATGAAAATGCTGTCTGTGCATTAGTCTGCTCAAATAACTATCTCTTCAGTGGGTCGCTGAAAAATATTAAGGTTTGAGTTTTTTGCAATGGCCAATTATTTAAAGGAATTGATGAAAGGATCTCTTCCATTTATAGAAGAACAGATTTTAGTGTTATTGGAAAGATGAATCTTTTTTATTTTGCTGAGACTACCCTAGTTATTACAGTCTGAGGAGAGGCAAGGATAAAAGAGCCTTACTATCATGCAATGTGCCATTTTATCTCTCCCTATCAAGTTTATATACCTTCTCGCTTTTTACGATCCCTTCAAGGTAGCCACTGACACGATGATCGTATAGTCACTATAGCAAAACTATTCGGAACACTTATTCATTGCCATGTTTTTTGCCTAAATTATTTTTGTTGTTGTTGTTGTTTTGAGTTAGAAATATGTTTACGTGTTTACTGATTGACAAACAAATGGATTTGTGATATATTTTCTCTTTCACAGGTTTGGAAAGTTGGAGGGTCAGACCTGGCGCTTCATCGGGAACTGACTGGTTTAAATCATTGGGTCCGAGCTCTGGTCGCCTCTCAGAACTTCATATATATAGTGGCAGTTACCAGACTGTTATGGTGGGCATATTTATTATGTCTTTTTTTATTTAAAATTTGCCCAAGACAAGTATAAAACAGGCTGGCTTAATTTTGTTTTTCTTCGTGTGTACGAAACGCACATTCCATTTTCCTTGGGAGACCAAAAAGCTTCAAAACCATTAACACTTCTATTTCATAGGAATATTGATGATTATGAACCTTTTTCCTGCAATTCAGATGCCCAAAGAGTAATTTTTGAGTCCCGGTTCAATTTTATGGAATATTTTCAATTTGCCAAGTTCTCCTCTGATGGAATCCATTTTCTTTGGGTGTCTGGGTAGCAGAGTAGCTGACATTCTTTCTGCCAGCCTGATTTCTCGTATCATTTAACGGCCAAGATCCATGTAAAATAAAAAAATACCTGCAAAAGCAATTGCACACGAAGTAAATATGAGCAATTCGGAATACTTCACTTTTCCATAATTATTCGGAATACTTGATTCGAAGGCATAATATCTATTCCTATTAAGAGTTTTGTAGGATATCGAATATTGATGACTTTGGCAAAAATCTCAATTTTTGGTAAAAAATGCCCTATTTTAATAACTTTTTTCATTACCACATTTGAGTACCCTTCAATAAGGAAGTCAGGCTTGTACGTACTTTATGCGAACTAGTCTTGTAGATTCAGGCTTTAGAATTGCCCTAGCACATTTCCTGCTTGCTGTGAGAGGTGACTAAAAGGAATAAAAGCGTAATAGCTGGTTCTAAATCAATATCTTATTTATTGATAGATCCCTGTTGAAACAACATGTTAAACATGTGTGGTTTGTTTTTCTAATGTTAACATATTTCTACAGCTCTTATTTATATCATGTTATAAAAATTCCATTTATTATAAACCATTCAATTTTCAAATTGGCAGGTAGTCTCGATCCAAAGATTTCAAGATATTCTATTTTCTCGTTTGTGTCTTCCAGCGAAAAGAGATGTGCTACTGAGTTATTTTCATTGCAATTAAGTAAGTGAAAGCTGCCACAAATAAGTATAAATAATACAGTGAAGGAGATTGTAGAAATTTGGCCGAACTTTTCAGATGGAATCACACCAGTAATTATTTTCTTGCTCAAAACATTCATTATTCTATTTGGCTGACTTCTGAGTTTAAAACCACTATACTACATACTTGGGTGAATATAAATCAAGTGTTCTTTTTATATTATGTAACAGTAAATTTTAGTTTGTCACGATATTTTCTTCTTTGGAGCTATTGATGAATGGCATCGAAATTATATTTAATTCTAAAAACATATTAATCAAAGCTCTATAATCATTATTGTAAGCTATATGTACATTATTTCAAGTTAGAACTTAGTTTTCCTCTCTTTATTTAGCTGAAGAACTAACTATCAAGACCCCTCGCACTAGAACCTGGGAGATCTTCTGATAATTCAACTATAAGAAGTCTTACATGAGGTAAGATGTTTGAATGTTTAAAAAGTCCACAAAGTTAATTTTGTTTGTAAAATGTCGCCATTTTAATATTTTTTGGTGTTCGACGATATTTTCTGGTAACTTTTTGCTAATCTTGTCGTGCCTCACTTGCATAATCTGTCTGCTTTTTGGTTCTTGTTCGGTGTCACCTGAATTGGAACAACAAATATCTTTTTGTTCTGTAAACTTATGTTATCTTTAAAAAAAATCTTATCTTGAATTAAACTTAATTTTAAAATGACAAGTTTGCCTTTTCCTCTCCGATGTTACCTCAATCGAATTAAAATTTCCTAACATCACACATATTTTAAATATATCCAAAAATAAAATTTATTTCACATTATGCAATTGTACAGTTTAAATCTATATCTGGGTGCGAGATATATCTTGCGTCTTATCATTCCATCTAATGTGGGACCAATGAGGAACCGGTGAAGTTATTGAGCATCGTTGCAAGGCTGTGGTTTACAGTGCCTTGTCCAAGAGCACTCGTATGTATTGTTCTTTACAGCATTTTGCATTCATTAATCTTGACTGTACTTTATCGGCAGCAGACATCATCGGTTTCATCACTCAACCACGGACCAAATAAAACGTCAATTAAAATATCTCTCGACTCTAATTCACGACTTCCTAATTCAACTTTTCCAGGTCCAGACCAAGCTTCAACTTCTGGTTTATCACAAAGTCCACTCACAAATTTAACTTATGCAAATCCTTCGCCTGGAATATTTCATGGTATGTACTTTTAAAGTATGATTAGTGTCATAAATGTCAAAAATGACTCGAATATTAAAAAAAAAAGACTTTCATTGGAATAATTTCACAATAAAAGTGTCTTAGAATAGTTGACTTTCAAAAATTAAAATAATAAAATGTCATAATTACATAATCTGTGAAGATGAAGACGCCTTATTTCCTTTTACCTATTGTCATATTTCCTGAGTTTATGTTATGAGGCTGGGAAATTTATCTCGCTTATGACTTATAGCGATATCACGCAGCAGGCATTCTAGCATCTCATCGACGTGATACGGAAAAATTTTAAAAAGATGTAATGGTAGGGGTAGCCATAATATCATATTTCCTGAGTTTAAGTTATGAGACTGGGAAATTTATCTCGCTTATGACGTAACTTATCATGCAGCTAACTTTATAGTGATATTATGCAGCAGGCATTCTAGCATCTCATCGATGTGATCCGGAAAAATTTGCGTGCAATGGTATATGATTTGAGTTTTCAAATCTCTACATTCGATTAAAGTGTGACCAATTAAGACAGGTACTATAGAATTCGCTGACGCTGTATATCAGCACAAAAAGGGGTTGTGTATGTTCTCTGACCGATTCAAGTCTCATGATTGTCTGAAAATGTCATATTGTTATGGACTGTGCTGACATAAATTTGATTACCGATATTCCACTGTAATTACAGTGCCATGCCATGTTTGTCTAATCATATATAATAATTATATTGTTGCGAATTATAATTTTTTTCCAGAATCTGCACAATTATCAATGGTTCAACCTTCCACTTCTGATTTGTCATACGTTCCATCGACCAATCATGGCATTAGAAATCCAACTGATTCAAGTTCTGTTCCTCCAGATACAACAAGTCTAGGTTCGTCGTCTTCTTAGAGCGAACTTCAATATAATATATATATTTATATGTTGTACTTAACCAGAGGCCTCATATATATCTTATCTACTTGTAACAAGCTTTTTTCATTTTATAAACGAATATTATGTAAATGTTGAACTGAAGTTTGGTTGTTGCTAGGCGCTAGATAGTAACCTTATTTCCAAATCAGATTTGAGAACAATAATATTCTATATATGCGATCTTGATTATCATTACATGGCAGAAGATCCATTGCTCAAAATCGATATATCGCAAAGTTTGTACATACATACCCCTCATCAAAAGTGGTGCCAAATTTGTGGAAGGAAACAAAGCATTTTAGGATTACCAAATCGACATTTTAATTTTGGAATAAAGAAATATTATTCATTAAATATTGTATTCGTAGTGGTGCACCCTCCATCTATTAATTTAATGTCTTAGATTGGGCATAAATTTTACTTGTAAATTGTCATTACACAATATAAATGAAAGAAAAAACATGAGTGTAATAGAATTCGATTTGAAAAATTGATTAATTTTGTAGGCTTTATTTATTCATTAACTAATTATTTATTCTTTCGTAAATTATGACAAATGACAACGTCAGAAGTAGCTTGAAATGTAGAATTTGAGTTGACTTCACTTTTTTTTTGAAAAATTGTTTTTATATTTCAGCTTGGTGAAATGGAGCTTTGATGTACAACTAAAGTTTCCAGGAGATGACTAATGATATGTTTTTTTATTCAACTTCGGACCCATTGCAATAGTTTTGGAAAATAATTATACTGGGACTTTGCCTCATAGTTGAAGATTTATGTAAAGTTAATACCAAGAACTAACTCAACATGGTTTGCAGGAAAGTTCACAAAAAAAAAAACTGTCCAAACTTTATATTTATCTGGTTACCACCATTATTGGTTCCTTTTGATAACATGCTGATAGGTGTATTGATATCGGCATCGCTAAATGTTCGTCTTTAAGAGGAATGAAAGGAATAAACATTTCATTTAAAGTAAATTGTTAAATTCATATACATGGATATGGTGCATCACTTTCTTTTCTACATATCATTCATTGACTTGAACTGTATTGCTAATCAATTTATATAAAAACTACTGTATCTTCAAGATTTTTTTTTCAATTGTGTTTTCTGATATTTTCTTTATTTTTTGTATTGGAGCTATTGTTTTTATTATTCATAAAAGTTCAGCATTATTATTTGATTATGTAATCTGTTCGCATCTGACAGAATTTTTTTTGATGTTGTGGAATCACATATATTATCAATGAGATGTGCCATATTCTCTTGAGTATTCATTTCGAGAGGTAGGCTATTACTATACACCAAACTGGCAGATAAAAATTTAGCAAATGTCCAATATTCTATGTCACGTTATATCTCTTGCTAGAAGATGAAAAGGCCTCTTCTTGAGTATTTTGCAGCTACCAAATCATAGAAAAGGGTATAAAACTACCAATATCGCTATGAAATTGCAGCGTGGATTTTGAAGCTTTTGTGTTGATCGCAAGAAAATGCCAAGTACATTTCAAGCTCCCGAAAAAACGCCATTGTTAGATATTACCTAGTATTATTTGTGCAAACTGCTGTACCTTCAATAAATTTTCCCAAATTATATTTTATATATATATATGTTATAATTTAATGATCTTTTGTTTCGAAATATTTTTTTGTTATTATGATGCTCATATATTTTATTATTTTTCGAAGTTGTCAGAATTTAAGTTTAATGAGGCATTATTTGCAGAACACAGTAGGACAGTGCTTATTCAGCGTATAATCAAGTTGTATATATACTGGAGATCCACTTATCAGTGATTGATGTATAATTCTGTATAATACATAAAAAGCTTTTCGGAAATATTGATTATTTTAGAACTTTTGTACTATTTTTAAGTAATGCTCAGCATAGCATGGGAATGACCAATGATTGAATTTCAACAAAAAGATCGCCAAATTGAACATTTTTTGCCTACTTTTGCATGTACCCAATGTGTTTGTGAAGTGTTGGGCATCCGGAGCATCAGTGATCAATTTTGTAGCAATCCACAATTTGTTTTATCCAATGTAATGATTTCTTTTTTGCCGATTGCTTCAAATAATATTCAATTTATACTCGATAATGTTGTGCTTTTTATAATTATTACATTTATCACTGTAATACGAATCCTAATCTCGGTATATAGACTTCATAACCAGAATATATATATGCAAATAGTAATTTGTGAACTTTAGGGGTTTATTACTCGATTCTTTTTAAAAAATCTGTAATTTTTATCTGCTTAAATAAACAGGTTTATAGAAGTGACAAAAATATCGTGTAATTTTTATTGATTTGTAGATTATGAGCGTTTTGAACAAATTTTTCTTTCTTTGTCGACAGAGTTTGCATTATAGTAATGTGTCTTCATAATTATCATGCTATATTACCTGTCAGTTTGCGCTATAGTAATATGCTTCCTGCTATCTTATATAGAATTATCTGTAATATGACTCTACTGTGTAATGAGTATCACAGTGTATCAAATGATCAGTAAAAGATTATAAACTCCTAACATTCATCAAAATCGAATCTTTCTAGTTGTCAGGGTTTGCCTTGCTATAATTTCTCTGTTATATTGAAACAATTTTTAATCATGTCGAAGCAACAATGTTAAAATTACTTCACTTCGTGATTTTCCTCCAAGAAAAGTGCCCTCTACAATTGCTACTCCGCAAAATGCCTCAGGGGTATATTCAGTGACTCTGGCATTGAAGAATATTTATAGAAAGTTATAATTTTGGGTTCTATTCTTTGTTTTTTTTTTGCGTTTTGCTCCGTTTACTTTGCAAATTCCTTACCTCAAACCACCATTCAGGTTGCACCATTAAACAGAATAAAGAGTGGTAGAAAGCATCCATGCTGGCTTGGGACAGATAACTGTCACTGCTTCTGGTAAACGCTGACCCTTCTAGGAATATTCTCTGGTGTCAGTGATACTTAATTTCATTCAGTATGGCTCTGATCGTTCTAGTGGGGTGTGAAATATGGGTGGGTGCCCGGTTAGCTCAATCAGTAAAGCGTCGGTAGTACGCTTCGAGCTACGCATTTCTGATCGTCATCACCTAGGTTTGAATCTCGTGAGTGATGATGATTATATGGGAGAGGTCTGACGGCTTGAGGTTCCATCCGGCAACCAGGTTCTTGCACGGAAAATATTGAGAAATATAGTAAGCCAAAAACCTTAAATCCGATTCGAAACTGGTATCTGCACGAGAGGGCGCGCTTAGCCATATGATTAAGCTGTATTCTCGGCTTTCCTCTCCCGCAGGATAAAAGTGAAATCGTATCTTCTACCGAGTCTTCGAAGTTTCACCGACACCAAACTAATCTAAACAATATCTTCGGATTTGCATTTGAAAAAAGTTCCGACATTTCGAAGGTATTGTTGAGGAATTCGGTCGAAAAAATACCGCTCCAAAATAGTTTACATCGCTAGGCTAACGTTCTATGGATAGAATTATGGTATAAAGATTGAAGACACAGATACATCGGCCAATAGCGGCTGCTAATTCATTGACACGGGGACATCGAGAATGAAGGTCGAATTTCAACTACGTCCATAGCGCGCGTGAAAAATCTGCCCTCTCTCCAAAAAAGTCATCATTTTTAGATAAAAAAAAGTGCAAAAAACGTATGATAAAAAATCAATATCACGTAAGAGGCGCGCGATCAATTTGTCTTGTGCAATGGAACTAAAGAATATAGGTAAAAAATAGATCTTGTTAGGAGACGCTAGTGTATCGGTATCGCTGATGATCGGCAATTGTGAGAACCGATTTTTTTACTGTTAATATTGGCACATTAAACAGCTACGAGCCGACATGAAGAGAATTTCCGAAAATGAACCACGGATCGAACACTACCCGAAAATATACATCGGAGACGACTCTAGTCACCCGATTGATGCTTTGGGTAATTTTCAATTATGCGCTAACAATTAAATGTTCATATTGCATGATGATGTCATATCTCAAACAGTTGCCAAAAAATCTCGACTTTTCGTTTGTCATATTATTTGTCTACTGCTACGTAGACTACGTAGCCAACTTTAATCAATTGAGCAGAAATTACTAGTAAATATATATTGTTTATATTGAATAAAAAAAATACTACCTAATTAAAATATTTAGATTTAGTCGACGGATATTGCGATTTGACTATAATGGAAACCTGTAGGCAGATTTTGGCGGGATAAAATTGCTTTTCTTTCGTTTGTAAAGATTGGATTCGACGAGTGTTGTTAAACTAACTTCAGGTGTCAGAACAGCGTGGTAGTGTGGTTTACTATATCATAAAAAAGGGATATAAGAAATGGAGTTTGTGCGTGGAATGGAAATGAGGTTAGTGATGTTTTTATTCGGCGTTGGAAGGGTGCGGAGTCAGGTTATGGTAAAGCCATTTTATAAGCATGGTATCCCAAACCATAAAATAAAATTGTTTCCTAGCCTGCTGCTGGTGGATCTTAGCTTTTGGTCTACCGGTTTCACCTTTTTTTTCGAACAATATCACATAATTTCATGGCTTGGTGATGGGACAGATCCTAAGCCGGAAAACAATGCTTATGATAATAGTATTCTACCAATATCATGTTGTAGGAAATTGACCTATATAATCTATATTAGAAATTTTGTTTCATTAAACGTGTGTCATGGATGGACAGGCTTCACGAAAGATGTTTTGACAGAATTTTTCCTATAGAGACGCACTAAAAATTAAGATTTGTCTTTTGGTCGGTATTGGCGTCGTTGCCTACAGACTGTATAGAACCGGCACACGATCACTATCGCAATTTTACGGTTTGATTACTTGAATAATCTTGATAATGCGATGCAGTAGCACAATGATATAAAATTATTCAACTGTTAGATTTCCGAAGGCGCACAAGATTTTTCATACCGCAGTTAAAAACGGAGTTTGGCCTAATTATTATAAGATAAAATAATTGATGTATTGGGACATGTAATTTTTATGTGAGGTTTAGAATATCGGAATAACTTCCACGAAGAAGTCCTGACTTATTTTAAAAAAACGTTATTAAACATTCTCATCTCTGGTTACATTCGTAAAAATTTAAAACAAATTTGCCTCAGTGGCGAAGGAGGCCCTAGATTTTCGAAAATTCCATATTGAGAGGTTATAATAATAGTAGTAGTTTTTTATTAATAAGCCATGGCACATGGCCATACGCGTAGCAAGTAAGGCACTCAAGCTATAAAAAGAGTTTTGTCTCATTGTATATCAGAATATTAAAATAGGTAAAGTGTTTTAATGCAAAACTCAGCAATGAGGATATTAATATGAAATAGAGTACGGTACGTATTGGGTGTTACCTCGTTTTACACATACAGGCTTTGTGTCGCAGGTGGTATTGTAGATAGATATCCGCTGTTTATAAATGTTAAGTGAATTTTTATAATACTTCAACATTAGTGGGAACAGAGGGGGGTCAATGAATGCAATTGAAACATTTCTTCCTCTAAATTTTGTGTATCGCAAGCGTGCAAAAATGTATTTAAACTTTATATTAGGAAGATTCAATATTTTGAGGGAAAAAACAGTAAAATTTCCGCGTGAAAATTCTTCTTATTTTGAAGGTAGTGAGTTTTTGGGCGGTTCAGTTGGCATGGTATGACACATGTGGAAGTCGGAACGTTGAGAATGGTAGAACGATTATACAACATATTTGCTTTTCAAATTATATCAACCTATTATGACTGCGATAAGACACTAACTATCGGTGCAATAGCTTCATTAAGATTGTATTTTTTAATTGGATGATAGGACTCGATTGGTAATTCAGAATGCGGGTACGAATTCCAGGTGGATTCTGAAGTTGAAGTATTCAAATCTAAAATGTAATTTGGAATTGGATAATAGGATTCGATTGTTAATTCATACTCGTCGAACGCACGCATATAGTCGAAATTGTAAAAGCCTGAAATCGAGCGCGCCTACGCCGTGAAAACGCAGCCCAGCCTCAATGTGACGTTGAAATATGTGGTTATTAAATATATAAGTTTGACTTATAATATATAAGTTTGAAAGAATAGTGGTCAATTAGCATCCAATTGGATAGGTGACTAAATAAGATTTCTTAAATACCTTTTCACACAGTGGTTCTGAAATGAAAATTTCAACCAGAGCATTGCAACGTGTAGGAATGCAAAACAACGCACATTATTACGAAACAATTACGAGCTTACACAGTAGTTCTGAAATGAAAATTTCAACCAGAGCATTGCAACCTGTAGGAATGCAAAACAGCGCACATTATTACGGAACAATTACGAGCTTAGTAGCTTGCTGAGAAGTGAATTAAGGTAGAAATCAGGCGCACGCTGATATTATAAAAGTCAGGTGAATTGGTAGTTGTTGTGGCCGTAAGTTGTTGTCGTATATTGGTAGTTGTTTTAGTGAGATATGGTTATTCTTAAACAGTAAAATAAATCTTGACATTACGCCAAAGTAGATGATTAGTTTGGATTTATCTTTTTGCTTATTGGAGCCTAACCCTAGCCTAATTAAATACGATGAGCGCTCTAAAATATTATTTTAATGAGGAATTTGGAAATTTCTAATAACGTAGCAGGATACAATCCTGAATATGAAATGTTGGTGAAAGACACGATGATTCATTTAAGCTTTTGAGTTCACTCGAAATTGAAAATACTGCTTACGATGTTGGTAATATTTGGGAAATGACAGCGTATTTGGGAAATATAGAAGTCCATTGCAGTGTAAAAATTCCTGGGAAAAAAATCACTTTTTGTTATTTTCTTGCTGTCAGTCGATCGCAAGTTTTGAATAAATTTTCGAGGTGATCTCAATGGAAGGCAGGTTAGCCAGCCCTGGTATATAACAACTATTTATATGGGATTATTTTATGTACGACATTCATAGTTTTACCAAACAAATGATATAATGTTTGCTAGGTATATTTAGCCAAACATCAACTCTTATAAACAGCGGCGATCTCTTTCATCAACATCATGTTCTGAGAACAGAATATTCTCTTTTCAAGATATGGAGTCCAGAAGAAAAACTAATTGAAAGTTTTTTCAAATAAGGTGTGGCCTAATATGCATATGGATGTGCGATATCAACCTAATATAACTGCGATAAGAGACTGGCTGTTGGTAACATATGTGCGACGACATTTTTGTTCGCAGCGGCGATATCGTGGGCGGCCGGACTCACTAAGATTTTTTAAATTTATATGAGGATACCTTCAAAATAAGAAGCATTTTCACGCGACAATATTTTCCTTCAAAATATAGAATCTTCCTAATATGAAGTTTAAATACATTTTTGCGCATTTCCGGCGCACAAGATTTAGAGAAAGAAATATTTTGAAAAAACCCTTTATCTATTTCAATATTCTGATATACAATGAGACAAAATCCTTTTTATAGCTTGAGTGCCTGAATTAATACGCGTATGGCCATGTGCCATGGCTTATTTTTATAAAGTACCAATGTCTTCATTGTTTCTTGATATGGAATTTTCGAAAATCTTGGGCTACTTCGCCACCGAGGCAAATTTGTTTTAAGTTTTTACGAATGTAACTAGGAATGAGAATGTTTGATAACATTTTTTTATAATAAGTCAGAACTTCTTCATGAAAATTCGATGTTCTAATCCTAATAACTTTAACTGCGGTATGATAAAGTCTGTGCGCCTTCGGAAATCTAATAGTTGAATAATTTCGCATCAGTGTGCTACTGCTTCGCATTATCAAGATTATGCAGTTTATCAAATCGTATGTGTCCCAGATGGATCGCGTCGATGAGCCGCCTGTCCATCAATGACACGTGTTTAATAAAACAAAATTTCTAATATAGATAATATAAGTTAATTTCATACAACATGACATTGGTAGAATATTATTATCATAAGCATTGTTTTCCGGCCTAAGATCAGTATCATCATCACGCCGTGAAATAAAACTGGTAGATTGAAAGGTAAGATCTACCAGCAGCAGGCTAGAATACAATTTCATTTTATGCTGCGAGACAGAAATAGCTTAACCATAGCCTATGGCGCATCACAATCCCCGGGCCAGATAGCTTATCGATTTCGAGCCGGGTGGGGAAGTTTGGGCTAAGCCTAATCTTTAACTCATTTTGCGTATACATGATGGAGAAATGCTTTACGTGAACCATCGTTTGCCGATCTGGTTTCCAGAGAATCTCTCGCGTGTTTTCATACCTCGTGGGATTCGCGTCTTCAGAAGGCGATCAGAGACGCGTCAACTTGAAGCGTATTTCGAACGCTTTTAATAATTGAGCCGACTTAGCACCCTTCCAACGCCAAATATAAACATCACTGACCTCATTTCCATTCCACGCACATACTCTATTTTTATGTTATAGTGAACTACCACGTTATTCTGGCACCTAAAGTTAGTTCAAAAACATTCGGCAAATTCAATCTTTACAAACAATGGAAACAATCCGCGGGCCAGATCACAATATCTCATTTCGGTAGTATTTTTTCATTCAATTTAAACAATATATGTTTACTATTTATTTCTGCTCAATTAATTTTACGTTGGATATACTGCGTAGCAGTAGTCAAATATTATGACAAACGTAAAAGTCAAAATTGGTCGCGAGCCCATATGTGATATTAATTTTTCCATACGTTTTTGCTCCTTTTTTTAGCCAAAAATGAAGACTTTCTCGCAATAGCAAATTTTTTTACGCGCGCTATTGGTGTTTCGACCTTGATTCTCGATGTCCCAGTGTCAATGAACTAGCAGTCGCCACTGGTCGGTGCATTTGTGTTTTCGGTCTCTATACCAGAATTCTATCCACAGAACGTTACCCTGGTGATATAACTATTTTTGAGCGGTATTTTTCGACTTCCTTAATACCTTTACAATGTCATTTTTCACAAATGAAAATGCTAAAATATATTGTTTGAATCAGTTTGCTGCATGTGAAACTTGGAAAACTTCAGAAACCACTGGAACGATCAGAGCCAAACTATATGAAATCAAGTATCACTGACACCAGAGAATATTCCTAGAAAGTATCTGTGTTTACCAGATGCAGTGACGGTTATCTGTCCTAAACTAGCATGGATGCATTCTACCACTTTTTATTCTGTTTAATGGTGCAATCTGAATGGTGGTTTGAGGTTGGGGATTTTGCAAAGTAAACTGAGCAAATGGCAACAAAAATACCGGATTGAAATAATGAAAACAGAGTAAGAATAGAACCCATAATTACACCCTTGATACACCCTTGAGGCATTTTGCAGATGTACGATTGTAGAGGAGACTTTTTTGCTTCGACATTATAGAAAAAAATTGCAAGGTAAACTTTTATGACTGAAAAGATTGGATTTAGATGAATATTATGAGTTTTATCTTTTTTGATCATTTGATAGACTGTGATACTCAAGAGTCATATTACAGGCCTGGATAAGACAGCAGGAAGCACATTAATACAATGCAAACTTTGTCGATGAAATAATGAAAAATTCCCTAAAAATGTACATAATCTACATATAAAAATTACAGATTTTTTAATACGAATTGAGTAATAAACCCCTGGTGTTCACAAATTACCATTTGCATATATACATTCTGTTCATAAGTTTATGTACCGAGGTTTGGAGTAATAAATCTAGATAAGATTGCATAATAATTAGAAAAAGCACAACATTATCGAGTATAAATTGAATAATATTTGAAGCAATCGGCAAGAAAGAAATCATTACATGGGATAAAACAAATCGTGGATTGCTACAAAATTGATCACTGATGCTCAGAATGCTCAACAATTCACAGACACATTTGGTACATGCAAAAGTAGGCAAAAAGTGTTCAATTTGTCGATCTTTTTGTTGGAATTCAATCATTGGTCATTCCTATGCTATGCTGAGCACTACTTAAAAATAGTAAAAAAGTTCTAAAATAATCTATATTTCCGAAAAGCTTATTATAAATAGTATCGGTCTACTAATTTGAGCAGAATATAATGATTTCAAGGTAGCTTATGGTACCAATAAGCACTGTCCCCTGTGTTCCGTAATTAAAGTCTCATTAAACTAAAATTCTGACAAATAATATCATTAAATAAAATTGTGCCGAACTTTCTGAAATAATAAAAAAAATATTTTACAATAAAAAACTCATTAAATTATAACATATAACAAAAAAAATTTATTGCAGATACAGCAGTTTTGCATAAATAATACTAATATCTAATAATGGCCCCATTTTCGAGTGCTTGAAATGCACACATCAACACAAAAGCTTCAAAACCATTCACGCTGCTATTTCCTAGCAGTATTGATAGTTTTGTACCTTTTTCTACGATTTGGTAGCTGGGCAATGCTCAAAACGAGGCATTTTTATCTTCTAACAAGAGATATATCATGAAATATTGCACATTTGCTAGTAATAGCCTACCTTTCGAAATGAATATGTGAGAGACTATGCCTCATTTTATTGATAATATGTGCGATTCCACAACACCAGATATAATATACTGGGCACAATAATACGGGACGCGGATCACTCATGAAACACAACGAAAGAGCGATGCTTATCAAAGTAAAATTTCTGTCAGATGTGAACAGAATACATGATCAAATAAAAATGCTGAACTTTTGCAATAAAAGTAATAGCTCCATTAAGAAAAAAAATATGTCACAAGAAATATAATTACAGAACTACAATTGAAAAAAATCTTGAAGATACAGTAATTTTTATATAAATTGATTAGCAGTACAGTTCACGTCAATGAATGACATGTAGAGAAGAAAGTGATGCACCATATCCATGTATATGAATTTAACAATTTACTTTGAAAAAAAATGTATTTCCTTTCATTTCGCTTAAAGACGAACATTTAAAGATGGCCGATACCAATACACGTATCAGCGTGTTATCAAGGAACTAATAATAGTGGTAACAGAATAAATATAAAGTTTGGACAGTTTCATTTTGTTCAAGTTCAACTTTCTTGCAGACCTTGATGAGTTAGTTCTTGGTATTAAATTCACATAAATCTTCAACTATGAGACAAAGTCCCAGTATAATTATTTTCCAAAACTATTGAATAAAAAAACATATTATTAGTCATCTCCTGGAAACTTTAGTTGTACATCAAATCTCCATTTCACCAAGCTGAAATATAAAAACCATTTTTCAAAAAAAGTGAAGTCAACTTAATTCTACATTTCAAGCTACTTCTGACGTCATTTGTCATAATTTACAAAAGAAAAAATAATCAGTTTAATCAATGAATAAAGTCTACAAAATTAATCAATTCTTCAAATCGAATTCTATTACACTTTGTTTTTTCCCTTTATTTATATTGTGTAATGATAATTTACAAGCAAAATTTATGCCCAATCTAAGAGATTATATTAATAGATGGAGAGTGCACCACTGCGAATACAATATTTAATGAATAATAATTCTTTATTCCAAAATTAAAAATATCGATTTGGTAATCCTAAAATGCTTTGTTTCCTTCCACAAACTTGGCACCACTTTTGATGAGGGGTATGTATGTACAAACTTTGCGATATATCGATTTTGAGCAATGGATCTTCTGCCTTGTAATGATAATCAAGATCGCATATATAGAATATTATTGTTCTCAAATCTGATATGGAAATAAGGTTACTATTTAGCGCCTAGCAACAACCATACTTCAGTTCAACATTTACATAATATAAGCTTATAAAATGAAAAAAGCTTGTTACAAGTAGATAAGATATATATGAGGCCTCTTGTTAAGTACAACATATAAATATATATATTATATTGAAGTTCGCTCTAAGCAAGTTTTAAAGTATAAAAGGAGCCAATAAAAGTCTACTCAAACGACAAGAAGTTACTACATGATGTAGTGCCAATAACTGCACTCGAAGCGAAAAACATCCCATACGGTAATGAACTACCATGATGGAGTGCAGTAGGCAGTATTTTTCCTGGGCAACGGTAAAACAAACAATCACTTCTTTGTTTCATTTTAGTCGTCTTTTACGACACGCAGGATTATCTAGAAATATTATTGAAGTGTTTTCACTTCTTAATAAATTTAAATCATAGAGGACTCACATGTAATATCATTCTTTCGAATTACTTTCCTGACGTTCTAGCTTCATCTTTTGGCGAAACCTTTTTCAGGGGTCGTCTCCTATCTAAATAAATTGTTTTATATTACAAGCAAAAGACTTTAATTTGAGAATAGAGCAGGAATGGTTTGTTTTCATGTAAAGCAAACATGACTCATATATTATTTTTATAAGGACTTCTTAAGATTAAAAACTACAAATACGAGGTTTTGACAGTTTTCTACTTAGTAGTTGTATTTTGAAAGCTATTTGAATACCTTATCCGAACAGTTAAGTATTCTTATATTCTAATTATAAATTCTGTGGCACTAGAACTGCATATTGAAGTAAAGTCGTATTGTTAGGTTGTAGTAAAGTGACAAAAAATTGGTTTTCTTCGATTGTTTTCGACTGTTCATGTCATTTTTTTGGGGATTGAATATTAAACTTTTTCTACAGTTTGTTGCATTCAGAAACAGTTTGATTTTTCTGTACGGAATATTATGAAATATTGCCAAGATTTTGGATTCTCTCCTGATAAAACCCATCAGGGTGCCTACGCAGCAGAGTAGCTGGCATTTTGCCAGTCTGGCTTGTAGTATAATGTATCATTAAGTTTCAAAGTTTCTCAACTGCAGTTCAATCAATAGTTCAAAAATTCAGAAAAAAATACCAGATGTTCCACTAGAAGACGACGACCCTTGACTGGTTGTATCTGGAGTAACAGCACTTGAATCAGTTGGATTTCTAATGCCAAGATTTGTCGATGAAACTTGTGGCAAATCAGAAGTTGAAGGTTGATCCATTGGTCTTTGTGCTGATTCTGGAAAGAAAATTATAATTCGCAACAATATAAGTATTATATAGCATTAGACAAATATGGCATGGCACCGTAATTACAGTGAAATATCAGTAATCAAATTTATGCCAGCACAGTCCATAACAGGGTTGCAGAATCTCGTTTTTTCTTCAGGTGTCTGACATTCCAAATACTGTATACTTGCCGACCTGGCAACTGCGTCGCCCAAACTGAGCGGCCCCAGACAAAAACTAGAATAGGAAAAAATTCCCTTCTGGGAAAAAATGATGAGTGACGAAGAATAAAAAAAAAAAAAAAAATATACTTTTCTTAAAAAAAGAAGCGACGAATCCATATGGCAGTTAATCGGCAGAATTGTAGCGTTATTATAGCAATCATTCTTTTCCCACTATGCAATATCATGCAATGCATTTAATACATGTTCACATATATTCATAACATGGAACAATACACATTGTCCCTCATACCACTGAAGTAGATTCCAGATTAGCACCATCTCCATTTCATTAAAAAGGGAATTAGAACCCTAACAATCATCGCTTTTATTTTGGACGTTCCACTTGAATCGGCCAGGGAACATATACAACCCGTTTTTGTGCTGATATACAATGTGAGTGAATTTTATAGTACCCGTCTTAATTGGTCACACTTTAATCGAATGTAGAGATTTGAAAACTCAAATCCTATACAGACAATACCACTGAAGGCAAATTTAGCAACAATATTAAAAGTAATTAACAGACGACCGATCATGAACATGTGATTGAATAAAGGGAGTGGATTCAATTTGTAGCTTCTGACTGCAGCTAAAGCCTATTAATCAAATTGTTTTACATAATCTCTTGAACGGTACATTAATATGTAAACATGGAAGTTTAGTTTTTAATTGGTTCTTCCAAACTTGGCCATGCTCAATGTTATTGCACAGTCGGCAAAAGACTTATGATATTATGGCTACCCCTACCAATACATTTTTAAATTTTTCTGTATCACGTCTATGAGGCGCTAGAATGCCTGCTGCGTGATATCGCTGTAAGTTACGTCATAAGTGAGATAAATTTCCCAGCCTCATAACATAAACCCAGGAAATATGACAATAGGTAAAAGGAAATAAGGTGTCTTCATCTTCACAGACTATGTAATTATGACATTTTATTATTTTAATTTTTGAAAGTCAAATATTCTAAGACGCTTTCATTATGAAATTATTCCAATGAAAGTCTTTTTTTAATATCTGATTCATTTTTGACATTTATGACACTAATCTTACTTTAAAAGTACATACCATGAAATATTCCAGACGAAGAATTAGCAGAAGTTCAATTTGTCATGGACTTTGTGATAAACCAGATGTTTAAGTTTGATCCGGACCTGGAAAAGTAGAATTAGAAAGTCATGGATCAGAGTCAAGAAATATTTTAATTGACATTTTATTTGGACCGTGGTTGCGTGATGGAACCGATGATGTCTGCTGCCGATAAAGCACAGTCAAGATTGATAAATGCGAAAGGGTTCAAGGAACAATACATACGCGTGCTCTTGGGCAAGGCACTGGAACCGATTGCCTTGCAATGATGCTCAATAACTTCTCAATATTTCTCGCACCCAGATATAGATTTAAACTGTATACTTGCGTAATGTGAAATGAATATTATTTATTTTTTCTGGTATATTTCACATACGGTATGTGTGATGCTAGGAAATTTTAATTCGATTGAGGTAACATCGGAGAAAAAAAGGGCAAGCTTGACATTTTAAAATTAAGTTATTTGAGATAATATAAGTTTACAGAATAAAAAAAAACATTTGTTGTCCCAATTGAAGCAACACTGAACAAGAACCAAAAAGTAGACAGATTTCACAAGAGAGACACGACAAGATTAGTAAAAAACCATACATAAATCAAAGAGCACCAAGAAACATTAAAAAGGTGCCATTTGACTTTGAAGACTTCTTACACATTCAAACAGCTTACCTCATGTAAGACTCCTTATAGTTGAATTATCAGAGGATCTTCCAGGTTCTAGTGCGAGGCGTCTTGGAACGGTAGTTGTTCAGCTAAATAAATAGCAGATAAATAAGTTCAAACTTGAAATAATGTACATATATCTTACAATAATGATTTTAGAGCTTTGATTAATATGTTTTTGGAATTAAATATAATTTCGATACCATTCATCAATAGCTTCAAAAAAGAAAATATCGTGACAAACTAAGATTTACTGTTACATAATATAAAAAGAACACTTGAATTTACCAGAGCGTGCAGTACAGTGGTTTTGAACTCAGATGTCAGTCAAATAGAATAATGAATGTTTTGAGCAAGAAAATAATTACTGGTGTGATTCCATCTGTAAATTTCAGTCAAATTTCTCCAATCTCCTTTACTGTATCATTTATACTTATTTGTGGCAGCTTTCACTTACTTAATTGCGATGAAGATAACTCAGTCGCACATCTCTTTTCGTTGGAAGACACAAACGAGAAAATAGAGTATCTTGAAATCTTTGGATCGAGACTACCTGCCAATTACAAAATTAAATGTTTATAATAAATTGAATTTTTATAACATGATATAAATAAGAGCTGTAGAAATATGTTAACATTAGAAAAACAAACCACACATGTTTAACGTGTTGTTTCAACAGGGATCTATCAATAAATAAGATATTGATTTAGAACCAGCTATTACGCTTTTAATCCTTTTGGTCACCTCTCACAGCAAGCAGGAAATGTGCTAGAGTAATTCCAAAGCCTGAATCTACAAGACTAGTTCGCATAATGTACAAGCCTGACTTCCTTATTGAAGGGTACTCAAATATGGTAATGAAAAAAGTTATTAAAATAGGGCATTTTTTACCAAAAATTGAGATTTTTGCCAAAGTCATCAATATTCGATATCCTACAAAACTCTTAATAGGAATAGATATTATGCCTTCGAATCAAGTATTCCGAATAATTATGGAAAAGTGAAGTATTCCGAATTGCTCATCTCTACTTCGTGTGCAATTGCTTTTGCAGGTATTTTTTTATTTTACATGGATCTTGGCCGTTAAATGATACGAGAACTCAGGCTGGCAGAAAGAATGTCAGCTACTCTGCTACCCAGACACCCAAAGAAAATGGATTCCATCAGTAGAGAACTTGGCAAATTGAAAATATTTCATAAAATTGAACCGGGACTCAAAAATTACTCTTTGGGCATCTGACCATCAGTAGAGAACTTGGCAAATTGAAAATATTTCATAAAATTGAACCGGGACTCAAAAATTACTCTTTGGGCATCTGAATTGCAGGAAAAAGGTTCATAATCATCAATATTCCTATGAAATAGAAGTGTTAATGGTTTTGAAGCTTTTTGGTCTCCCAAGGAAAATGTAATGTGCGTTTAGCACACACGAAGAAAAACAAAATTAAGCCAGCCTGTTTTATACTTGTCTTGGGCAAATTTTCAATAAAAAAAGATATAATAAATATGCCCACCATAACAGTCTGGTAACTGCCACTATATATATGAAGTTCTGAGAGGCGACCAGAGCTCGGACCCAATGATTTAAACCAGTCAATTTCCGATGAAGCGTCAGGTCTGACCCTCCAACTTTCCAAACCTGTGAAAGAGAAAATATATCACAAATCCATTTGTTTGTCAATCAGTAAACACGTAAACATATTTCTAACTCAAAACAACAACAACAAAAAATAATTTATGCAGAAAACATGGCAATGAATAAATGTTACGAATAGTTTTGCCATAGTGACTATACGATCATCGTGATCATCATAAAATGGCACATTGCGTGATAGTAAGGCTTTTTTTATCCATGCCCACCCCTCTCTCAGACTGTAATAACTAGGGTAGTCTCAGCAAAATAAAAAAGATTCATCTTTCCAATAACACTAAAACCTGTTCTTCTATAAATGGTACAGATCCTTTCATCAATCCCTTTAAATAATTGGCCATTGCAAAAAACTCAAACCTCAATATTTTTCAGCGACCCACTGAAGAGATAGTTATTTGAACAGGCTAATGTACAGACAGCATTTTCATGAGCTTCCATGGAATTCACTTCTTCTAACGAGTTAATGTTCCACACCTGTAGAGTAATAATATGTTTTTATTTTTATTATTCGAAATCCACACAAATCCAGGGATCAGGACCTAAAAGAAACAAACTAATGGCCACTTATTGGCAATGAATTACTACAAAATGTTGTACAGAAACCGCACTTTAGAGGCAGCAGAAAACATTACAAACAGAACCTCTAAAGTGAAGTATAGTAAGTGGTATCTGCCCTGGATGACGTTGAACCATATACCAATTCTATATTTCCTTTTAGTCGCCTGTTACGACACTAGATATAAATTTTGCATAAACCATCTGTTTATCTTGGTGACCTAGTGGTTATAACATGATTGCCTTAAATGTTAAAGATCTTGAGTTTGAGTCTCTGTAAGTCCGACTTATAATTCTATTCCCACCAATCAACCTATGTAATGTAATAGCCTGAGTGACCTCTAGTAACTCGAACTGAGAAGTTGAGATGCTTTTGTCTATTCACTAGACTAACTAGGCATGATGGTAGTCATGGCATCACAAGTTGAAGATCTCAGTTTCGAGTCCCAACAAGTCCGGCTTGCTAGTCTAGGCCCGGCAGTCAACCCAGGGTGTAATAACTTGGATAGGCTAGGCAGAACCGGAAAAATCATATCTTTCCATAATAAACAATATCCAATTTGTCTCTAAGTACAAGGCCGTGTACAGGGTGATCTACTCGAATAGTGGCTGTGAAAAAAACTAGGACTAACTGCACTTTATTGAGATTGATCTACTCGAATGAGAACATCGATTCAACAGTTAAAGTTTGGCGATCATTTGCCTACAATTGATGAACAATGTAGTGAAATTCGAATCTTGCTTCTAAGAGTGTGATTTCTAGTTGATAGCAGAATATCAGACACTCGGATGCTTTTGAGACAACCGAAGAAAATGTGTATCATCACAATAAAATACATCAAATGCTCAATATATCATGATATATCAATTACTAGATGATTAAAACATATCATTTAGGATGAATTGTAGCAACCAAACTGCAGAAAAATATTCAAAATCACCAATACTTTTATAAATTAGCAGTTGTTGATGGTTTTGAAGCTTTTTGGGTCAGTTCGATTTCAGTCACCCGAAGTACCCAAATTTAAATTAAAAATAAAGGAATATTGTTACAAACCTTGATCTTACAATCAGCAGACCCACTGTATAAGTTACTTCCTTTAGCCGTTATAGCCAGGACAATACCAGTGTGACCTTCCAATGTTTTCTGACATTTATAGTTTGTCGCTGTGTCCCAGACCTGAAAGAAGATTACAACAGGATTATGTTAGTTTAGGGCTTGCTTTCAACCTTGTAAAAACAACAGAACCACAGACACCTAGAGTAAATCAAATCATAAGAAGAGAAGTCATTAAATAGTAAAAATTTTATAGTAAATCTCTGACTAAAAGACTGAAATGTCTCTTAAAGAATGTCTGACAGCAATCAAATTTCACTGCTATGAAATAGCAATGACATATTTATACCAGACTTCCTAAAAAAAAAACAAATTTATATCACCCTAATAGATATCGATCTCTAAACAGAAAACATCCAACACATATTCGAATTCAGTGAATGGTATCTGCCCTGGGCAATACATTACATCTACCACTAATATATCTATGCTAGAATGAAAGAAAGGGCAATGAATAGGTACCTTTATATTCTTATCGGACGATCCACTGAACAACAAATCTCCATGAACGAACAAGCACCAGACTGGACCTGTGTGTCCCACAAACATCCCTTTGCATTTGAAGATCTGTTGAGGGTCGTATACTAGAAAAAGAGAGCTAGTTTTTTTAATGAGATTCAATCTAGACAAGGCAAAAGTAGAACCTAATATGAACTGTCTCACAGTCATCAATATGATGTAATTTTAAAATATTCATTTCAAGAATGAAACATTGATTCCCTGAGGTTCCTTTTGCTCTTTTTCTGTGTAATCCAGCATTGATTCCATTTAATATACTATATTACCCTCTTTATGGAAAGATTTTGGAATCTTGTGAATTGTAACGAATCTGCAAGCCTGAATATGGTTGGCAGCTTAGATTGCTCATATATTCATTGCTTGAATAAGCATGAACCGGAAAACTTTCCAATATAACTAACCCTGTTCACAAATAAGTGGCTGCTGGTACAGGGTTTTGATCACGGTGATTCACTCGGATGAACGAAAATCAAAAAAAAAAGGTAACAGGAAATCATGAAAGTTACCAGGAAAGCAAAGAAATCTCAAAAAAAAATGCAGAGTTTCTCTGGAATTTCATGAGGTTTCGTATCCAATTCCCGAATGTCATTGAAAATAAACAGGCAGAATAAACTGGCATTGCCTCCCATTTATTTTTTATTAAATTCACTCTAAGCAAGGCCGGAAGAAATGCATAAAATGGAACCACATAACGGCCACTTAATACCAAAGAGCTACTACAAGACGTAGTACTAGCAACTGCACTTTAAGCGGAAAACATTACAACTGAACTGCATTGCCATGGTTAAGAGCAGTGAGTGGTATCTGCTTCGGACAATGATAAAACCATCTACTCAGGATAGGTGGACCGTGCCCAGCATAAAAAATTTTGATGACAATCAGAATTATGGTACTATATTTCAGGAGATCCATTCCCCTATGCAAAACCAGTATAATCTAAAAAACTATTTAACCCAACAGAGATAGAAATAAAAGATATATAACATATAGCACCAGCAACAGCATGCTTTATATGAAGATCAACCCGCATTGGGGGCGGCCACAATTCAATATATTTTGGTTTTAAAATAAAATCGAATAATTTTCCTGAATCAAATCAGAAGTCATATAATAAACAAAGATATCTTTTTATCAGCTTATAATTTACGTCAAATGCATACTTGAAACCATCATTTTGTTTATTTAGAATAGTTACAGAAATTGAATCGAATATTTTGGACAGTCGTATCCCGCATGGGGCCAAACTGCTTTAACAAAGAGAAACAAGTGACCCGGGTGTGCTAATTTGAACTCCCCCCCCAGTGTTGGTTCCCATCAAATTCATGAAAGACCATAGAAAATTTTTTAGATGTATGGTTTTTTGTTTTCTTTGAGTACCCTCTTAAGACATGCAGGAAATACGTTACGACTATTATAAAAGCTCGTATTTGAAGTCAGGTATTTTGTAATTCTGTTTAAAAGTAATTCTTTTTTTACGTTTTTCTTGAATTGAATCATTTAGCGGTAAAATCATGGAAAATGCCAAGTTTAAGTAAAAATTGATATAAATCATGACTTTGCTGTAAAATATGTTTATTTTATCAGAAATGTTGAAAACATTTTTTTAATCATGGAGTTATTTGAAACTAAACTTTATTGACTACAAGATTCTGAGGTACCGTTTAGCGAACCGTAAAACCTTCCTTGTTTACTTGCGACTTCAAATCCGTATGTGGCTGTTGCCACAAGAATGCTTGAATGAGATGGTATCAAAGTCAAACACGATCTGTTTGCACAAAATTACAATTATATTTCTGAGCTTTCGTTAGATCATTTCGTTGCCTAACTTTTTATACTGATCCAAAGACGCAAGGACACAATAAAGATGATTTTACAGTTCACTAAAAGATACCTCAGAATCTCATATTCTGCAAAATGTCACTAAAAATAATTTAACTAGTACAAATCCTTAGTAAACGTCCCCAAATGTTAAAATTTTTTCGTCAGCAATGAGACTTACATCCAATTCCTCCCATGTTGAGCTTTGTGTTTAAATTCTGAAGTTCATTAGAAATGATCGCAGTGTCTTGACGTAGTTGCCGTAATTCTTCAGTGATTTTATTTTGATTTTGTGTCAAGACATCTACAAGAAGAATTGAACTATATGTTATATATGTCTTAGTGTTCGGAATGTTCATGTCATTTTCATGACGGGTGACCAAAGGGCTTCAAAACCATCAACATTGCTATTTCATATTTTGAACCTTTTTGTACAGTTTGTTTGATACCACACTTTCAAAAAGAGACATTTTAAATCGTCTAGACATGGTTTCATCATGAAATATTGATATGAACATTTTTGACACCTGAAGAAAAACAAGATTCTGCCACCCTGGCGCACTGTTGTTCACATTACTGGTGGTTAGGGCTGTATGAATTATTTGATTCAATTCATGACTCGTCAATTTATGAAATGTTTGATTTGACTATTCCAGTTTTCGAAACCACTATTCGTTGGATATGGAACGTTTTCCTCTCAGAGGACAGTTTAAAAATTTTACATTTCAAGTAGGTTTTGAATTAATAGTGGATGTTACCAGTAGCTGGTTCTTTTTGGGTGCCACCTCCTATGTTCATTAAGAGTTTTCAGAAGTGGTAGGTGGTTTTACCATCACCCAGGGGAGAGACCAATCTCTGCACTTTACTGTGGAAGTTCTGTTTTGAATGTTTTTTTTTTAGAGTGCAGTTGCTGGTAATAAAATCATTCGGTAACTCTTTGATATTGAGTGGTGGTTGATTCCTTCTGGAAGCTGCTTCTGGCCTTGCTCAGTGTGAATTTCAATAAAAAAGAGTGAATTCATCATTAAAAAATTGCTTTTTACCAAATTTGATTTCTGTTGCTTTTTTCCAACTCATCAACCCGATCTGCTGTTTTTGACAACATTGACCTGAAAAGAGAAACAACAACAATTAGCAAATTGATAGAAGAGATTTAAAAACCTATTTCATGTGTAAAAGTCCACTTGAAGGATACTAAGATGTCATAGTTTCACTAATGCCAAGGACAGATAGCACTGGATTCACCCTACTCTTGTTTTATTGTTTTATTTAAATTCACTTTAAGCAAGGTTGGAAACGAAGCCTAAACAGCTTTTTACAACAAGATGGAGTAAGAGCACCAGTGACTGGTAACCAAAGCGGAAAACACCCCAAATGGAACTGAACAGTAACGGTAAAGTGCAATAAGTGGTATCTGCCCTGGGCAATGATAAACCGATCTATAGGATAGGTAAGGACATTGCTTGGCCTAATAAACAGTGAATAACTATCATTGTATCTGTGAGGTCTCATTTTCAAACCCTTGATGATTTCAAACTTTTTGTACAGCTCGGGTGGCTATCAGGCACTCAGAAAGAGAAATCTTCTAGTAAGAGATATGTGAAAAACTATCATCGATTTGTTAAAATACTTTCGAATGGACCCATTTTCTTCATGTGTCCATTACACCAAAATAAAATTTTTAATAAAGAAATATTCATTTTGAAACAAACCTCAGAAAGCTATTTTCATCGTCCCTCTGCCTCATAGCATTGGTAAGTTCAGTGATTCTGTCTTCAGTTAGTTGCAGAAAATCTTTGACCATCTCAAACTTACAAGCATTCTCATGGTTCGTGAGACTTGATTTGTCACCAACAAACTGGCATCTGTAAAGGGATTAAAGTATAAGATCAGAGGAGATATTTAGATACCAGTAGTTGGGGATTCCATATTTTAGTTTTAAGCTTTTCAAAATAGCTTATCAGAAAAATTGGATATACTGGTACTAAATTAGGAAATCCAAAATTGAAATTTCATGAATAGTAGAATTAATTTAATTATCATTTTATACTGTCAAATAATCTGCAGAAAAAAGAAGTTTGCTCCAAGAATCTTTAAACTTTGGAATTCCTTCCCACTGGCAATAGACATGTTTTAGCTATGATTCGTTAGTTCTCATTTATTAATTTACGTGGGTCTATGAATATTAGCCGTGCGCCACTGCAAAATGCTTCCTCCACAATAATATCCGTACAAAAATTAGTAAAAGTTTAGTTAGAAAGCTTTTAACGTGTGGACGAGAACTTGCAGTCGCCATGATTAAGCGTTTGAGCCATATACTCTGCTTTCCTCTCCCACAGAATAAAAATGAAATTTCATCCTAATAAAATTATGCACATCTCACCCAAAATTTATGATTCGGACATTTTATATGTTTGCACGATTCCAAATGCTCTGATAAATGTCTTTTCAGCATCGTAGGACAAGCCGGGTTGTTTGGACATGATACCGGTGCATATTCACACTCAGATTCGTGCTTCCTGTATCTTAAATAAATTTTGAAGTGCAGTATCGAGTACAGTAAGGCTGAAGTTTGTTCCACCCTGGCATCGTTTACACGAAGATTTGCAGATGGAAGTTTCTTAAGGACAGACTGACAGCTACTCTGCTACTCAGACATCCGAAGAAAATGAGTTCGATTAGACGAAATTTTAGCATTAGAAATTTTAGCATATATCTGTGACATATCTGTGACACATATCTGTGAAGATTCAATAAATGTCTCTTTTAGAGAGCCTGGAAGCGGCGAAACTGTAAAATTGGTTTGAAATCATCAATTCTGCTATGACATTGCAGTGTTGATGGTTCTGAAGATATTTTTGGCACCGGAAGAAAATGAAATTGGAACACCTGAAGAAAACCAAGATTCTGCCGCCCCTGCAATGGATCATTCCTTGTAATGCAAGTTGTAATGCGATCAGAGAATTTCCCAAAAAGATGCTACGGACCACGAACGCAGCATGAAATAGCATTCGGTTTTAGCGTTTTTTTTGCCAAGCATGCGTCAGTCAGCAATGGACCATTTCATGCAATGAAATATATGTCAGTGACTATTGCTTAAGTTCAATGTCAATTAGGTTTAGATCCCTGCTATTTGGATTAAGAAAAATTTATTTTTAATAAGAAAAGACCTGGGTAGCAGTTTTGGTCAGTATATCAGCCACTCTGCTACACAGAAAGCAAAAGAAAGGTTTCCATCAGAAATATGTTTACAAAGGATATAATATTTCCTAGAGATGTAGATGCTGTTAAAATTACCCTGTGTGCCGTAAGTGGTGATCAAAAGGAAACAAATAAGCGGTAGATGTTTTTACCATCGTACAGGGCAGATGCCACTCACTGCACTTTTTAGAGCTGTTGAATTTGACATGGTTTTGCTGCAAAATGTAAGTAATATTATTCAATGTTTTTCTATCAAGAACTTATCGCTCTCCCAAAATGTTGAAACATTTTTTAAATTTAATTAAAGATAAGACTCTATACAACGCATTTTAAAATAATTATTGCATGTCAAATGTCTCATCTATACCTTCTCTCTCCAAATCTGATTGTAAAGGGACATCCGTTTTGATCGATTTCAAATTCACCAAAAGTATCTGCAGTCGGTTTCAATCCATAACGACAATGTGTAAACAGGGAATTCACTTGTTCAGAGACTGCAAGGTTGTCCAAGATCTAAATAGATAAAAGATTGTAATAAAAGGAAATAAGAACGGTCAAAACAGAACTGGCACAAAGACAGCTACTCAGATACCTGAAGTAAATAGGACAAATGAACAATAATTCATGATATATCTCTCGCTAGATGATGAAATATGCTTCAATTTGAGTGCCCGGTAGCAACAAAAATGTAGAAAAAGATTCAAAATCCATCAACACTGCTATGAAATAACACTATTTCAGGCATTTATAAAAGTTTCATATACCTGAAGGAAATCAAGATAATGATGACACATTATTTAGCCTGGAGTGTTATTACATAACAAAGCATTAATATACTGTGATTTATTACATCACAATCATAATGTAATGACTAATTAATGTGCGTCGTATGAAGCAACCAAAAGGAAGAAAAGCTGTAGTAGATGGTTTTTAAATATAATTATTTTTGGATTGAACTAGATGGGCATTATGAGAAAGAAATTCTACAATCAATTTCATTATTATCCTGCGAGAGAGGAAAGCTGATATTCTGATAATAGAGCTTAATCATATGACAAACCATGACCCCTCGTGCAGATACCAGTTCGGTATTAGGAAAGAATTTTTGGCTTATATTTCTCATTTTACCTGTACATGGACCCGGTTAATGGAGGAAGCCATATGCAGTGCATACAAAACCACCCTTCACCGACTGAGCGTCAGCAGACCTCTCATATGTAATAATCATCTCTCACAGGATTCGGACCTGCGGCATGGCGATTACATATGCATAGCTCGAAGCATATTACCAATGCTTTATCGATTGAGCTAATCGGGCACCCTTTTCTTTGTGATTGTCTGGTAGTAACCAAACTGTATAAAGAAGTACTAAATCATCAATACCTGTCTGTAGAAAATTATGGTATACGAAAGTTACGGACAGCTGAAGGAAACCCAGATTCTGCCTCCCTGTCACCAGGTTTATCAGTTTATTATTCATAGCAGTATTGATGGTTTTGAACTATTTTCTACAATTTAGTTGCTACTAAATACACAAAAATAGGTGTTCAATCTTTTCTTCCCAAGAAATTAATCTGAAGTGAAATGTTATCTATTTGGTAATTTTTCTTCTGATGCCAGCATTTCTTTCGGGTGTCTGAGTAGCAGAGTACCTGGCATTTTGTCAGTCTTTGCCTTTGAGCATAAATGAATAAAAAAACTTTTGGAAATTCCACCAGGTATTAAAGCTGTCTGTGTTGTGGCCTTTTAAAATGAATCATTTCTAAAAACAGTACAAGGTGGTATTCAAGCATGCGAGCTTTATTGAATTAGGGTAAATCTGATTCTTGGAGAAAAGGTCGTTTGCGGCAACCTTGATTCATGTCAAAAATTAGCATTAAAATTTATTTGTTCAGTCACGCATGGGTCAAAGGTCGAAAAAGACGTTTTGGTGAAACTCATCTGTGACTCATGCTCGACAAAATTGAATTTCCAATGAGAATAAGATGGCGAGAAAACCACCCGAACTGTGGTGAATGTCTGCGGCAAAAAATCAATACCATAAATCGATTAAAACGGCTGAAAGACAAAAACAACTTTGCTGCAGAATTTGCAAACATGAAAAATAGTTCCATTCATAATTAGATCCTGGATGTCTTAAAATTTAGTTTTTTGAAATTCATTTAAAATTCTTATAAAGATAAGAATGTTGAATGAATACAACAGCATATTCCAAATTAACATTTTTTGAGGCTGTTTCGTCGATGATGTTCTGAACTCGACTGACCGGGAAAGCTCGAAACTCCTGAGTTTCAAACAACACTCTCCCTGTTTGTTCATGAATGAATAAATAAGGACTTTTATTCCAGACTCCCAGGTTCATTATAAAAGGCAGCCCATGCTTGCTCAGAGCCATAAACTCAGAAATTTATCGTAATGATACAGAAAAATTTTCGCAATATTTTATTAATGTCAGACTTCATTTTATTCAAATTCGATTGTGTTTATTCAAATTTGACAGAAGCAGCAACTATAAAGAACCATCTAACATCTACTTTAGTGGCAAAATAAAATACCAGTAACTGCACTCAACTCCTGAGAGGACAGAATCACCATATTAAGTGTAGTGAATAGTATCTGCCCTTGGGGGTGATGGTAACAATAAACTGTGGGGCACGGTGGCGTAATGAAACCGACGATAGCTGCCGAACGTAACACCTAACGAAGGACACGGGTTTAAACCCCAACAAAATACGTTCAAGATTGACGAACGAAAAAGGTTCAATGAGCAATACATGTCGGGTGTCCATGGGCAAGGCACTGTAAACAACAGCCTTGGGACTGTGCTCGATAACCCCACCGGTTCCTCATATGTTCCACACAGGATGGAATGGCAGGATGCAAGCAAAATCTTGTAACCAGATAATTGCGAACATTGTTAATTGCATAACGTGAAATAGATTTCATTTCATTTCAAATCCATCCACCACTTTCTCATGAGTAGCAGAGTGGCTGACATTCGTATGACGAATGTCACTTTTAGCAAAAAACTTGCAGTACCAGGTATTTGTTGTATTTTTTCCAACCTTAAAATAAATTTCATTTAAAAATAAAACTTCGCCAACATCGAAAATAAACAATAACTTACCGGTGTCATACTCTTGCCATCAACAGGACATTGTTCAACAGTCATTGTGCATGATTTACAGAAAGAATGTCCGCATGACATGATCACTGGAACTTTATAAACACGATTGCATATTTTACAAAGAAGTTGAGTTGGAGGGGGTTCCGCGAACACAAGGGGGATCTGATAATGAGAAAAAGAGTAATTAATTTTTAAAATTCGGCATAGCGGGGAACGGCATGTGCTGAATCAATGAAAAGTGTTGGATCAGCGAATGTACAAGACTTGTTTATGTCTGTACGTCTGTCTATTAGCACCAGTAATTATTGATAACACGGTATTTATTTGGCACAAAAAACGTTTTCGGGCGATGCAAGATTAATATGGAAGATATGAAACAAATATTGAATGCGCTCATGGTCAAACGCCAGTGAAATTGTATCTTCATATGTAAAAACATATCTCTACCATGCATGATCCACAGATGGAACGTCATGATTCTGATAGTTGTTCTGAAACAAAACTATCTGTCCCAAGAAACGTTTCTCGTAGATACAACAAGCAAATGGGACGGATTGGCTTGTCAATTATATATATTATGCCAGGTACAGCTGTGATAGCAAGCGGGGGATTATGACGGTAGAAGAGAGGTATGTCGGACTGAAGGATACTGGATGATATCTGACTGGCGGAATGTAAGCTAGCCTGCTACTCTAATACCTGAAGAAAAGAGCTGCCATCGTAAAAATTTATTAAGCAAACAATATTTCTCTTTTTGAGTGTCTGGTAGCAACAAAACTGAAAAAAATATTCAAAATAATTATCAATACTGCTTTGAAATAGCAATGTTGATAGTTTTAAAGCCATTTTGTCGATCCGAAGACAGAAAATCAAGAGTCTGCCACCCTGGCTGATATATTAATCAAGATTTCCTACTAGAGATGGGCATTTTAGATTAGCTTAGAAAAAGTTAGACTGACAGAATGAGCCAATGTCAATATTTCATCAGAAATCTCTTGTTAGAAGATCGAAATAAATATTTTTGAGTGTTTGGTAACCACCAGAATGTATAGAAGGTTCAAAATAATCAATACTGCTACGAAAGATTTTTGTCCACCCGAAGAAAATGATAATTTTTTAAGCAAAATGACAAGAAAATATTAGACAGTCGCAGGAAAACAGGATTACGCTAGCTTGGACCATTCAACTTTAAATCTTACCTCTTCATCAGAAGATGGCGATCGATATGAAGTGCCAGACAAAGTAGACGTTGAAGAAAGAGCCGAGCCGGTACGAGAGGGTCTTGAGAATGCTGACTCGCTGTGATGACTACGAGTTAAACTACCGTGATGGCTTACACTTCGATGCTAGAAAATAAATATTGGGACAATTAGTTCCTTTAAATAATGTAAATATGAAATAGAATATCCAGAGATATTTAACATAAATATGCAATGGAATATCTAGAGATGTTTAACAAAAATATGCAATGGAATATCTAGAGATATTTAACATAAAATATGCAATGGAATATCTGGAGATATTTAACATAAATATGCAATGGCATATCTGGAGATATTTAGATGCACATTTTTGTTTGGTCCCAACCAAATTGTATAAAAAGGTACAAAAGCATTAACACTGCTATTTCATCAATACTGCTATGAGCAGTGTTAATGCTTTTAAATCTCTTTTTAAACATCTGAAGAAAATAAGAAGATGATTTCAGAAACCTAAAAAACATAGGATTCTGCCACTATGTTATCTAGACCTACATCTTCAACATCGTTCTGAGATCTGTGGCCTGACATTGATGCTGTCCTCTTATGCTGATATTGTACTTTGTTTCCTTCATCTGAAACGGGAATTAAAGAATATAGGCTCAGGCTTGGAGAAGACTGGTACAATGTCAGCTACTCTGCTACTCAAGAGTCCAGAGAGAATTTATGAACTGGGCACTATTTGATGATAATCATTTGCTAGGAGATAGAAAAGCCTCTTTTGAGTGTCTGGTAGCTACCGAGCCAGAAAAGGGCTCCAAACTAGCTAAAAGGAATGAATTCGAAAGTTGAGAAATTTGAGGAAAAAAGTTCTGGCATAAAACTGTTTGTGACACTGTGGAACTTCCACAGCAAATGAATGAGAAATGGCACCCAAATTTGTCTGTTAGTTGAAGATTTTTTGGAGGAACTAGGGCAGAAAGCTCCTTTGATTGAAGTCCAGTAGAACTGCCACAGATGTGACAACAAAATTCAATATCCTAGTAGAATTAGGATTTAGAATATACATTTCCGAATGTTAGATTGATAAATAGTCATTTCAACTGAAAAATGAGAGAAACCCAATTTTTTAATTTTCAAATTACTGTCATAAAACAAAGAAGGACACATACTCGAGATATTGGCCATTTCCGCATGTAATGTAATAATATGCTTTAGAATAGTCCTATCATATTTCCAACTTGTAGTGAAAGTAAGCAAAGAAGAAGTGGTAGATGGTTTCACCATCGCCCAGGGTTAGATATCACTCACTGTCCTTTACCACGGCGGTTTAGTTCAGTTTGCAGTGCAGTTCTGGTGCAGTTGCTGGAACTACAAGTAGCTCTTTGCTATTAAGCAATCGAAAGTTGGTTCTTTTAGGCACTGCTTTCAGCCTTGCTCAGAAAGTATTTCAATGAATAATAGCTCTCTGCCAAGCATAAACTCTTGAGCTCTACAAAGCCGTCAAACAATGCATTACTAGGCAATTTTTTGCTGATTTCATCTAACACAAATAACACTTGCTGAGGATTTCCCTAGATGATGTGGGAAATATTGTGCAATTTTGCTATTTGAGCAAAAAAAGTGTCATTTTAAACAAATTGCACGTGCCCATAAGTGTATCTGCTGGGCTGATATTAATAACCACTCGATCTGCTGATATATCGATAAACAGCAAAATTAGGCCCATATATGTTGGACAACAAAAACATTAGCAAGCAGAAGAAGAAATATGCGAACTTCAAAACATTGCTGACTAGTGACTAACAATAAAAACAACCGAGCATTCATCAGACTAAAGCAGAAGCAAACCTAGCAGAACCTTGTTTACTTTGAGTTTCCTTTGGATTTTTTTGTAGAGTTCGCTTGTTACTAGACACTACTAAGCATAATAGTTCTTTTTTTCATTGTCTGAGTAGCAAAGTAGCTGACATCCGGCCAGTCTGCATCGGACTAACAAAATCCAAGAAATTATAACCCTTTATTGACAAACAATAAAGTAAATTTTACCTGTAGTTATTGTTGTAACTGCTGAATATGCTGGCCCAAATGTGGTTTCAATTTTTGGCTGAAAAATGAGAAAAAGATTTAAGATCACAAACATCGAGACACTAAAAGTCATGAAAATTTATTTAAATCTTTGTTATAACAATATATTTCATGCAACTGCTTTCTGTGGTTTTTTCGGGTTATTCCTGATAGCGGTAGTAGATGGTTTCAATATCGCCCAGGGCAGAAATCATTTAGTGCACTTTATTATATTGGTTAGTCATGTATAGGGTGTTTTCCACTTTCAAGCAGTTAAGAGTACAGTTGCTGGTGCTACGTGTGAAACTAGCCATTTGTCATGTGTGGCTGTTAGTTGCTTCCTTTCATACGGTGTTTTCAGTCTTTATGAAGCAAATTTCAATAAACAAAGTTTTTGAAATATATAAAAAAATATATAATTAATAGCCAGGTTTAGGTGTCTAGAACTTTGTCATTTTTTGTATGTATTCATTATTTAGGTTGATTTTCTCCAGATAAAAATTTCGTTCGAACAATGTTTTTGCCACATTTTTCGAATATCTTTCAAAAAACTTGGTAGTATTTTTGTCGTAAGGAGAGTTTCAATGTTCCTTCCTGGCTTAGGATATGTCACTTCCAACATGGAGATATTAGATAAAATCCAGACATATATATACTGGTACTAAACTTTGTGAAGCTTCTATTTTCTTCAGGTGTCTGAAGGTGAAGGTTTCAGTGTGTCATGCATTGTTTAAGCTTTTAAGGAGTAAAGTTGAAACAATTTTACCAAACATATTATATGCACACCTTAGACTGATCTTCATTTTTTCTGACGGTGATAGCGGGTCGACTAGGTCCAAGAATAAGTCGTCCATTGACTTGTGTAATTGATAATTTTGAGTGCCGTCTTATAATCGCGGGACTTGATCTTTGCAGTCTTATATCCGTGAGCATATCCGTGGGATGACGATTCTTCGGTGTAGGAGTCTGGTTTTGGTCCCATGGGGCTGGAATTGGGTGACCAAAAGCAAGTGTATGACGAGATATGATGACAGGCTGTACTGTAACAGTTGATGCAGTTATATTTGATCAATATAACCATGTATACCACAATTATTTTAACATCCAACATGAGTTTTCAACATCACATCAGCATCAAAATATATTCCATTTTGTCGTAGTTAATCATATTTGCATTTTACAGGTAAGTATGTAAGAAAATGGAAAAAAAATTAGTCATAATGGAATAAAAAATTAATTTCTCCATTGATACAGAAGATTCAATTCATTAATAAACTTGGAATTATTCGTCTATTTAACTCCCGTTATTGATGAGTCTTTTTGTGGAAAATAGCTTGATTTTCTTCTGTCCCTATTTTATATCTCGAAATAGCATAGAAATTAATGAAATAGTAGCATTTGTTTCAACATTATTTAAGCGAGAGTATTCTGGTCCACTTAAATCTAATTTTCAGTATTTTCTTATATGAACTACATTTCCAAAATAAATGAAATGCATAATCAGGTTCCTTGTTACAAAGTACACAAGTTTCGTTTCTAGCAATCCATCTTATTCCTGGCTTTGTTTTAAGAGGTAAAATATCCACATCAAACGCTAATTAAAACTTTTTTACATTATTAGGTAATATTTTGTTATGAATGTGAATACACTTATTGGACAAATCTACTGAATATAATGGGATCAATTGTTCACTGTTTATTTCAGTAAATATCTTCTTATATATACGTAGTACGATGATTTCCATTATTAATATCTATACTTGTCTATATATGGGTTTTAATAAAATTGATTTTTGATTTCTAATAGAACTGTGGATAAAAGCTAAGGGTTATATTAAAATTAGGGTTTATACAGTTGATATCCAATGTTGTATTCCATGAATTCTAAAAAACATTGTGTCCTGTGTTCTCTCTCATGTATACATATTCCTGATTTCTCATAATAAACACATTGAGAAAATAGGAATAATGATTATGTCATATCCATCACAGCCTTTCACTTTACAAAGTCTTTCAAATTTTGATCTTCATTTACCATCAAGTACAATTTTTTCTACTATTACAGTTTTTTCTGTTATTACATTCAGCTCTCTAGCTATTTCTTTTGGCATGGGAAATGCCTGTGACAAATATAAGAACAGGGGTAACGCTTTTATTTTAACTGATCCACATTTTCCTTCAAGTGTTGCATAAGTCTGTTGTAGATTTTCAACTTTTTCACTTTTTTTTCCTTCCATCATTTTGTTGTCTGGCTTTATAATCCCTTTTATCTTTTGTTCATAGTTAATATTTATTATCAATGGCTCTATTGCAATGATAAATAAAAATAGACTCATGCTCCCTGACATACTCCCCTTTTCATTGAAAATTTATTGCTCGAATAGCCATTCATGACTATTCTTGTTTCCATATCGTCATACACAGTACAGGAAACGTAAAAATGTAATAAATTTCTCGTTACATCCAAACTCTCACATGGTTTTAAATAGGTATTGTAAATCAACAGAGTCAAAGGCTTTTTTAAGATCAAGTGATACTATGGAGCATTCGCATGGTTTGTTGGCTTATTTTGCACACAAATCTTTAACCAAGGTAAGAGAATTACTAATTTTTCTTCCTGGTACTGCTGTTTGTTGTATACTAATAAAGGATGATAGAACTGATTTTAGTCCACATTTTTGTGATGATTTTTAAGTCAGTATTGAGTAAAGTTATCGGCCTATAGTTACTAAGTTCTTTTTTATCGCCCTTCTTGTATATCAGTGTTATGTATCCCAACTTCATTTCTTTAAGCATTTCATTCCTTTCGTAAATCTCTTCAATTATTTCAGAATACCGGTAATCTTTGCCAACAACCTCCCAACATGTCTTGTAAAATTCTGCAGTTATACTAACTGGTCCAGGACTTCTACAATCTTTCAGAATTTTCACTGTGTTGGATATTTCTTCGGTTTACATATTTTCTTGAAGCATATATGCGTTATCTTCTTAAATTGTCTGCTGTTGTGGTATTTTATCTAGAAATTGGCTCTGATCATATTCGGTCACTTCTTTCTTCTTGTACAGCTGTTCACAGAATTTGATTGCAATCTGCAATGTTCATCATTTCACTAAGATTTGAAGTTTCCGCAGTATTTTCATCTTTCAGTTTAGCCTATGTATTTTATTATCTTTGTGTTTGGCTTTCAATTTTTTGAAGAACCATTTGCTGCACGCCTTATTATATTCTACCTGCTAGAGCATTTGCCCCATTCTTCTTGCATTGTTATCATTCTGTTTTTTATTTGTTTGAATTTAGCGAGTACATGTTTTCCTTGATCAAGTTATATTTTCAAATCTCCCAACTCCTCCTGAATTGCTATTTCTTCTTGTCTAGTTACATTTTGTTGCATCCTTTATGGAGTGTTCAATGTTTAAATCTTTGAGTCTTATTTTCATCTCTAGCCACCCAGCTCAGAGCTGCCTTTGATTCAAACATACATTTTTGATGTACCGGTACCGGTACAGAGTAAATAACCTCCACCAGTTCCCTGACTAAGCATACCGTAAGGGTTCTTTTGCAAGTTTGTCTGTTTCTATTACGTAAGTCTATAGCGTTAGTATTATGTTCCATAGTATGCCTTATATAACAGCGAATAATGCAATTCTTCATACAGAGTAATCCAATCCCTAAACAGTAAAACTAGAAAGTAAATTCATGGGCGGACTGAACACAGAAGAGCTAAAGGTTGCCGCACTGGTTACGAGTTCAGAGTTGCTGCAACGAAAGAGACAGCAAACCGCCATTCCGCGTCACCACGTGTTGTTCTTTAACCCTAAAGCAGGCTGTCGCCCGTAAACCATTGTTTGGTCAGTCAATAGGCTACAAGAGGCCGCGATTATACTGTTAAAAATGCGTTGAAAATACCTTGGATTTTTTTACAATCTTTTGATTCTGCCAATATCAGTTTCAGTTGTAAGTTGTATCAAAAAGCTCTATTTTCTCTCTATCATTTTGATCCCGCATCGCATGCCACAATTTAGCATATTTCACTCGATTTGTATTGAGCCTCGCCCAGAAAAAATCTCCTTTCAACGGTATTTACGGTAGGGTAGTATGAAGAATTCCACCTTAAAATACGACCCTATTAGGTCGAAATTTTCATACCACCACTCCGCTCCACCCCGCGCCAACCTTCGCAATTTACAGTGTAATGTCTCTGGCGATGAAATAAAGAAAGATTTCCTCCAAATGTTTATAATCTACACATCGCTAAAAACAACTCGATGCTTTAGCATATCTATAAACCTATTTATTTGAGCATATAAAATGTAGAGATTTTTTAATAAGAATCGAGTACTAAACCCATGATGTTCACAAATTATCATTTGTCTATAGACATACTGGTTATAGGGTATATATCTTAACCCCGAAGGGTAAGATAAAGGACGAGATAGAGACCAAAGTTGATATTCTTTATTATATTCCAACACAAATAATAAATTCAGAATCCAGATACAATCTAATCTTAGGTTCCTTCATCCTCTTCCCCCATAGATAAAAATGCCCTCGCATTTATACACTTTATGTGACCATTCAAGTTAGCCTTAGGGGGTATATTTAATTTCTTTTCGTCGGACGGGCTCACAGCATCATCATTAAAACTTGTTTTGGAACTATCAGGGCCGGTTTTGATCACTTATAAGAATTTTGTTGATCATGCGTTGGACGCATGATGCTCGAACTTAATTAACCTGATACATTGAATGCCAAATTCTCCTAGTGGTCATGATTTTTAACCATGTTTGCTACAGTTATATTAATCACTTAACATCCAAGTACTTTCGATGGACTGATATTTCGAGTCATATTACATCGATATCTCTAAATAAGATAGCATGATACATATAACAGCACGCGTGCTAGGCCACACATGATGCACCGTTGTAGCGCGTGAAACCAACATAATTCTTTATTCCCTTTTCTTCCGTCGCTTTACCTGCCAAGTCAACAACATTTTACTTTTTTTCCAACAGTAAGTATTATCCCATGATTGACTTGGCAGGTCCGCGACGGCCGGTTTGTTTTTCGTTCACTTACATTTTATACATTGTGCCAAGCGGTTGATTATTTAGTTTTCTTTCTTTCATTTTTTACGTTTGTTCAAGACGTAATTTATTTTTTTCTCATTTTTATTTGTTTCTCATTTTATCTCAGCCATACAATACATACAAGAACAAGGAAACTGTTCAGTTAAGTTGTCGTAGTGCAAAAGGCAGAACAACCGAAGGGTCGCCTGACAACAATCAACACAAATCCCCCAGCTAGGCTGCACCGTAAACGAATTCGAGTTTGGAATGGATTTTGCCTTCTGATTAAGTTAACATAGCCAAACTTGAAAATGAAAAATTAAAAATTGCACACTTAACCAAGTTACTTTTGTGGGGGCTGCGTTTTCACGGCATAGGCGCACTCGATTTTGGGCTTTTACAATTTCGACTATCTGCGTTCGTTCGACAAGTATGAATTATCAATCGAGTCCTATAATCCAATTCAAAATTACATTTGAAATTCGGATACTTTAACATCCGGATCCACCTGGAATCCGTATCGGTATTCTGAATTGCTCATTTTTAATTAAAAAAAAATACCATCCTAATGTAGCTATTGCACCAATAGTTAGTGTCTTAGGTTGATATTAGTTGAAAAGCAAATATGTTGTAAAATAGTTTTACCATTCTTCGACATGTGTCATTTCATACCAACTATCGCTCTCTCTTTTTATGAACAAAATTTTTCGATCTCTCGAGGAGGATTTTTGAGCTAACCTGGTATGCATATTTGACATTGAGGGATAAATTTGAATTTCTCATTTTTTTGTGTGTGGGTGCTATATTTGCTCATATTCATTATATTAAAAGATGGGAGGAATATTTTTTTTTTTTGAGAAATGTGATTCCAAAGTTTGACTTCATTAATATATATTACACGGCCTCTTTTATTTGCATATAGAAAGAGGAGCAATATTATAAAGAAATAGCTCGTCAGAAGATCATTGAACAGTTGAGGTTCAATATTCAAACTAATAATACCGCATTACTAACGTTACCGTGTTATCATCAACTTTGAAAATCGTTTTATACAAGTTCGGCCATGGACGGTCATTGCTCAATACTTTAGCATTTTCAATACATACTGAAAAAAGGCACTTTAGATATCCGCCTTATACGAAATTCATCTATTTTGTTGTTTGTGGCTTATAAATATTCTTGAGAAACCTTCATACTGAACTGGTTATAATTTTTTTACGATATTAAGTTAATCACGGACTTTAAGAATCTCCTAGAAGCCACTGAGGCACTGTATTGCTCTTAAAAGGGTTTATATTTTTAGTTCATCGATCTGCACCATACTTCGCCGGGGTTCGATCCGCGTCATTCATTAGGTATTACGTTCGCCACCTCTTTTCGCTTCTTCACACCACCGCGTCCAGGCTTAAGCACGTATCCATTACGTTACAGACTCTTGATTCAACCCAAAACGTATAGTATAGTTATTTTTGTGCTTAAATATTTTGGGGATGTCCAAAAAGAATTGAATATTAGAATACAATCAAAAACGAACTATTCCGTTACAAAAAAATTGTTGATTTTATATATATTTCAGAGTAAATATGTCACCTAATGCTCAAATTTTGTGTAGCGGTATTATCTTTTTTTCAATATGCTTATACGCCGTTAATCAGTGGACAATAATGATTTAATGGTTCTCTCTCTTTCTCTCTCTAAATCCAGACAGAATCAACAGGAAAATTCTATTTGATCTTCAAATTGATATCGTTCCACAAAATGAAAGTAATCCTGTACTGAACGAAAGTTTTCTGGATTTTACAATGAATACCGTTTTCTTTGAAAAAGTTTGAATGCTGCTTTTAATTAAAATATGGCTGATATTGAAACATTTTATATTTCATATTCGAAATTGTTTTAACAAAATGTATTGATAATCTGTGGTATCATTTCTCAAACTCCCATTGAAACAGAAATTATTCCGTCGAGCACGGTTAACAGACAGGTAATGCCTGATTGGTCCAACTCGTAATTGGCAAGATTTCTGGATCAGTATGAGAACCGGATTTATAAGATTTGATCTTTCATCACGGTTTTCCTTATTTATGGAAGTTCCGTCCCATGCAGGGCTGGCGTCCTATCGCGTTTCATAACGAACAAATTACCTACCCACCACTCTGCTGCATGGTCAACAATACCTACAAAATGTAGTACCAGCAACTGCACCTGGAAAAAATTGTAACAAAGTTCTAAAAATATTTTTTCTTGAATGTTCCCACTGTTGTTAATTTAGAATATATTCCATATTCAAGATTATTTTCAGACTGTTGAGGTATTCAAATGGTGATTTATTCTGTTATGACCATCTTCACTTTGATTTTTTCCTAAAAAGTTTCCCTCTACAATCGCTACTTCCGCAAAATACCTTAAGGGTACATCCACTGACTTTGGCATTGATGAATATTAATAGAAAGTCAGATCTTGATTTTGGGTTCTATTATTTTTTCTGTTTTCATTATTTCAATCTAGTATTTTTGCCATTTGCTCTGGTGAACGCCGATCCTTTTTAAGAATATTCTCTGATGTCAGTGATACCTTCATTGAGAAATTCAGTCGAAAAAAGACTGCTCAAAAATAATTTACATCACTAACGTTCTATGGATCGAGTTATGGTATACTGACCGTAAACTTAAATATACCGGCTAGTGGCGGCTGCTACTTCCGTGACACGGAGGCATCGAGAATCAAGGTCAAATTTCAATTACGCCAATAGCGCGCGTAAAAATTTTCGCCCTCTTTGCGAAAAAGACTTCATTTTTGAATAAACAAATAACGTATGAAAAAATCAATATCATATAGGGGGGCGCGCGACTTTGTCTATTGCAGTGAAATTAAAAATATAGGTGAAATAAATAAATATAGATATACACTAGCGTATCGGTATTGATGATGATCGGCAATTGTGAGAACCGTTTTTTTTTACCGTTGTCACGGATCACGGATCGAACACTATCCGAAAATATACATCAGAGACGACTCTAGTCATCCCATTGATGCTTTGGGTAATTTTCAATTATGCGCTAACAATTAAATATTCATATTGCATTAAGACGTCATATCTCAAACCGTTGCCAAAAAATCCCAACTTTTACATTTGTCATAATATTTGTCTACTGCTACGTATTAGCCGACGGATATTGCGATTTGACGATGACGGAAACCTGTCAAGTTTAAATATCGGTAGACAGATTTTGGCGGGATGAAATTGTATTTCCTTCGTTTGTAATGATTGGATTTGACGACCGTTGTTAAACTAACTTCAGGTGTCAGAGCAGCGTGGTAGTGTGGTTTACTATATCATAAAAATGGATATAAGAAATGGAGTTTGTGTGTGGAATGGAAATGAAGTTAGTGATGTTTTTATTCGGCGTTGGAAGGGTGCGGAGTCCGTAAAACAAGTGAACGCGTTCGGAATACGCTTTGAGCTACGCATCTCTGATCGTCTTGCCGGAGGCTCGAATCCCGCGAGGTATGACAACACGCGAGAGATTCTCTGGGAACCAGATCGGCGATGGTTCGCGTTAAGGCTTTCTTCATCATGTAGGCTATATGCAAAATGAGTTAAAGACTAGGCGTAGTCCAATCTTTCTCACCCAACTTAAAACCGGTAAGCTATCTGGCCTAGAGGCTGTGATACGTCATAGGCTATGGTTAAGCCATTTTATCGGCATGTCTATCTCACAGCATAAAATAAAATTGTATCCTAGCCTGCTGCTGGTGGATCTTAGCTTTTGGTCTACCGGTTTTACCTTTTTTTCGAACAATATCACATAATTTCATGGCATGGTGATGGGACTGATCCTAAGCCGGAAAACAATGCTTATGATAATAGTATTCTACCAATGTCATGTTGTAGGAAATTAACCTATATAATCTATATTAGAAATTTTGTTTCATTGAACTTGTGTCATAGATGGACAGGCGGCTCATCGACGCGATCCAATTTTTCCTATAGAGACGGACTAAAAATTAAGATTTGTCTTTCGGTCAATATTGGCGTCGTTGCCTACAGACTATATAGAACCGGCACACGATCACAATCGTAGCTTGATTACTTGTATAATCCTGATAATGCGAAGCAGTAGCACAATGATATAAAATTATTCAACTATTTGATTTCCGAAGGCGCACAAGATTTTTCATACCGCAGTTAAAAACGGAGTTTGGCCTAATAAGATGGAATAATTGACGTATTGGGAAATGTAATTTTCAAGTGAGGTTTAGAATATCGAAATAAGTTCCACGAAGAAGTCCTGACTTATTTTAAAAAATGGTATTAAACATTCTCATCTCTGGTTACATTCGTAAAAACTCAAAACGAATCTGCCTCATTGGCGAAGGAGGCCCTAGATTTTCGAAAATTCCATATTAAGAAGTTATAATAACAGTAGTACTTTTTATTAATAAGCCATGGCACATGGCCATACGCGTATCAATGAAGGCACTCAAGCTATAAAAAGAGTTTTGTCTCATTGTATATCAGAATATTAAAATAGGTAAAGTGTTTTAATGCAAAACTCGGCAATGAGGATATTGATGTGAAATAGAGTACGGTACGTATTGGGTACCTCGTTTTACACACACAGGCTTGGTGTCGCAGATGGTATTGTAAAGGTCTCCGCTGTTAATAAGTGTTAAGTGAATTTTTATAATACTTCAACATTAGTGGGAACAGAGGGGGGTCAATGAATGAAATTGAAACATTTCTTCCTCTAAATTTTGTGTGTCGCAAGTGTGCAAAAATGTATTTAAACTTTATATTAGGAAGATTCAACTATTTGAGGGGAAAAACAGTAAAATTTTCGCGTGAAAATTCTTCTTATTTTGAAGGTAGTGAGTTTTTGGGCGGTTCAGTTGGCATGGTATGACACATGTGGAAGTCGGAACGTTGAGAATTGTAGAACGATTATACAACATATTTGCTTTTTAACTAATATCGACCTATTATGACTGCGATAAGACACTACCTATTGGTGCAATAGCAACATTAGGATTGTATTTTCCCCAATTAAAGGTGAGCAATTCAGAATACCGGTATGGATTCCAGGTGGATTCGGATGTTGAATTCTCCGAATCTAAAATGTAATTTGGAATTGGATAATAGGACTCGATTGCTAATTCATACTTGTCGAGCGCATGCAGACAGCATATAGTCGAAATTGTAAAAGCCTGAAATCGAGCGCGCCTACGCCGTGAAAACGCAGCCCAGCCTCAATGTGGCGTTGAAATATGTGGTTATTAAATATCGCAAAGTATGAACGAATACTGGTCTATTAGCATCCAATTAGATGGGTGACTAAATAAGATTTCTTAAAAACCTTTTCACACAGTGGTTCTGAAATGAAAATTTCAACCAGAGCATTGCGACGTGTACAAATGCAAAACAACGGACATTATTACGAGACAGTTACAGGCTTAGTAGCTTGCTGAGAAAGGACTAAGGTAGAAATCAGGCGCATGCTGATATTATAAAAGTCCTGTGAATTGGTAGTTGCTTTTTGAAAGTAAGGTGAATTGGTACTTGTTGTCCTCGTAAATTGGTAGTTGTTGTGGCCGTAAGTTGTTGTCGTGAATTGGTAGTTGTTGTCCTCGTAAATTGGTAGTTGTTGTGGCGGTAAGTCGTGAGTTGTTGTCGTGAATTGGTAGTTGTTTTAGTGAGATATGGTAAAGTAAAAGAACAGTAGAATAAATCTTGACATTACGCCAAAGTAGATGATTAGTTTGGATTTATCTTTTTTGTAAAATATTAATTTAATGAAGAATTTAGAAATTTCTAATAACCTAGCAGGATACAATCCTGAATATGAAATGTTGGTAAAGGACACGATGATTTGAGCTTTTGAGTTCACTCGAAATTGAAAATACTGCTTACGATGTTGGTAATATTTGTGAAATATAGAAGTCCATTACAGTGTAAAAATTACTGGGAAAAAAATCACTTTTTGTTATTTTCTTGCTGTCAGTCGATCGTAAGTTTTGAATAAATTTTCGAGGTGATCTTAATGGGAGGCAGGTTAGCCAGTCCTGGTATATAACAACTAATTATATGGGATTATTTTGTGTACGACATTAATAGTTTTACTAACCGAATGAAATAATGTTTGCTAGGTATATTTAGCAAAACATCAACTCTTATAAACAGCGGCCATCTCTTTCATCAGCATCATGTTCTGAGAACAGAATGCATATGGGTGTGCGATATCAACCTAATATAACTGCGATAAGAGACTGGCTGTTGGTAACATATGTATGTTTCGACATTTTTGTTCGCAGCAACGATATCTTGGGCGGCCGGACTCACTAAGATTTTTTAAATTTATATGAGGATACCTTCAAAATAAGAAGCATTTTCACGCGACAATTTTACGGTTTTTCCCCTCAAAATACAGAATCTTCCTAATATGAAGTCAAAATATATCTTTGCGCATTTCCGGCGCACAAGATTTAGAGAAAGAAATATTTCGACAAAGCCCTTTATCCATTTAAATATTCTGATATACAATGAGACAAAATCCTTTTTATAGCTTGAGTGCCTTAATTAATACGCGTATGGCCATGTGCCATGGCCTCTTGACATGGAATTTTCGAAAATCTTGGGCTACTTCGCCACCGAGGCAAATTTGTTTTAAGTTTTTACGAATGTAACTAGGAATGAGAATGTTTGATAACATTTTTTTTATAATTAGTCAGAACTTCTTCATGAAACTTCGATATTCTAATCACCCTAATATTTTTAACTGCAGTATGAAAAAGTCTATGCGCCTTCGGAAATCAAATTGCTGAATAATTTCATATTATTGTGCTACTGCTTCGTATTATCAAGATTATGCAGTTTATCAAATCGTAAAATTACAATAGCTATCGTGTGCCGGTTCTATATAGTCAGTGGGCAACGGCGCCAGTATCGACCAAAAGACATGTCTTAATTTTTAGTGCGTCTCTATAGGAAAAATTGGATCGCGTTGATGAGCCGCCTGTCCATCTATGACACATGTTTAATAAAACAAAAATTCTAATATAGATAATATAAGTTCATTTCATACATGACATTGGTTGAATATTATTATCATAAGCATTATTTTCCGGCCTAAGATCAGTGTCATCACCACGCCATGAAATAAAACTGGTAGATTGAAAAGTAAGATCAAACAGCAGCAGGTTAGGATAAAATTTCATTTTATGATGCGAGATAGAAATGCCGATAAAATGACTTAACCACAGCCTATGGCGTATCACAATCCCCGGGCCAGATAGCTTATCGATTTCGAGTCGGGTGTGAAAGTTTGGGCTACGCCTAATCTTTAACTCATTTTGCATATACAAGATGGAGAAAGGCTTTACGTGAACCATCGTTCGCCCATCTGGTTTCCAGAGAATCTCGCGTGTTACCATACCTCGCGGGATTCGCGCCTTCAGCATGACGATCAGAGATACGTCAACCCGAAGCGTATTTCGAACGCTTTTACTAGTTGAGCCGACTGGGCACCCTTCCAACGCCAAATATAAACATCACTGACCTCATTTCCATTCCACGCACATACTCTATTTTTATGATATAGTGAACTACCACGTTATTCTGGCACCTAAAGTTAGTTCAAAAACACTCGGCAAATTCAATCTTTACAAACAATGGAAACAATCCGTGGGCCAGATCACAATAATTCATTTCGGTAGTATTTTTTCATTCAATTTAAACAATATATGTTTACTAGTTATTTCTGCTCAATTAATTTTACGTTGGATATACTGCGTAGCAGTAGTGAAATATTATGACAAACGTAAAAGTCAAAATTGGTCGCGAGCCCATATGTGATATTAATTTTTCCATACGTTTTTGCTCCTTTTTTTTAGCCAAAAATGAAGACTTTTTCGCAATAGCAAAATTTTTTACGCGCGCTATTGGTGTTTCGACCTTGATTCTCGATGTCCCAGTGTCAATGAACTAGCAGTCGCCACTGGTCGGTGCATTTGTGTTTTCGGTCTCTATTACCAGAATTCTATCCATAGAACGTTACCCTGGTGATATAACTATTTTTGAGCGGTATTTTTTCGACTTCATTAATACCTTTAAAATGTCATTTTTCACAAATGAAAATGCTAAAATATATTGTTTGAATCAGTTTGCTGCAGGTGAAACTTGGAAAACTTCAGAAACCACTGGAACGATCGGAGCCAAACTATATGAAATCAAGTATCACTGACACCAGAGAATATTCCTAGAAAGGATCTGCGTTTACCAGATGCAGTGACGGTTATCTGTCCTAAACTAGCATGGATGCTTTCTACCACTCTTTATTCTGTTTAATGGTGCAATCTGAATGGTGGTTTGAGGTTGAGAAATTTTGCAACGTAAACTGAGCAAATGGCAACAAAAATACTGGATTGAAATAATGAAAACAGAGTAAGAATAGAACCTATAATTAAGACTTTCTGTATTAATATTCTTCAATGCCCGAATCACTGGATACACCCTCAAAGCATTTTGCAGATGTACGATTGTGGAGGGGACTTTTTTTGCTTCGACATCATAAAAAAAATTGCTCCAATATAAAAGAGAAATTATAGCAAGGTAAACTCTTATGGCTGAAAAGATTGGATTTTGATGAATATTACGAGTTTTATCATTTTTGATCATTTGATAGACTGTGATAAGAGTCATATTACAGGTAACTCTGAATAAGATAGCAGGAAGCACATTACTATAATGCAAACCTTGTCATTCTACATATAAAAATTACAGATTTTTTAATAAGAATTGAGCAATAAACCCCTGGTGTTCACAAATTACCATTTGCATATATACATTCTGTTTATGAAGTTTATGTACCGAGGTTTGGAGTGATAAATCTAGATAAGATTGCATAATAATTATAAGAAGCACAATATTATCGAGTATAAATTGAATAATATTTGAAGCAATCGGCAAAAAAGAAATCATTACATTGGATAAAACAAATCGTGGATTGCTACAAAATTGATCACTGATGCTCAGGATGCCCAACACTTCTCAAACACATTTGGTACATGCAAAAGTAGGCAAAAAGTATTCAATTTGTCAATCTTTTTGTTGAAATTCAATCATTGATCATTCCTATGCTATGCTGGGCATTACTTAAAAATAGTAAAAAAGTTCTAAAATAATCTATATTTCCGAAAACCTTATTATAAATAGTATCGGTCTACTAATTTGGAGCAGAATCTAATGATTTCAAGGTAGCTTATGATACCAATAAGCACTGTGTTCCATAATTAAAGTCTCATTAAACTTAAATTCTGACAAATAATATCATTAAATAAAATTGCGCCGAACTTCCAGAAATAATGAAAAAAAAAATATTTTACAACAAAAAACTCATTAAATTATAACATATAACAAAAAAATTATTGCAGATACAGCAGTTTTGCATAAATAATACTAATGTCTAATAATGGCCCCTTTTCGAGTGCTTGAAATGTACATGTAATTTTCTTGCGATCAACACAAAAGCTTCAGAACCACTCACGCTGCTATTTCATAGTGGTATTGATAGTTTTTTGTACTTTTTTCTGCGACTTGGTAGCTGGGAAATGCTCAAAACGAGGCATTTTTATCTTCTAGCAAGAGATATAACATGAAATATTGCACATTTGCTAAATTTTTATCTGCCAGTTTGGTGTCTAGTAATAGCCTACCTTTCGAAGTGAATACTTGAGAGACTATGCCCCATTTTATTGATAATATGTGCGATTCCACAACATCAGATACTGGTCACAATAATACGGGGCGCGGATCACTTATGAAATACAATGACAGAGCGATGTTTATCAAAGTAAAATTTCTGTAAGATGAGAACAGAATACATGATCAAATAATAATGCTGAACTTTTGCAATGAAAGTAATAACTCCATTAAGAAAAAATATGTCACAAGAAATATAATTACAGAACTACAATTGAAAAAAATCTTGAAGATACAGTAGTTTTTATATAAATGACTAGCAATACAGTTCACGTCAATAAATGATATGTAGAAAAAAAGTGATGCACCTAGCTATATATATGTATATGAATTTAAGAGTTCACTTTAAATGAAATGTATTTTTCTTCTCTTCCGCTTAAAAACAAACATCCAATTTTGGCCGATATCAATACACGTATCAGCTTGATATGAGAAGGAACCAATAATGGTGGTAACAGGATAAATATAAAGTTTGGACAGTTTTTTTTTATGAACTTTCCTGCAGACCATGTGGAGTTAGTTCTTGGTATTAACTTAGACAGAGGCAAAGTCCCAGTATAAATATTTTCCAAAACTATTGCAATGGGTCCAAAGTTGAATACAAAACATATTATTAGTCATCTCCTAGCAACTTTAGTTGTACATCAAATCTTCATTGCACCAAGCTGAAATATAATAAAATTATTGTGTAATGAAATTTTACATGCAAAATTTATGCCCAATCTAAGACATTAAATTAATAGATGGAGAGTGCACCCCTGCGAATACAATATTTAATAAACATATAAATCTATAAAAGTTTGGCACCACTTTGCGATATTTTTTTGTCTGTAAATGCTTTTATTAGCTAATGGCACAATCGCCAGTATATCTGGCCTCCCCCACGCAGGGGGGCAATAACAGTATTTAAAAAATAAATACAAATGAGAATTTAACCTAAATAAAAAGTAATTTAACGTTTGCGAGAAACATGCTATTATAAAGGAAAATCGCAGTGGCTAATCGAACTGAGCCGGCCCTTCAAAGGAATGGAAAATTATTGAGGGAAAACAAAAAATTAGGCTCAGGCGGCACGCGCGCCCTCTTGCGGATGAGCAAATTATAAAATTAATACTCATCGACGCGAGAGTCGGCCATCCGCCTGGCAAACGAATAATATAAAAATTAATGAGTGAAGGGCCGGCTATCCCAGCGGTGGGTTCCGAAAGAAATTATCTGCTGTACTGAATATTACATACCACTCGCCTTTCTTATCATCTATTTGTGTGAATATTGTTTATAATCGAAAGGAACTATGTGTGTGAAGACGTGAGAACTTATAACTGCAAATTAAAAATTAGATAATGTAGGTGGGCGGCAAACTAAATAATTATAAAATGTATCTAAGTGTGCAATGCCCACCGCTGGGCGTGAATTTGTGGTGGCAAGTGGGGGGGGAGGGGAGATAAAAAAACAATCACACAAATTTGAGCCACAGGATAAGTGGACTTATTTTTGTGAAAAGATTTCAAACCGTGAGGAACCACTAGTGGGTTCTACTCGGGTTAGGCCAATTGAACTTTAATACCAGACACTCAACAAATTGAACATTCATACTGCCCATCCCAATCATGTCTTAAGACGGCCGGGTACATGCCACAGATGGACCGCGCCACACCGGCGCAAGTGGGGAAGAAGAAAGGAAAGATAGAAAAGAAGACAGTGCTGGAAAAGAGGGTGAAGTTAATTAGCCAACACTGTCAGGGAGTCCACACCAGGCCCTCCAAACAAGATGGGAACCCGAATGGAGTTCCTCACGCAGTTACGGGAGACCTGAGTTGCGGCCGCGCCAGTCACACCCAAAGCACGAAGAGCAGTCTGGTTCCCCACGGCATAACTGCCGAGGGAACCAACCACAAAGGCGTGGAACTCCACCACCTTGCCAGAGGTATGGGTGATGGAGCGACATAACTCTTCGTACTTGGAGTGCTTCCGACAGGCCGCATCATCCATTGCAGTCTCACCGCTGTCAAAGGGGCACACCACATCGATCACAACGACCCGATTCGTTCCCGATTCCTCCGAGGACCTGACCTGGGCCGATATCCCCCGCTCACCATTTACCTGGTTAGTTTTAGCCCGTATTTGGGCTGAACAAGAATATAGACTTGGGGGTCGGCTTGTCGGCTTCTGGGAGTCAGATGCATGGTCAGACCAGGGTTCAAACTGTTCCTCAAGGTGACTGAAAGCCTTGTCCACAGGGGACATTGAGGCTGATTCATCCACCAAGCGGGACAGCTTTTGGCGCAGCTCCTCCAGATCAAGAAGATCCAGCGGAGCCGCGACCTCCAGAGGAGAAGAACTCTGGCGATCATCTAATGCAGAAGTTGAGCCCTGATTAGTCGATATGAGTAGGGGCGGGGGGAGTGAATGAACGAAAACAAATTGCATCCACTAGAGGGTCGGGAGTTGGGGATGCCACGGGCTCCGTCTCGACTCCAGTAATAGCGGCTCACGGACCTGCCAGCGCGCTTCTGTGAAAACTCCTTAATTTGAGGTCGGGTCTGACCAAGAGGGGGTGTTTTAACAGCCATGGGTAGGGGGAGAGGTTTTGTTTTACGGGGGGAGGTTCCGGTGTCGCCAAGTCTCGGGGCGCACGACGGGGCGAATCGGGTGAAGAAGAAGAGGAAATAGAAAGTGACTATTCTAAGACGCTTTTATTATGAAATTATTCCAATGAAAGTCTTTTTTTTGATATTTGATTCATTTTTGACATTCATTACCCTAATCTTACTTTAAAAGTACATACCATGAAACATTCAAGATGAAGAATTTGCAGAAGTTAAATTTGTCACTGGACTTTGTGATAAACCAGAAGTTGAAGTTTGATCCGGTCTGCAAAAGTAGAATTAGAAAGTCATGGATCAGAGTCAAGAAATATTTTAACTGACATTTTATTTGGACCGCGGTTGCGTGATGGAACCGATGATGTCTGCTGCCGATGAAGTACAGTCAAGATTGATAAATCCGAAAGAATGTAAAGAACAATACATATGAGTGCTCTTGGGCAAGGCACTGTAACCCACCGCCTTGCGACGATGCTCAATAACTTCACCAGTTCCTCATTGGTTATACATTAGATGGAATGAAAAGACGAAAGATATATCTCGCACCCAGATATAAAATGAAACTACACACTTGCATACTGTGGAATAAATTTAGTTTTATTTTTTCTGGTATATTTCACATATGTTTGATGTTGGGAAATTTTAATTTGATTGAGATAACATCGAAAAAAAAACGGCGAATTTGACATTTTAAAATTAAGTTATTCAAGATAACATTTTTTTAAGATACCGTAATCCAAGTTTACAGAAAAAAAAACATTTTTTGTTCAAATTCAAGCGACACTGAAAAAGAACCAAAAAGCAGATTGATTTTACAAGTGAGGCACGACAAGATTAGCAAAAAGTTACCAGAGAATATCGGAGATCGCCAAAAATATTAAAATGGCAACATTCAACTTTGTGGACTTTTTGAACATTTAAACAGCTTACCTCCCGTAAGACTTCTTATAGTTGAATTATCAGAAGATCTTCCAGGTTCTAGTGCGAGTGGTCACGGTACGGTAGTTGTTCAGCTAAATAAAGAGCAAAAAACTAAGTTCTAACTTGAAATACTGTACAAATATCTTACAATAATGATTTTAGAGCTTTGATAAATATGTTTTTAAAATTAAATATAATTTCGATGCCATTCATCAATAGCTCCAAAAAAGAAAATATCGTGACAAACTAAAATTTACTGTTACATAATATAAAAAGAACACTTGATTTATATTCACCCAAGTGTGTAGTATAGTGGTTTTGAACTCAGATGTCAGCCAAATAGAATAATGAATGTTTTGAGCAAGAAAATAATTACTGGTGTGCTTCCATCTGAAAAGTTCGGCCAAATTTCTACAATCTCCTTCACTGTATCATTTATACTTATTTGTGGCAGCTTTCGCTTACTTAATTGCGATGAAGATAACTCAGTAGCACATCTCTTTTCGCTGGAAGACACAAACGAGAAAATAGAGTATCTTGAAATCTTTGGATCGAGACTATCTGCCAATTTGAAAATTGAATGTTTATAATAAATGGAATTTTTATAACACGATATAAATAAGAGCTGTAGAAATATGTTAACATTAGAAAAACAAACCACACATGTTTAACGTGCTGTTTCAACAGGGATCTATCAATAAATAAGATATTGGCTTAGAACCAGCTATTACGCTTTTAATCCTTTTGGTCACCTCTCACAGTAAGCAGGAAATGTGCTAGAGTAATTCCAAAGCCTGAATCTACAAGACTAGTTCGCATAATGTACAAGCCTGACTTCCTTATTGTACGGTACTCTAACATGGTAATGAAAAAAGTTATTAAAATAGGGCATTTTTTACCAAAAATTGAGATTTTTGCCGAAGTCATCAATATTCGATATCCTACAAAACTCTTAATAGGAATAGATATTATGCATTCGAATCAAGTATTCCGAATAATTATGGAAAAGTGAAGTATTCCGAATTGCTCATCTCTACTTCGTGTGCAATTGCTTTTGCAGGTATTTTTTTTATTTTACATGGATCTTGGCTGTTAAATGATACGAGAAATCAGGCTGGCAAAATGTCAGCTACTACTCTGCTACCCAGACACCCAAAGAAAATGGTACCCATCAGAGGAGAACTTGGCAAATTGAAAATATTTCATAAAATTGAACCGGGACTCAAAAATGACTCTCTGGGCATCTGAATTGGAGGAAAAAGGTTCATAATCATCAATATTCCTATGAAATAGAAGTCTTAATGGTTTTGAAGCTTTTTGGTCTCCCAAGGAAAATGGAATGTGCGTTTAGTACACACGAAGAAAAACAAAATTAAGCCAGCCTGTTTTATACTTGTCTTGGGCAAATTTTCAATAGAAAAAAAGAAATAATAAATATGCCCACCATAACAGTCTGGTAACTGCCACTATATACATGAAGTTCTGAGAGGCGACCAGAGCTCGGATCCAATGATTTAAACCAGTCAGTTCCCGATGAAGCGTCAGGTCTGACCCTCCAACTTTCCAAACCTGTGAAAGAGAAAATATATCACAAATCCAAAACTGTTGTTCACATGGTGGTTAGGGCTTTATGAATTATTTGATTCAATTCATGACTCGCCAATTTGTGAAATGTTTGATTCGACTTTTCCAGCTTTCGAAACCAATATTCGTTGCACAAAAATTACAGATTCTCAAAGCATAAGATATTTGATGTTGGCCGCCCCTACATGCTTCCACTCACTGCACTCTACTTTACCAGGTTGGTACAGTATGGAATGTTTTCCTCTCATGGCACAGTTGCAAATTTCACATTTCAAGTAGGTTTTGAATTAGTAGTGGATGTTACCATTAGTTGGTTCTTTTTGGGTGCCGCCTCCTATGATCTAGAAGTGGTAGGTGGTTTTACCATCACTCAGGGCAGATACCACTCACTGCACTTTACCGTGGAAGTTCTGTTTTGGATGTTTTTCATTTAGAGTGCAGTTGCTGGTACTAAATCATCCAGTAACTCTTTGATATTGAGTGGCCGGTGGGTGGTGCCTTAGAAAAATTAGCAAATGAGCAATGTTTCGTGGTCTGTTGCTAGAACAGTGCAGGTGCTGGTACTACATCTTTTAGTAGCTCTTTGCTATTTAATATGTGTTCGGTCGTTAGTTGGCATCTTTTAACCTCTGCTCCTGGCCCTGCTCAGCGTGAATTTCAATAAAAAAGGGTGAATTCATCATTAAAAAGTTGCTTTTTACCAAATTTGATTTCTGTTGCTTTTTCCAACTCATCAACCCGATCTGCTATTTTTGACAACATTGACCTGAAAAGAGAAACAGCAACAATTAGCAAATTGATAGAAGAGATTTAAAAACCTATTTCATGTGTAAAAGCCCACTTGAAGGATACTAAGATGTCATAGTTTCAATAATGCACAGGACAGATAGCACTCTTTTTATTGTTTTATTGAAATTCACTCTAAGCAAGGTGGGAAATGAAGCCTTAACAGATTTTTACAACAAGATAGGGTAACAGCACCAGTACTGGTATCCAAAACATCCCAAGTGGACCTGAACAGTCATGGTAAAGTGCAGTAGGGGGTATCTGCCCTGGGCAATGATAAACCATCTACCTCTTTTAGTTTCAGTCATCTCTTACTACATGCACAGTGTTTTCAACACACCAATCTATAGAATAGGTCAGGGCATTACTTTACTGCATACAACACATTGAGGTTTTTCCTCAATGCAAGATAAATTGGCTCTGATGCTCTAAATAACCATCATTGTATTCGCTAGGTCTCTTTTCCAAACCCTTGATGATTTCAAACTTTTTGTACAGCTTGGGTGGCTACCAGGCACTCAGAATGAGACACTTTAATCTTATAGTAAGAGATGAGTAAAGAACTATTATGCAAAAGCATATGCGGCACGCTCGACTGGATACCATTGTAGTACCTCTTCATTCCCTTTCCAAAATATATTCTAATGTTTTGATGCATTACTAGGCAATTTTTTGCTGATGAAATAAAATTTCATCTCACTCAAATAACACTTGCCGAGATGAATGCGATGATATTGCGCAATTTTGCCATTTGAGCAAAAAAGCTTAATTTTAAGAATTGCAGGTGTCAATAAGTGCATTCGCCCGGCCGATATTATCAGTTGCTTGATCTGCCGAAAAATCGATAAACAGCAAAATTAGAGTGATATATCGATGGGGCTTTTCGTACCACCTATACGTGGTTCACGCTGAACAACAAAAAAATAAGCAAGCGGAAGAAGGAATAGGTGATTGCTGACTAGTGACTAACAAAAAAAATAACCGAGCATTCATCAGACTAAAGCACAAGCAAGGTAGCAGAACCTTGTTTTTTTGGGGGGTTTGGGTCTTTGATGATTTTGGACTTTTTGTACAGCTCGCTTGCTACTAGACGCTACTAAGCATTTTAGTTCATTTTTTCATTATCTGAGTAGCAAAGTAGCTGACATTATGCCAGTATGCATCAAAATTTACAAAATCCAAGAAATTATAACCCTTTATTGACAAACAATAAAGTAAATTTTACCTGTAGTTATTGTTGTAACTGCTGAATATGCTGGCCCAAATGTGGTTTCAATTTTTGGCTGAAAAATGAGAAAATGATTAGAGATCACAAACATCGAGACACTAAAAGTCATTAAAATTTATAAAACAATATATTGTTATACCAATATATTTTATGCAACTGCTTTCTATTTTTTTCAGGTTATTTCTGATAGTGGTAATAGATGGTTTCAATATTTTCTCAGGGCAGGAATCATTCACTGCACTTTATTATAGTGGTTTAGTTATGTATAGGATGCTTTCCAATTTCAAGCAGTTAAGAGTGCAGTTGCTGGTGCTACATGTAAAACTAGCCCTTTGTCATATGTGGCTGTTAGTTGCTTCCTTTTAGACGGTGTTTTCAGCCTTTATGAAGCAAATTTCAATAAATAAAGTTTTTGAAATTTTTCAAAAAAAATATAATTAATAGCCAGGTTTAAGTGTCTAAAACTTTGTCATTTTTTGTATGTATCCATTATTTAGGTTGATTTTCTCCAGATAAAAATTTCGTTCAACAAAGTTTTTGCCACATTTTCCGAATATCTTTAAAAAAAAACTTGGGTAGTATTTTTGTCATGAGGAGAGTTTCAAGGTTCCTTCCTGGCGTAGGATATGTCACTTCCAACATGGAGATATTAGATAATATCCAGACATATATATACTGGTACTTAACTTTGTGAGGCTTTTATTTTCTTCGGGTGTCTGAAGGTGAAGGTTTCAGTGTGTCATGCATTGTTTAAGCTTTTAAGGAGTAAAGGTCAAACAGTTTTACCAAACATATTATATGCACACCTTAGCTTGATCTTCATTTTTTCTAACAGTGATAGAGAGTCGATTAGGTCCAAGAATAAATCCCCCATCGACTCATGTGATTGATGATTTTGACTGCCGTCTTACAATAGCGAGACTTGATCTTTGCAGTCTTATATCCGTGAGCATATCCGTGGGATGACAATGTACGACGAGATATGACGACAGGCTGTACTGTAACAGTTGATGCAGTTATATTTGATCAATATCACCATGTATGCCACAATTATTTTTTATCCAACATGAATTTTCAACATCACATCAGCATAAAAATATATTCCATTTTGTCGTAGTTAATCATATTGCATTTTACAGGTAAGTATGTAATAAGATGGAAAAAAAATTAGTCATAATGGAATAAAAAATTAATTTCTCCATTGATACAGAAGATTCAATTCATTAATAAAACTTGGAATTATTCGTCTATTTAACTCCCGGTATTGATGGAGTCTTTTTGTGGAAAATAGCTTGATTTTGTTCTGTCCATATTTTATATCTCGAAATAGCATAGAAATTAATAAAATAGTAGCATTTGTTTCAACATTATTCAAGTGTGAGTATTCTGGTCCACTTAAATCTAACTTTCAATATTTTCTCATACGAAAATTTATAAATATAATGTACAAAACTACATTTCCAAAATAAATGAAATGCATATTCAGGTTCCTTGTTACAAAGTACACAAGTTTCGTTTCCAGCAATCCATTTTATTCCTGGTTTTGTTTTAATAGTTCACTGTTTATTTCAGTAAATATCTTCTTATATATACGTAGTACGAGGATTTCCATTATTGATATCTATACTTGTCTATATATGGGTTTAAATAAAATTGATTATTGATTTATAATAGAACTGTGGATAAAAGCTAAGGGTATATCATTATTAGGGTTTATAAAAAAGAAATTTGATAGTTGATATTCAATATTGTATTCCATGATTTCTAAAAAGACGTTTGTCCTGTGTTCTCTCTGATGTATACATATTCCTGATTTCTCATGATAAACACATTGTGAAGAGGAATAATAATGATGTCATATCAAGCACAGCCTTCCACTTTACAAAGTGTTTCAAATTTCAATCGTCATTTACCATCAAATACAAATTTTTCTACTATTACAGTTTTTCTATTATTACATTCAGCTCTTTAGCTATTTGTCATGGGAAATACCTGTGACAAATATAAGAACAGGGGTAACACTTTCATTTTAACTGATCCACATTTTCCTTCCAAGTGTTACGCAAGTCTGTTGTAGATTTTCTATCACTTTTTTTGCTTTGTCGAGACATTTCTGCCAATTTAATTCACTTGTGTCTGTGTTGTCAAACACAACATTTAGTATTGATATTGTGTCAACTCTTGCCAAATCCCAAGTTGCATTTCTTTAGTTTTAGCTTTATTTGGCTTCAAGCCTGTTGAATTTTCGAATTTGACAATCATCTCTAATGCGGAATGTATCGAAGATTCTTCTTCAAGTGTCAAGGTCTTCCCTTTTATCTTTTGTTCATAGTTAATATTTATTATCAATGGCTCTATTGCAATGATAAATAAAAATAGACTCATGCTCCCTGACATACTCCCCTTTTTATTGAAAATTTATTGCTCGAATAGCCATTCATGACTATTCTTGTTCCATATCGTCATACACAGTACAGGAAACGTAAAAATGTAATAAATTTCTCCTTAAGTCCAAACTTTCACATGGTTTTAAATAGGTATTGTAGTGCAGTGCAGAGTCAAAGGCTTTTTTACAATCAAGTGATACTATAGAGCAGGGGTGGCCAGACCTGCTTCATGCTCGAGCCGCATATGACAAAATCCAGTTTTAAAAGAACCACAACACAAACACAATAAGAAATTCGAATTTATTCACTCACAACGAAGTGTAGGTATTATAATATTAGTGTTGCGTGGTGTACTGTGAGTCTCCACCTCGGCTGCAAGATGTTTGAAATTAGGTTGGTATGATGTTAAAGCAGTTCGGAACAGTTCCTTCAAGTGTTGGTTTGTCAAAACTGGACGGCATTTTGACTTTTAGCGGGAAAATGCATCATGTCTAATTCATCAATGCTAATTCATCGAAGAGTCGCAAGCAAAGTCTCAAAAAGCCGCATGCGGCTCGAGAGCCGCAGTTTGGCCACCCCTGCTATAGAGCATTCACCTGGTTTGTTGGCTTATTTCACACACAAATCTTTAACCATGTTAAGAGAATTACTAATTTTTCTTCCTGGTACTGCTGTTTGTTGTATACTAATAAAGGATGACAGAACTGATTTTAGTCCACATTTTTGTGATGATTTTATACTGTATAGTCAGTATTGAGTAAAGTTATCGGTCTATAGTTACTAAGTTCTTTTTTATCGCCCTTCTTGTATATCAGTGTTATGTATCCCAACTTCATTTCTTAAGGCATTTCATTCCTTTCGTAAATCTCTTCAATTACTTCAGAATAATCTTTGCCAACAACCTCCCAACATGTCTCGTAAAATTCTGCAGTTATACCATCTGGCCCAGGACTTCTACAATCTTTCAGAATTTTCACTGTGTTGGATATTTCTTAGCTTTACATATTTCTTGAAGAATATGTGTCATCTTCTTAAATTGTCTGCTGCTGTGGTTTTTTATCTAGAAATTGGCTCTGATCATATTCATTTACTTCTTCCTTCTTCGTGTACAGCTGTTCACAGAATTTGCTTGCAATCTGCAATGTTCATCATTTCACTAAGATTTGAAGTTTCCGCAGTATTTTCATCTTTCAGTTTATGTATTTTATTATCTTGGCAGTTTGTGTTTGGCTTCCAATTTTTTGAAGAACAATTTGAACAAGAACGCCTTGTTATAGTCTAGAGCATTTGCTTTATATTGTATTAGGAGTATATTGCCCCGTTCTTTTTGCATTGTTATCATTTTTTTTACTTGTTTGAATTTAGCCAGTACATGTTTTCCTTGATCAAGTTATATTTTCAAATCTTCCAACTCTTTGAATTGCTATTTCTTCTTGTCTACATTTTGTTGCATCCTTTAGGGAGAGTTCATTGTTTAAATATTTGAGTCTTATTTTCACCTCTAGCCACCCAGCTCAGAGCTGCCTTTGATTCAAACATACATTTTGAGGTACATAACCTTCACCAGTTCACTGGTTAAGGCTTCTTCTGCAAGTTTGTCTGTTTCTATTTGTCTATAGTGTTAGTATTATGTTCCATAGTATGTCTCATATAACAGCGAATAAAGCAATTCTTCATACAGAGTAATCCAATCCCTAAACAGTAAAACTAGAAAGTGAAATTCATGGACGGACTAAATAGCTAAAGGTTGGCGCACTGGTTACGAGTTCAAAGTTGCTGCAACGAAAGAGACTGCAAACCGTCATCCCACCACGTGTTGTTCTTTAACCCTAAAGCAGGCTGTCGCCCGTAAACCATTGTTCGGTCAGTCAATAGGCTACAAGAGGCCGCGTTTATACTGTTAAAAATGCGTTGAAAATACCTTGGATTTTTTACTATTTTTTGACTCTGCCAATATCAGTATCAGTTTTATCAAAAAGCTCTATTTTCTCTGTATCAGTTTGATCCCAACTCTCCATCCCACCCATCGCATGCCACAATTTAGCATATTTCACTCGATTTGTATTGATCCTCGTTCAAAAAAAATCTCCTATCAACCGTATTTACCCACCTTGTTAGGGTAGTATGAAGAATTCCACCCTAAAATACAACCCTATTGGGTTAAAATTCTCATACCACCACTCCGCTCCACCCCGAACCGACCTTTACGATTTACAGCGAAATGTCTCTGGCGATAAAATAAAGAAAAATTTCTTCCAAATGTTTTATAAGCTACACATCGCTAAAAACAACTCGATAATATATCATATAAATAAACCTATTTATTTGAGCATATAAAATGTAGAGATTTTTTTCTAAGAATCGAGTACTAAACTCATGATGTTCACGAATTATCATTTGCCTATAGCCATTCTGGTTATATTAATCACTCAACATCCAAGTTCTTTCGATGGACTGATATTTCGAGCCATATTACATCGATATCTCTGAATAAGATAGCATGATAAATATAACAGCACGCGTGCTAGGCCACACATGATGTACCGTTGTAGCGCGTGAAAACAACATAATTCTTTATTCCTTTCTCTTAGGTCGCTTTACCTGCCAAGTCAACAACATTTTACCTTTTTTCCAACAGTAAGTATCCCGTAATTGACTTGGCAGGTCGGCGACGGCCGGTTTGTTTCTCGTTCACTTCTATTTTGTACATTGTGCCAAGCGGTTGAGTTTTCAGTTTTCTTCGGTTTTTATGTTGCTTTCAAGATTAGTGCGCCGCTTTTATTTGTTTCGCATTTTATCTCAACAATACAATATATATAAGACGTGAGAGACTGTTCAGTTAAGTTGTCGTAGTGTAAAAGGACTCATTCAATGAGGGCAAATCACGAGTGAACCGCACCATCCTCAAACAAACCAGGGGTCGCTTAACAACAACCAATACAACCCCTCAGCTTGGACTGTAGAAGCGTTGACCTCCGGCTACGTGCCCAAGCTACGACAACTCAAGAACATTTTATAACTTACAAGTAAGCAAAATGAATCATCATCTCGCCAAACTTTGAAATTAACTTGAAGAAGAGCAAAGAATTTTCCTGACCAGTTTATTAATCTCTAGACTTTAAACGAGATGGTAATTTTTTTGATTTTACAATCGAATGTCAATTTTTAGTCTTTATATTTACGTGATTTTTAGAATTTTTTAAGCTTTTCAGTCAAAAGTATCAGATTCATGTTTTATTAAGTATTTAAGTGCTGAATCGTTTAGCAGAATATTTAGCCCGGTTTTCTAAATTTAAATATCTAAATTGATTCCTTTCGCTTTATACCACCTTTTCGATGGTTTTTTGATACATGGCGCTCTGAATGTAGAATGCAGTTTATACTAGTTAATCACTGCAATCTCTTTCACCATAACCGCACCTTAGATAAAAAAAAACTGCAAAGGGCGACATGTTTATAGGCCATATAAATCCATCTATTTTGCCGATTACCAAAAACTTATTCTTGAAGAGAAGCTCATTCTTGCATGGGCTTTATCAGGCATTGTTCTTCAAGTGAAGCAAATTAACGAGCTCGCAAATTCGAGCTATTCACTCACGTATGCGCAACTTTTGACACCTTCTAACACTGGAAGAATCACGGTTGTTATAGGTTATCTCACGCATGATACTTCGAGCAAAGCAAATTAATGCATTCGCAAATTCAAGCTAATCGCGCACCCGCAATGTGACCACTTCCTAACTTTTTAAGCGGTTACTCGTCAGCAATCGTGAACGTGTTACCTAGCATTGGACGATTCTTCATGAGATTCACCAACTGACTTCCTAACATTGGAAATGTTAAGAGTCTAGTCGAAGCAACACGATGGAGTCATTCTTTTGGAGAGTCATAAAGCTCTGGCGTGACGCAGACCTCTGCAGGTAGTAGAATAGTCCAAATAATTTTTTTCGAAACGTCCGTGGCGCGCTTATTCAACTCACGCTCACATCTCGGATTTTGACTAGTGTTTTGCGGTGCGACTTTAATCTTCCAATTTCGCCAGGAATCATCCCATTATTAAACGATTATGCTGCTACCTGATAGATTTGCTTTCAGTCTGATAATACAATCATATTTGCGTGTATTACAGATTTCAACTGTTCCTCCAACCTACCAAGCTAAATGTAGGAATTTAAATGTCAGGCTTCATTAGCCTTGAAGCATACAGTTATGGCTTGAATACAGGTGTTGAATATCCAGTTATACCACCTTGTGCTGATAGGCATCACATTCTAACTGTCTTTAATTCATTTCTTTTTCCAAGAATATACAAGCCTCGGTATTATATATTTTTCCTATGGATATCGTAAGTTCGTGTTTTTATGATTATTATACCTTAATTGCCCTCTTTGGTGTATTCTTAGCTTGTTATCAACTCCAAAAAAATGTTTGTGCTTTTTCAATTTCACATGTTAGCTTTTTCACGTAATAGTATAATCACGTGCTCTATCGAAACCCCGAGTACACCTTTTTCCCCACCAATTTGGCTCGTTTTTTTAATTCGGATTCCACTTTATATATTTTTTTTAATTCACTTTTTTCAAATCTCACAGAAAATGCTTCTGGTTTATTTTTATTTTTTACCCTAACTGGTATCCACATTCAACCGAGGGAACTATATGTAGCGCGTGAAACTACATAATTCTTTATTCAGATTTTATCCGTTGCCTTACCTGCCAAGTCATCATCAATTTGCTTTTTTTCTACAGTAAGTATTATCCCGTGATTAACTTGGCAGGTCGGCGATGACCGGTTTGTTTCTCGTTCACTTCTATTTTGTACATTGTGCAAAGCGGTTGAGTATTTAGTTTTCTTCAGTTTTCACGTTTGTGCAAGATTTGTGCGGCCGCTTTTATTTGTTTCTCATTTTATCTCAGCCATACAATATATGCAAGAACACGGAGACTGTTCAGTTGAGTTGAACCGCACAATCCTCCAACAACCAAGGAGTCGCCTCATAACAACCAACACAATCCCCCAGCTAGGCTGCACCGTAAACGAATTCGAGCTTGGAATGGGGTTTTGTTTTCTGATTAATTTAACATAGCCAAAAATTGAAAAAAATAAAATGTACATGGACCATAACCAAGTTACTTTTGTGGGGCTTGCATTTTCACGGCATTGGCGCGCTCGATTTAAGGCTTTTACAATTTCGACTATATGCTGTCTGCGTGCGTTCGACAAGTATGAACTAGCAATCGAGTCCTATTATCCAATTCGAAATTACATTTTAGATTCGGAGAATTCAACATCCGAATCCACCTGGAATCCATACCGGTATTCTGAATTGTTCACATTTAATTGGGGAAAAAATACAATCCTAATTTTGCTATTGCACCAATAGGTGGTGTCTTATCGCAGTCATAATAGGTTGATATTATTTGATAAGCAAATATGGTATATAATCGTTCTACCATTCTCGCCGTTTTAACTACCACACGTTTCATTCGATGCCAACTGAACCGCCCAAAAATCCACCACCTTGAAATTTTGATTATTTATCAGAGCTGATCCACCTATATGTCCTGACTTCAAAAAGATCAACTTCACCCCTAAAACATTAACCGTTTGTTTGTTTTGGGCTGTTTCAAAAATGACATATGGACATTAAAAACCCCCATATATTGCTCAAATTGGACTCTCCATAAAACGATATTGATCATTACTGCTGAATCCAAATTTATGATCAAAATTTTTTGATCTTTGAGGGGGATTTTTGAGCTAACCTGGTATGCATATTTGACATTGATAAAGTTGAATTTCTTAATTTTTGTGTGTGGGTACTATGTAAGCTCATATTCATTATATTAAAAGATGGGAGGGATATGTGATTTCAAAGTTTGCCTCATTTATTATATATTACAAGACCGGCCTGCAATGTTCTTTTATTTGCAATTTTTAATTGCATAAAGCAATAGAGATCTTTGAACAGTTGAGGTTCAATTTTCAGACTAATAAAAACGCATTACTAAAGTTACCGTGTATTATCAACTTTGAAAATTGTTTTTATACTTTATACTTTAGTTACTTTATACTTTAGCATTTCCAATACATACTGAAAAACCGCATTGTAGATATCTGCATTGATAGAAAGTCTTGATTTTGGGTTCTATTCTTTTTTCTGTTTTCATTATTCCAATCCAGTATTTTTGTCATTTGCTATGGTAAACGCCGATTCTCTAAAGGAATATTCTTAGAACACGGGGACATCGAGAATCAAGGTCGAATTTAAACTACGCTGATAGCGCGCGTCAAATTTTCGCTCTCTTTGCGAAAAAGTCATTATTTTTGGATGAAAAAATAACAAAAAACGTATGAAAAAAATCGGTATCACATAGGAGGCGCGCGACTTTGTCTATTGCAATGAAATTACAAAATATCAAAATATAGGTGAAATACAAAAAAATAGATAGACACTAGCGTATCGGTATCGATGATGATCGGCAATTGTGAGAACCGGTGTTTTTTTTACCGTCAATATTGGCACATTAAACAGCTACGATTTGACACGAAGAGAATTTCCAAAGATGAACCACGGATCGAACACTATCCGAAATATATACCGGTGAAAACTCTAGTCACCCCATTGATGCTTTGGGTAATTTTTAATTATACGCTAACAATGAAATATTCATATTGCATTATGAAGTCATATCCCAAACAGTTGCGAAGAAAATCTCGACTTTTACGTTTGTCATAATATTTGTCTACTGCTACGCAGTATAGTCAACTTTAATTAATTGAGCAGAAATTACTAGTAAATATATATTGTTTAAATTGAATAAAAAATACTTCCCTATTAAAATATTTAGATCTGGCCGACGGATATTGCGATTTGACAATGATGAAACCTGACAAGTTTGAATATCGGTAGGCAGATTTTGGCGGGATAAAATTGCTTTTCCTTTGTTTGTAAAGATTGGTTTTGACGAGTGTTGTTAAACTAAGTTCAGGCGTCAGAACAGCGTGGTAGTGCAGTTCACTATATCTTGAAAATGCATATAAGGAATGGAGTTTGTGCGTGGAATGGAAATGAGGTTAGTGATGTTTTTATTCGGCGTTGGAAAGGTCCGGTCAATTAGTGAAAGCGTTCGGAATACGCTTCGAGCTACGCATCTCTGATCGTCTTGCCGGAGGCTCGAATCCCGCGAGGTATGACAACACGCGAGAGATTCTCTAGAAACCACATCGGCCAACGATAGTTCGCGTTAAAGCTTTCCTCATCATGTAGGCTATATGCAAAATGAGTTAAAGATTAGGCGTAGCCCAAACTTTCTCGAGTCTCATGAAGTTTAGTACCATATATCCGATTATCATAATAATTTCCCATCCTATCATAATAGTTTCTCATCCTAACCCGGGAAACAATGACAGATGCTTGCAGCATTGGCGCCCCCTAGTTAGGATTAGAATATTCTGCCAGTTTTTATTTTAATGACATTCGGGGAATATGGTACTAAACTTCACTAGACCCACTTTCTCACCCAACTTAAAATCGATGAGCTATCTGGCCTTGAGGTTATGATACGCCGTAGGCCATGGTTAAGCCATTTTATCGGTATTTCTATCTCGCAGCATAAAATGAAATTGTATTCTAGCCTGCTGCTGGTGGATCTTAGCTTTTGGTCTACCGGTTTCACCTTTTATTTTCGAACAATATCACATAATTTCATGGCGTGGTGATGGGACTGATCCTAAGCCGGAAACTATGCTTATGATAATAATATTCTACCAATGTCATATTGTATGAAATTAGCTTATAATGATCTATATTAGAAATTTTGTTTTTATAAACACGTGTCATAGATGGACCGCTTCTCATCGACGCGATCCATCTGGGAAAAATACTTCACAAAATATATTTTGACAGAATTTTTTCCTATAGGGACGCGCCAAAAATTTAGATTTGTCTTTTGGTCGATACTTGCGCCGATGCCTATGTGATGTCCACAGCCTATACAGAACCCGTACACGATCACAATCGTAATTTGATTACTTGTATAATCTTGATAATGCGAAGCAGCAGCACAATAATATGAGCTTATTTAATTTTCGAAGGCGCGCAAATTTTTCATACCGCGATTAAAAATGGAGTTTAGCCTAGTTATTACAAGATAGAATAATTGACGTGTTGGGACATGTAATTTTTAAGAGAGGATTAGAATATAGGAATAAGTTCCACGAAGAATTTCTGACTTATTATAAAAAAAATAATATTGAACAATCACATTTCTAGTTACTGAGTTACTGAGAAGAACATGACGTTGATGAAAGAGATCGCCGCTGTTTATAAGAGTTGATGTTTTGCTAAATATACCTAGCAAACATTATATAATTTGTTTAGTAAAACAATGATTGTCGTACATAAAATAATCTTATATGAATAGCTATTATGTACCAGGGCTGGCCAACCTGCCTTCCATTGAGATCACCTCGAAAATTTATTAAAAACTCGCGATCGACTGCCAGCAAGAAAATTACAAAATGTGTTTTTTCCCAGTATTTTTTACACTGTAATGTAAATGTTACATGGTAATATTTACCAAATATTACCTACATCGTAAGCAGTACTTTCAAGTTCTTAACTAAGTCAATGAGATATTTGTGTCGTCATGTCTTTCACCAGCATTTCATATTCAGGTTTGTATCCTGTTAGGTTATTATGAATTTCCTGAAAAACATTCCTTTAGCAATTCTCCTTCCGAAAATGCTCTCCCTTTTTTGCTAAAACTTGCTCTGAATGAAGCTATTATAGCGGTTTTGATGAGGTACAAAACTTTTTAAGATTTTTTCCGCAGCCCACGCGAATTAGACTTAAGAGCCTTGAGTTTCATTTCCATTGTTTCACTTCCAAGAGGAAAATTATCGCTATACTTACATGGTGTGTTATAAAGTGCCTTTCTACATTTCCCTTCTTCAGCAAAGCAAGTGAATCATTGCAAATAAGACAGATGTATGTATCGTTTACCATAGCACAGAAATAGGTCCGTCAAAATAATATCTTTTCCTCTTTAGAGCGCACATTGTATGTAATTTAAGCAAGGGTTAGGCTATAATAAATGCAAAAAGGTAAATCCAACCTAATCATCTAATTTGGCGTACTGTCAAGATTTATTTTACTGTTCCTTTACTGTCAAGAATAACCGTACCTTACAAAAACAACTACCAATTCACGATAACAACTCATGATTCACGGCGACAACAACAATCAATTCATGGTACTTTTATAATATCAGAAGCTTTCAAATTAACTACTCTCCAGTGACTAGTCAATGCGTCTGATTTCTACCTTAATTCATTTCTCAGCAAGCGACTAAGTTCGTAAATGTCCCGTAATACTGTGCGTTGTTTTGCATTTGTACACGTTGCAACGCTCTAGTTGAAATTTTCATTTCAGAACCACTGTGTGAGAAGTAATTTAAGAAATATTATTTAGTCAACAATCTAATTGTCCAATATTCGTTCATATTTGCGATTTTTAATAACCACATATTTTAACGCCACATTGAGGCTGGGCTGCGTTTTCACGGCGTAGGCGCGCTCGATTTCAGGCTTTTACAATTTCGACTATCTGCGCGCGTTCGACAAGTATGAATTAGCAATCGAATCCTATTATCCAATTCAAAATTACATTTTAGATTCGGATACTTTAACATCCGAATTCATCTGGACCCTAAAAAGGCCGATATATTGCTAAAATTGAACCCTCCATAAAACAGTATTTATCACTATTGCTGAACCCAAATTTATGACAAAAATTTCCCTTGAGGAGGCTGAGATTACTAATGTTGCCATGTTATCATCAACTTTGAAAATCGTTTTTATACGAGTTCGGCCATGGATGGTCATTGCTGAGTACTTTAGCGTTCTCAATACATACTGAAAATCTGCACTTCAGATATCTGTTTTATACAAAATTCATCTATGTTGTCGTCTTTGTCTTATAAATATTCGTGAAAAACTTTCATACTAAACTGGTAATGATTCTTCACGATATTAAGTTAATCAAGGACTTTAAGAATCTTCTAAAAGCCGCTGAGGCAATCAGTGTATCGCTGTTAAAAGGCTTTTTATTTTTGGTTCATCGATTTGCTCCTTACTTCGCCGGGGTTCGAATCCGCGTCATTCATTTTGTATTACGTTCGTCAGCTCTTTTCGTTTTCTCACGACACCGCGGCCACGCTTAATCACGTATTCATTACGTTACAATTACCCATTCTAAAACACACTACATTTGAGAATGTGCAATATTTAAAACCCTTCCACTGGCGATTTTCATGTTGAATTAGGGTAAAACCGATTTAGATGAAAAATAATAGATGATTTTTCTGTCGCCGAGAGCAGATATCACTCATTACTTTCTATCAGGGTCGTTTACTTTTGTCTAGGATGTTTACCTATCATAGTTTAGTGCATTGCTCTTCGACCGGGTGTACCAGAATTTTTAAAGGGTGTACCACTTTGATGAGGTGTACTGGGGTGCACCTTCTCAACTATCCCGAATACCGAATTCTCTTAAATTCACTTGGATTTGGCGAAATTCAATGGTTTTTCAAATGATATCAGGGCAAATTTATGATATTTTAAATTATATTACGTTGCCACGATTATAACGCGTAGCTAATGAAAAGTACGAACAAAAATTATTTTATCAAACCTTCAGGGCAAGTTTTGGCCAGTACAAAATAACCGTATAACTTGTTTTGTGGGGCATAGAGGACAGAGCTACGAACGGGCGTGCAAAACGAATTACGGCCCTTGGCTTTTTGTTCTCAAATATTTCACATAAATACGAGCTACGCATCTCTGATCGTAGACGCAGGTTCGAAGGTATGATGATTATATGCGAGAGGTCTGCTGGGCGCCTCGCCGGTGCCCGTTGGTTCACGTAAACGCCGTTTACGGCTTTCTCCACCAACCAGGTTCATGCACGGGAAAAATGAGAGATACGATAATTAAAAACCTTCACCCCTATTCGGAACTGGTACCTGCGCGAGAGGTCGTGGTTCGCCATGTGGTTAAGCTGTATTCTCGGCTTTCCTCTCCCACAGGATAAAAATGATATCCCATATGCTAATACGTCATTTATTTGTGGACACATTTTTTTTTATAAATCTCTCTCTCTAAATTAAGAAAGAATCCACAGAGAAATTCTATTTGATCTTAAAATTGATACTGTTTCACAAAATGAAAGAAATCCTGAAATGAACTCAAGTTTTCTGGATTTTGCAATGAATACCGTTTTCTTTAAAAAAGTTAGAATACTGCTTTTAATTAAAGATATTTGATATTTCATATTCGGATTTGTTTTTACAAAATGTATCGATTCAAGATGTCATTACTTAAACTCTCATTGTAATAGAGAATTATTCTATTATTCTGTCGAGCATGGTTAACAGACAGATAATGCCTGATTTGCCAGACCCTTACTGGCCAAATTTCTGGATCAGTCTGAGAATCGGATTCATAAGATTTAATTTTTCATTACCGTTTTCTTTATTTATGGAAGTTTCATCTCATGCAAGGCTACCCTACCCACCACTCAATGGTCCACAATACCTGCAAAATGTAGTACCAGCAACTGCACTTGAAAAACATCATAAACAAAACTAAATCGCGATAGTGCAGTGAGTGATATCTGCCCTGGATGGTAGCTAAACCAGTCACAACTTCTTAAAATTTTCCTAGCCATACTTTCAGTAATCAAAAACACTTGGAGAATTCAATTTATTATTGTTACTTCAGCATGATGGACAATTGTCCTAATATAACAGAGAATTTATCGATATTGACCCCTCTCCTTTGTAGAAAATGAGGCAACCCTGGCAACTGAAAAGGTTGGATTTCAATGAATATTGAGGGTTTATTCTGTCACTGATATGCAGATGAGAGGAAACCTACTCCCCAATATAAAAAAATTCAATATCTTGTCACATCTACAAAGCAATTTATTCAAGCATAATCAGACATTTACAGATTTAATTGAAGAAACTAGTAGTAAAACCATAATGCTCACAAATTACCATCTACATACATACATTCTGCAGATATAAATGACTCAGTAGCCAAGTTCATTCGATGGACTGTGATACCGAGTCATATTACAACGATAACTCAAGATAAGATAGCATGATAATTAAAAAAAGCACATTACTGTAATGCAATCTGTCGATAATATAAAGAAAAATCCCCCTCCCCCCCCGAATATTTATAATCTACACATCACTGAAAAATAATTAGATATTGTGTCACATCTATACCCCTATTTATTAAAGAACATCAAATTTACAATTTTTTTAAGAAATGAGTAATAAAGCCATCATGCTCACAAATTATCATCTGCGTCGTACATTCTGATATTATAAATGACTTATCAGCCAAATTCTTTCAATGCACTGGTATTTCGAGTCATATTAAATGCGATAACTCTGAATAAAATAGCATGAAGCACATCACTATAATGCAAGGTACTGACGGTAAAATAAAGAAAATGTTCATAATCTACATACACATCACTAAAAATAACCAGATATTTTATCATATCTATAAACCTATCTATTTGAGCATATAAAACTTGAGAGATTTTTTTCACTAAGAATCGAGTAATACAGCCATGATGTTCGCAAATTATCATCTGCATAATACATTCTGGTTATATTCTTCCAGTGGACCGATATTTTGAGTCATATTAATTTGATAACTTCAGATTAGATAGCACGATGATTATAAAAGCACATTACTTTGATGCAAACTCAGATACCGAAAAAAATTCTCTCAAAATGTTTATAATCTACGCATCAATATATAATCTATAAACCTCTTTACATCGATTTTTACTACGAATTGAGTAATAAAGCCATAAAAAGCTTGCAAATTATCATTTCAGTCATAATAGTTCCAGCCTGTTTTTTACATGATGCAAGAAACGACTAAAAGGAAGCAAAGAAGTGGTAGGTGGTTCTACCATTGTCCAGGGCAGATACCGCTGACTACACTTCACCATGACGGTTGGGATGTTTTCCGTTGAGAGTGCAGTTGCTAATACTACATCTTTTAGTAGCTCTTTGCTATTAAATCAAAGGTATATAAATTGTGACTATATTAATGACTCAACAGCCAAGTTCATTCGATGAAATGATATTTTGAGTCTAAATAAGATAGCATGATAATTATAAAAGCAAAATATCGTAATGCAAACTCCAATGGTAAAATGAAGAAAAATTCACTCAAAATGTTTATATTTTACATATCATGAAAAAATTACTCGGTATTCAGTCACATCTATAAACCAATTTATCTTTATACAAAATTTACAGATTTTTTTACTAAGAATCCAGTAATAAAGGCATGGTGCTCACAAATTATCATTTAGATATATACATTCTAGTTATATTAACGACTCAACAGCCGAGTTCATTCGATGGACTGTGATACTGAGTCATATTAGAGCGATAACTCTACACAAGATAGCATAATATTTGCTCTGATGCAGTTGGCACAGCAAAATAAAGAAAACTTTCATCAAATGTTTCTAATCTACACATCACTAAAAAACAACTTGATATTTTATCACATCTATAAATCTATCTATTTGAGCATATAAAATGTAGAGATTTTTTACTAAGAATCGAGTAATACAGCCATGATGTTCACAAATTATTATCTGCATAATACATTCTGGTTATAATAACGACCCAACAAGTTCATCTAGTGGACTGTGACATTGATTCATATTACAAGAGGCAATCCTAGAAAAATTTGCATAATAATTATAAAAGCACAATATTATTGGGTATAAATTGAATAATATTTAATATATAAACTCAATATACAAGCAATCGTTAATGAAAGATTATATTGTTATCAAAAACAAATTGTGGTTTGCTACAAAATTGATCCATGATGCTCGGGATTCCCAATACTCGGCTGTATTGGGACTTCATAAACACATTTGATATATGCCAAATACTGCAAAAAGTGTTCAATTTTGCGAGCTTCTTGTTAAAATTCAATCAATAGCTACTCCTCTGCTACGCTGATCATTACTTAAAAATTAGTAAAGGGGTAAAAATAATCAATATTTGCGAAAAGCGCACACTATTTTTGAGCAGAATATAATATTTTAACGTAGCTTAGGATATTAATTCATCAATCACTGATGTATGAACATCAAGATACAAAAAATATTTCACAAAAAAAATTATTAAAGTATAACATCTATTGAAGATACAGCAGTTTTGCTAATATCTAATAATGGATTTTTTTCGAGTGGCTGAAATGTTCACATCATTTTCGCAGGATCGAAAGCTTCAAAACCACCGATGCTGCGATTTCATAGCAGTATTAATTATGTATCTTGTTATACGTCAATGAAATTTAAAATATAAACTCAATATACAAGCAATCGTCAATGAAAGATTATATTGTTATCAAAAACAAATTGTGGTTTGTTACAAAATTTATCAATGATGCTCGGGATTCCCAATACTCAGCTGTATTGGGACTTCATAAGCACATTTGATATATGCCAAATACTGCAAAAAGTGTTCAATTTTGCGAGCTCTTTGTTAAAACTCAATCAATAGCTATTCCTCTGCTACGCTGATCATTACTTAGAAATTAGTAAAGGGGTAAAGATAATCAATATTTGCGAAAAGCGCATATTATTTTTGAGCAACTTAGGATACTAATACATCAATCACTGATGTATAAAAATCAAGATATAAAAAACATTTCACAAAAACAAATCATTAAAGTATAACATCTATTGAAGATACAGCAGTTTTGCTAATATCTAATAATGGATTTTTTCGAGTGCCTGAAATGTTTATGTCATTTTTGTAGGATCAAAAAGCTTTAAAACCACCGACGCTGCTATTTCATAGCAGTATTAATTATGTACCTTTTTATACGATTTGGTATCTACAAAATGCTCAAACAGGCATTTATTTTTATCTCCCAGCAAGAGATATAAAATGAAATGTTGCTGTTTGGGTGTGATGTCCTAGTTGTTAAACATGCTGGCATCGCATGTTGAAGATCCCGGGTTCGAGTCCTGGAGAGTCCGGTTCGCTTATCCATGCCCACCACTCAACCCAGTGTGTAATAACTTGGGTAGGCTAAGCCGAACAGGAAAAGATCAAATCTTTCCAGCAATTCTAACCCCGTCCGTCTATAAGTGGCCGCTTGTACAGGGCCTTGGACAGGGTGATCCACTCAAGAAGTGGGTATTACAGCAGTAATTCTAGATAAATTTGCATAATAATTATAAAAGCACAATATTATTGGGTATAAATCGAATAATATTTATAACATAAACTCTATATACAAGCAATCGTCAATGAAAGATTATATTGTTATCAAAAACAGATTGTGGTTTGTTACAAAATTGATCAATGATGCTTTGGAGGCCCAATACTCGGCTGTATTGGGACTTCATAAGCACATTTGATATATGTCAAAACTGTAAAATTTTGCGAGCTCTTTGTTAAAAATCAATCGATAGCTATTCCTCTGCTATGTTGATCATTATTCAGAAGTTCGAAAAGGAGTAAATATAATCAATATTTTTGAAAAGAGCATACTAATTTTGAGCAGAATATAATAATTTTAAGGTAGCTTATGATACCAATACATCAATCACTGATCAGTGGATCTCCAATATATATACAACTCGATTATAACGCTGAATAAGCACTGTCCTACTGTGTTCTGTAATTAATGTCTCATTAAACTAAAATTCTGACAACTTCGAGAAATAATAAAAAGAATATAAACATCCGGGTAACATAAAATATTTCACAAAAAAATCATTAAACTATAACATCTATTGAAGATACAGCAGTTTTGCTAACATCCAATATTGGCTTTTTTCGAGTGCCTGAAATGTTCATGTCATTTTCTTAGAATCAAAAGCTTCAAAACCATCGACGCTGCTATTTCATAGCAGTATTAATAGTTATGCACCTTTTTATACGATTTGATATCTACAAAATGCTCAAAGAGGCATTTATTTATTCTTTTCAGCAAGAGATATAAAATGAAATGTCGCCCATTTGGGCACGATGGCCCAGTTGTTAAACATGTTGGCATCGCATGTTGAAGATCTCGGGTTCGAGTCCTGGCGAGTCCGGTTCGATAATTCATGACCGCCACTCAATCCAGTGTGTGATAACTTGGGTGGGCTAAGTCAAACAGGAAAAGATCATATCTTTCCAGCAACTCTAACCCTGTCCGTCTATAAGTGGCCGCTTGTACAGGGCCTGGTTCAGGATGATCCACTCAAGAAGTGGCTATTACAGCTGTAATCCTAGATAAGATTGAATAATAATTATAAAAGCACAATATTATTGGGTAAAAATTGAATAATATTTAAAACATAAACTCCATATACAAGCAATCGTCAATGAAAAATTATATTGTTATCAAAAACGGATTGTGGTTTGTTACAAAATTGATCAATGATGCTCTGGAGGCCCAATACTCGGCTGTATTGGGACTTCATAAGCACATTTGATATATGTCAAAACTGTAAAATTTTGCGAGCTCTTTGTTAAAAATCAATCGATAGCTATTCCTCTGCTATGTTGATCATTATTCAGAAGTTCGAAAAGGAGTAAATATAATCAATATTTTTGAAAAGAGCATACTAATTTTGAGCAGAATATAATAATTTTAAGGTAGCTTATGATACCAATACATCAATCACTGATAAGTGGATCTCCAGTATATATACAACTTGATTATACTTGGGCGCTGAATAAGCACTGTCCTACTGTGTTCTGTAATTAATGTCTCATTAAACTAAAATTCTGACAACTTCAGGAAATAATAAAAAGAATATAAACATCAGAATAACAAAAAATATTTCACAAAAAAATCATTGAATTATAACATCTATTGAAGATACAGCAGTTTTGCTAACATCCAATATTGGCTTTTTTCGAGTGCCTGAAATGTTCATGTCATTTTCTTAGAATCAAAAGCTTCAAAACCATCGACGCTGCTATTTCATAGCAGTATTAATAGTAATGCACCTTTTTATACGATTTGATATCTACAAAATGCTCAAAGAGGCATTTATTTATTTTTTTCAGCAAGAGATATAAAATGAAATGTCGCCCATTTGGGCACGATGGCCCAGTTGTTAAACATGTTGGCATCGCATGTTGAAGATCTCGGGTTCGAGTCCTGGCGAGTCCGGTTCGATAATTCATGACCGCCACTCAATCCAGTGTGTGATAACTTGGGTGGGCTAAGTCAAACAGGAAAAGATCATATCTTTCCAGCAACTCTAACCCTGTCCGTCTATAAGTGGCCGCTTGTACAGGGCCTGGTTCAGGATGATCCACTCAAGAAGTGGCTATTACAGCTGTAATCCTAGATAAGATTGAATAATAATTATAAAAGCACAATATTATTGGGTAAAAATTGAATAATATTTAAAACATAAACTCCATATACAAGCAATCGTCAATGAAAAATTATATTGTTATCAAAAACGGATTGTGGTTTGTTACAAAATTGAGCAATGATGTTCTGGAGGCCCAATACTCGGCTGTATTGGGACTTCATAAGCACATTTGATATATGCCAAATACTGCAAAAACTGTGAAATTTTGCGAGCTCTTCGTAAAAAATCAATCGATAGCTATTCCTCTGCTATGTTGATCATTACTTAGAAATTAGAAAAGGAGTAAATATAATCAATATTTGTGAAAAGCGCATACTAATTTTGAGCAGAATATAATAATTTTAAGGTAGCTTATGATACCAATACATCAATCACTGATAAGTGGATCTCCAGTATATATACAACTTGATTATACTTGGGCGCTGAATAAGCACTGTCCTACTGTGTTCTGTAATTAATGTCTCATTAAACTAAAATTCTGACAACTTCGAGAAATAGGCACGATAGCCTAGTTGTTAAGTATGTTGGCATCACATGTTGAAGATCTTGGGTTCGAGTCCTTGCGAGTCAGGTTCGTTAATTCATGCCCACCACTCAATCCAGTGTGTAATAACTTGGGTAGGCTAAACCGAACAGGAAAAGATCATATCTTTCCAGCAACTCTGACCATGTCCGTCTAAAAGGGGCCGCTTGTACAGGGCCTTGGACAGGATGATCTTGAGATCCACTCAAGAAGTGGCTATTACAGCGGTAATCCTAGATAAGATTGAATAATAATTAAAGAAGCACAATATTATTGGGTATAAATTGAATAATATTTAAAATATAAACTCAATATACAAGCAATCGTCAATGAAATATTATATTGTTATAAAAAACAAATTGTGGTTTGTTACAAAATTGATCAATGATTCTCGGGATTCCCAATACTCGGCTGTATTGGGACTTCATAAGCATATTTGATATATGCCAAATACTGCAAAAAGTGTTCAATTTTGCGAGCTCTTTGTAAAAAATCAATCGATAGCTATTCCTCTGCTATGTTGATCATTACTCAGAAATTAGAAAAGGGTAAATATAATCAATATTTTTGAAAAGCGCATACTAATTTTGAGCAGAATATAATAATTTTAAGGTAGCTTATGATACTAATACATCAATCACTGATCAGTGGATCTCCAGTATATATACAACTTGATTATAACGCTGAATAAGCACTGTCCTACTGTGTTCTGTAATTAATGTCTCATTAAACTAAAATTCTGACAACTTCAGGAAATAATAAAAAGAATATAAACATCAGAATAACAAAAAATATTTCACAAAAAAATCATTGAATTATAACATCTATTGAAGATACAGCAGTTTTGCTAACATCCAATATTGGCTTTTTTCGAGTGGCTGAAATGTTCATGTCATTTTCTTAGAATCAAAAGCTTCAAAACCATCGACGCTGCTATTTCATAGCAGTATTAGTAGTTATGCACCTTTTTATACGATTTGGTATCTACAAAATGCTCAAAGAGGCATTTATTTATTTTTTTCAGCAAGAGATATAAAATGAAATGTTGCCCATTTGGGCACGATGGCCCAGTTGTTAAACATGTTGGCATCGCATGTTGAAGATCTCGGGTTCGAGTCCTGGCGAGTCCGGTTCAATAATTCATGCCCACCACTCAACCCAGGGTGTAATAACTTGGGTAGGCTAAGCCGAACAGGAAAAAATCTTATCTTTCCAGCAATTCTAACCCTGTCCGTCTATAAGTGGCCGCTTCAAGCAATGGTTATGAAAAAAAAATATTACAGCGGTAATCCTAGATAAATTTGCATAATATTATTGGGTATAAACTGAATAATATTTAAAATATAAACACAATATACGCTGACTAAGCACTGTCCTCCTTTGCGTAAATTGCGCCGAACTTCGAGAAATCATAAAAAAAATATGAACATCATGATAACAAAAAACAAGTCTACGAATTGGTATCTACAAAATGCTCAAAAAGCGGCATTTTTATTCTAGCAAGAGATATAAAATGAAATGTTGCCCATTTGCTAAATTTTAGTCTGCCAGTTTGGTGTCTAGCTTGCTTTTCAAAATGAATATTTAGGAGACTATGCCGCTTCTTATTGTGTGTGATTCCACAACATTACATATGATATATTATATACTGGTCACAACAACTGGACGAGGATCACTGAAGAAACACAAGGACAGGGCGTGGTCCATCATTGGTTCAAGCCACTCAATAAAATAAAATTTCTGCCAGACATGAAGAGATGACATAATAAAATCCCGCTGAATTGAACTGAAATAATTAGAACACTAGAAAATACTAGATTGACAAAAAAAAATATCACAAGAAACTAATTAAAATTGAAAAAAAATCATAGATACAGCAGTTTTCTATTAAATGAATATTTAGCAATACAGTCAGAAAGCATAAAAAGTTCAAGTCCATGTGCAATGACATGTAGAAAAGGAAGGTATGTCTATATACATATATATTTAACAATCAGCTTTAAAATGAAATGCTTTTTGCTTCCCTTATGTTTAAAGAAAATCATTTAGAGATCTGCTAATATCAATACATTTATCATCTATTTTAAAAGGAACCCATAACAGCGATACAGGGTAAATAAAAGTTTGGACAGTTTTTTTTTGTCAATTTTATTGCAGACCTCGTCGAGTTAGATCTTGCTATTAACTTTACATAATCTTCAATCATGAGACAGAGTTGAAGTTTGAGTATAATTATTTTTAAAAAATGTTCCAATGGGTCCAGTTGAATAAAAGACTTTAATTAAATGTTTGTCTCCTGGGAACTTTAGTTGTACATCAAATCTTCAAGGCAGCAAGCTGAAATATAGAAAAACATTTCAGAAAAAAGTGAAGTTAACTTAAATCCCACTTTTAATGTAGCCATATAATTATAATTTGTCAAAAAAATAAAATTTCCATGTAAAATTTATGCTCAATCTGACATTAAATTATTAGATGCAGAGTGCACCACAAATTGTTGTTTCTTATTGGTAAAATACTATGTTTAATAAAGATTAAGATCTTTATTACAAAAACAAATTCCAAAACGTTTTGTCTTCTGCCACAAATTTGCCGCCACTTTTGATGAGGGGTGTATGCACAAATTTTGAGATAAATCAATTTTGAGCAATGAATCTGCTGACCTGATAATCTGATTTGGAAATGAAGTTACTATTTAGCGCCTAGCAACAAGTAAACAGTTCAACATATAAATAATACATTATTTGTTTTCGAAGTTCACTCTAAGCCGAAAGCAGTGCTATAAGGAGCTGAATAATGAAGAAGAGTTACTACAAGATGTAGTGCCAACAACTGCACTCTAAGCGAAAAACACATAAGGTAATAAACGGTCATGGTGAAGTGCAGTGGAGGTTATTTGGCCCAGGCGATGGTGAAGCCAACTACTTCTTCATTTCCGTCAAGTCATCTCTTACGACACACATGAAACTTGTTCTTATTCCGGAAATATTTCTAAATGTTTTCAATTCTTAATAAATTTAAATCACAGAGAACTCACATGTAATATAATCCTTTTGAATTACTTTTCTGATCTTCTAGCTTCATCTTTTGGAGAAATCTTTTTCAATGGTTGTCTCCTATCTAAATAAATTGTTTTACATTACTAGTAATAAACTTTATTTTTGAAATAGAGCCAGTGCAGGTTGTTTTCATGTAAAGAAATCCCCACATATTATTTTTTTTTATGAAAATTCACTCTGAGCAAGGTCGGAAGCAGTGCCTGAAGGGAACCAACAAACGGCCAAGCTACTAAAAGATGTAGTACCTGCAACTGCACTCTAAACGAAAAACACCCAAAACGAAACTGAACCACCATGGTAAAGTGCAGAGAGTGGTATCTGCCCTGGGAAATGGTAAAACCCACTTCTTTGCTTCCTTTTAGTCGCCTCTTTCGACATGCAGGATATACGTTAGGACTATTCTAAAGCCTGTATACACAGGGCCAAAAATACACACTTCTTGAGACTATAAACATGAGGTTTTGTCTAAGTAGTAATGGTATTTAAGGTTATTTAGAATACCCTTATCCAAATAGTTAGGTATTTTGATTTTCTAATTACAAGTTATGTGGCACAATTTCATTCTGATTTCATTTTATAGTAAAATCATACTGTTAACCATCGAACATATATTTAAACTAAAATTTTATTGTACGCCTTTCTAACGAACATGCGTCATGTAATGAAGCACAGAACTTCTGACCTGTAGACATCTATTATGATTGAGCTTACACAAAGTGCCAGCAAGCTATATTATTCCACTATATAGCTTGTAATATCTCGACAAAAACTTGTTTTTTCTCCGATTGCCCTCTCTTGTTCATGTCATTTTTTCGGATTGAATATTGAACTCTTTTCTGCATTTTTTTTAAATTTTTTTATAGCCATTTCTTAGAGTGGATCACCCTGTCCAAGGCCCTGTAACAGCAGCCACTCGTAGAAGAACAAGGATCACAATTACTGAAAAGATATGATGTTTTCCTGTTCGGCTTAGCCTACCCAAGTTATTACATCCTGAGTTGAGGGTGGGCATGGATAAGCGTGTCAGACTCGCCGGGGCTCGAACCTGAGATCTTCAACTTGTGATGCCAACATGTTTGATCACTAGGCCATCACACCCACTGTACTGTACAACGGTTGTACTTAAAGAGACATTTTTATTTTTCTGCAAAAGATATATTACAAGATGTTGCCAAATTTTCGGATTTCCTTCCGATGTAACCCATTATCTTCGGGTGTCTTCGAGTAGCTCTGCTAGTCTGGCTTGTAGTATAATGTATCCTTGTGTTTTAAAAGTTTTTCAACTGTAGTTCAAATATCGTGGTTTGTGTGGGCGCAATTGCCTAGTGGTTAAACATCGGTGGTTGGTGGTTTTAGTGGTTGGCATCGCAGGTTGAAGGTCTCTGGTTCGAGTCACGGGGAGTCCGACTCTTTAATCCATGCTCACCACTTAACCGAGGGTGTAAGAACTTGGGTAGGCCAAACAGGAAAAGATAGTATCTTCCCAGCAATTTTAACCCTGTCCGTCTATAATTGACTTCTGGTAGAGGGCCTTGGTCAGGGTGATCCACTGCAAGATGTGGCCATATAAAAAAAAGGGTAGAAAAAAAGTGAATACCTGAAGCTCCACTAGAAGACGACGACTCTTGACTGGTTGTGTCTGGAGGAACAGCACTTGAATCAGTTGGATTCCTAATGCGAAGATTTGTCGATGAAACTTGTGGCAAATCGGAAGTTGAAGGTTGATCTGTTGGTCTTTGTGGCGATTCTAGAAAAAAATTATAACTTGCAACAATATAAGTATTATATATTAGACAAATTTGGCATGGTACTGTAAATTGTAATGCAATGCAGAAATTCATGCCTCACCAGGGTGGCAGAATCTTGTTTTCTCTCAGGGTAACGGACAGTACGAACACTTGAAATACTTACTATGTGGTGACAGCTTATCAGATGACCAGCATCTGATTTTATATCTGTGATACTTGGGATGCTTTTGTGATTGGAATGGCTTGCAATGAGTGTGATTCGAGTGTTTGAGGTCAAGATGTGAAGTTGGGTTCAGATGCCATCGACCCAAAAACGGGAAGTTAGGAGGGTAGTATTTTGGTGAATCTTGTCAAAAGCAAATAAACTCAGGGAATATAACAATAGGTAAACTTACTCGTATCTAAATAACAAATAAGGCGGCTATACCATTACATAAATATGACATTTCATTGTTATAATATTTCAAAGTCAATTATTCTAATATACTTCCGAGGTAAAATTATTCCAATGAAAGTCTTTTTCATTTTTCGCCATTTGTGATAATAATAACAAATTGAATAAAAGGCACATACCCCGAGATATTACGGAGGAAGGCTCCACAGAAGATATATTTGCTACTGAACGTTGTGACAAACCAGAAGTTGAAGGTTGATCCGGTCCTGGAAAAGTAGAATTTGAAATTCACAAATCAGGGCAAAGCAAATATTTGATCGGTGTATTTTCTGGCTCAACTCAAACATGTGTGATATTATAAAACAAATTATGCCCTTTTATTAGTTTGAGGCAACAATGGGGAAAAAGAAAGATAACTGAACATTTAAAAAAATATATAAATTAAACTTTTTTTTACCTAAAACCACAGATACTTGAATGAAATAAGAAACGAAATGTAATATTAAAACTCGAACATATGTTTTGATCTGTGTTTCAACAGAGAACATCAGAAAAACTAAAAATGACATTATTTTTTTCCATTGATTCAATTCTCCTTGAAATGGATTTAAGAGAGGATTATTAATTATGGATGGATGCCGCTTTTTCTATTGCTCTGATATCAGAGACTCGTTTATCTGTAAAAGAACTTGTATATCAGTTTTTCAGGTAAAAAGCCAAAGAAACATCAAAAAATCTTCATTTCTAATGAAGTACTCTAAATTGTGAACTTCGCATATACCTATGGAAATTCAAACACTTTTCATGTTTAGGTAATGTTGATTGTATAAACATTTTTTACTGATGGTATCAGTTTATAAAATATTCTGATTAAAATTTATTCACAAAGGGCATAAAAATACGGATTATTCTAGGGTATTACTGAAATGCTATCTATTTTTTGAAAATACATACATTGAAAATGATAGGTACACCATAGTTCACATCTCCAGAAACGTACATGCAAAGCTTGTCACAGTGGGGCATTAAAGAGAACATTTTTATAAACAGAAGTAGAATTCTAGATTTTTTACGCATTCAAACAGGTTACCTCCGATACGATTTCTTGTAGTTGAAGTACCAAAAGATCCACCAACTTCTAGTGCACGGAGTCTTGAAAGTTCTGCGACTAAAAGAAGAACAGAAATCTTAAGTTCTTACATAGAGGAATGTACACATGTATATACATATTTTACAATGGTGGAAGCATAACTTTCCTTTCAGAATTACTGTTATTATTTGCAATGTATTCAGACTCTCCTGATTATTAATTTTGAACATATTTCTGTGAGAGAGTGTGATATATCGTTAACTAATCTACAATAAAGAAAAATCACAAAATTTCAATGTTACTAAATGAACACTGGATTCACCCAAGTATGGAATAGTGTGATTTTGAACTCGAATCTCAGCCAAATAGCATAATGTATGGTTACATGGCTTAATGCATTTAATTATATAAGAACGCAATGGATGTATAATTGTTCTCGAGTTGAATGTGACTTAACCTACATATTATGTATGATCATTCTCAGCAACTTCTTCACTTACCATTCATAGGGGTTCCACTTCTGTTGTTAATGTCACCCCCTATAGCAAAGTTTTGTGCATGTATGTCACCTAAAAACATGAGTCATGTTATTAATTTTTGAAAACACTTATTTTACTTGTCTAGATTTGGAAAAAATAACAGAAAGTAAAGCATGAATATTTCCACAAAAACTCACCAAGGATTTCGATATGTGGCGGTGCGCTAGTCTTTTGCCAAGAATAATTGAATGTTTGGTTGTCATCCACAACTATGTCATTCTTTCGAAGACGACATTCCATTCCTATTGAAAAATGATCTTGCTCTCTGTCACAAGTGAGGCGAAAATAATATATTTCGGGATCTATAAACCTAGTGAAATTTTCGTCAATTTTGAAAGAGCAAGAGCCATTGTTTGCGAAAATGTAGCCCTGATCCAGGCAAGTTATTTCAGCTTTAATATTATCGTTAATTTTTACGGATTGGGTATTGAATTCTATTTCATAAGTCAATCCACGGCGTTCTAAACGACGGAAAATTTCATCTTCAACAATTTGGTTTTGCAAGAAGAAGACGAGGGCAAAAGTTGGTGTGGTGCGCTTTGATGAAATAAAACCTTTCATTCTATACATCTCACTACCACGAGATTTTTCTGGTAAGCCGACAATAATTGGGCTAAAGTCATTGCAGTCAAACTGAAACTCAGTTTCCTCAGTAAATGACAGAGTGTTAATCACTTCCCATTGTGATTCACCATATGGTAGATGAAGAACATCGACCGTTGTACTTCTTGATTCTTTTGATCCATCATTCATGCACCATGATACGATGCGAACGGTTGCCGGATGGAGAAGAACATTTTCCGTTTTGACATATAACATTGGTGTAATTCCGATGTACCCTTTTGGCCATTTGGAACTATCGATTTCCAATTTTACCAAAACCGAAGTGGTTGTGTTAAATGTTCCAGGGTGGAAGGTGAGAATATTGTTGGCAATTCGAATTTCTTTCCCTTTTTCACTAACCTCATGTTGCTCTGTTCTTGACACCACAAAATGTTCACCCGAACCCGCCAATGCTGAGTAAGAATATTAAGCATGACAGTAAGTTTAATTGAATTTTTTTTAAGTGCCAGGAGTTGAATGCGCAATTGCAATCAGCGATAGCTGATAGGTTATACATTATGCACAATCGTCAAGGAAATGCAATAACGTGTTATGCACAAATTGAAATCTTTTGGTCAACCTTTTCGAAACATTTGTTGTTTGTGCTAATTTGTGTTTTCTTTGTATAATAAATTTTATCAATGGCCCATAAGTTGCTTGATGTTTATGTTATGCATTTTGGGATGACACAAATTTCAATTATTGAAAAGATTTTGAAACATTGAAATTTCTGATAAACTATAAACTCTTCAACGAGCACATTCTTCTTTATTGATTTAAAAAGGTTATAAATTTTGTTCCAAAATTTCCTAATAAAATACATAAATATTTATCGAAATTCATATTACAAGTGCCACTGTCGCACTAATCCCAATATTCCAGAACACCTTTTGATTACACTCGTATTACTTCTTTCTCAATGTTGTATCCGATTCATTAATGTCAAAAGGGCAGGTAATGCCTTTTCTATAAATTAAAGGTAAACCCAAAATGATGCTTATATAAAAATTTTTATAAAAATTTCACACTCCTTCAGCGCACCACACATCTGTCAAATTTTAAGTTCGAAAATGATTCCATTTTAAAACAGAAAAAATTATGTACAAGGCAAACAAAACCATCGATCCCAAGTAAAAAATGTATTGGAATTCAACTAAATTTGAATAATTTTTAAGTTAAAACCTTTAAAAATTAATAGACAAAGAAACTAGACAGCAATATCAGAGAGAAACGCTCTCATGAGATGTCGTTGTCAATAATTCACAATACGAAGCCAAGAAAATTATTTTTAAACAATATTTTTGGAAATAGACATAGCAACATACCTTCAGTGGTTGGTTGCTTTTTTGCTTCTCTGGAACATAAAATTCTTTGTCCGTGTGCGCCATATTTAATTCTTGGACACTGTAAAAAAAAAATTACAATGTAAAATTTCTAATTCAATTTAACCAGCTGAAACCATTGATATTATTGTTGATATGAAATTGCTTTAAGGTTGCGTTTTGCCTCCGTTTTATTTCAGTTTTGCATTTAAGGCCAACAGAACACTGCCCATGCAGTTCTTTAATGTTTTCCAACGCAGCCGAATTGTCTGCTGTGTAAACTAATGCAGGGTGCTCGTTTCATTGCAACCTCTTGCGCTTTGTAGGCAGGAGAGTGTAGTACACTTAACTCAAGGCTATGTGGCGTGTGTTGCTGTTTTATTTAGTTTTATTAATTGAAAAGCAAAGCATTGTATCGATAAGACAGCTCCACATGTATTGTGGGTTTTATTCATTCATTATCACTGCATATTTGCAGTTGGTAATCTAGCATAACAATAAGCATAACAATTAATCTAGCATAACAATTGCTGTATATTATGCCTCCAATATTCTATCTTACTGGAACCTTAATATAATTTATGACATATCACAACTAGGGCAGGGCTAAATAAACACTCTAATCGGTGCTTGGTATTTGAATCTGATCGATTTCCTTGCAGTGTTTCTCTAGGGCTAGGGACGCTGGACAGCTTGGACGAAAAACATTCACTTTTATAGGATTCAGTTAAGAACACAAGTTGTTTCTGTAGTGTAACACTGTGGCAAGCTACTTTTTGTTTTCGAATTGTTGCTAGAAAGATTTTTTGAAAACATGAATGAAAAGTCTGTTGTGCGGCTATTTTAAGAGTAATCCAGTATCACAATACCCTTACAGTTGTATATAATTATTTAGACTAAGGACTGATGCCTGAAGGTCATAGGTCAGGACCAAATCTTTCTATTTGCTAGATAATCGATGACCTTCTTACAATTCTTATCGTTTAGTATTGGACCTTTTCCAAACAACAATTTATTAGATGACTTAGACAACAGTAACAGCGATACTGTCAGTCTGGTTGTCCGAATTGAAGTCGATTTTTTGAACAAATAGACAAATTAATTATATCAGAAACTTAAATAAAATCTTTACCAATTATTGTATGATTTGTCACAACTTTGTTGAGTTGACAGGAGCTGGGTTAAAATTGACTAAGCCAATTTATATGGTTTCAAAATCATCAATAAAACATTAGCTTGGAAGGATAAAAATGCTTAATGCAGTATTAAAGTTTGGATTTAAACATACTTCAACAAATTCAGCGATCAAATATTTGTCAGGAAACCATGGTAATATTTTGACCAAAGTACATTTTCTGCACAGTTCAGCACATTTATCCAGTTAAACAATAGCATTTTTTTATTTCATTGAAATTCACTCCGAGCAAGGCCAGAATAAGTGCCTAAAAGGAACCAACCAATCACCACATAATAGCAAAGAGCTACGAAAACATGTTGTACCAGCAACTGCACTCTAAACGAAAAGTTAAAAAATGATAGATGTTTTGAGCATCGCTCCGAGCAGATACCAATCGCTACACTTTACCATGGCGGTCCAGTTCAAGTTGGGATTGGGAGTGCAGTTACTGGTACTACATCTTTTAGTAGCTCTTTGCTATTATGTGGTGAATAGTTGGTTCCTTTCGGCACCTCTTCTGGCCTTGCTCGGAGTGAATCTCAAAAAAAAAAAATAAAATGGTGAGTGTTATCTGCCCTGAACAATGGTAAAATCATCTACCACTTCTTTGACGCAACTAATAATTCATTTTGGGGACTAAAATTGCATAAGTCAGAAAATATTACGTTTTTGTAAAAAGTCTCGCACAAAGTCTAATATATGAAGTGCGAGAAAGAGAAAAAACCTTCAGAAAATTCCGTTGCAAAGACTACTGAATAATCCTAACACAGCGTGGCGCTGTTTGTTTTGTTTTTTTATTGAAATTCACTCTGAGCAAGGGTGGAAGCAGTGCCTATAAGGAAACAACTGACGGTAAGCAAAAAGCCACCAGCAACTGAACTCTTAAGTGGATAACATTCAAACAGAACTGAATTGCTATGGTAGTATAGTGAGTGGCATCTGTCCTGGATGATGGTAATACGATCCAACTCTTTTATTTCTCCTTTATTAAATGCTTTACGACTATTCTAAAGCTATTGATCTTATATAGAAAATTGTAAAACCAAAAATTCATTTTATATATGGCGCCGCCATTCTTAGTGGATCATGGTTGATCAAACACTGCAATATAAGTAACATTTCTCTGTGGTATTTCTATAATGTAAGGTCTCACTGCTAGATTCCATTTATCTGGTATTAAAATATACTCACAGTTGAGCATAATCCATCAAGTGTATCCTGCAAAAGTTTCAGGTCATTTTCAGGCAAATCACGTCCTGTCATATCGACACATTCCGATACAATAGGTAGGATTTCAACAATAGCTTGAATCTGTGGGTCCTCACTTGTTGAATAGTCTATACCAAAATACATTACTTCTTCTCCATTCTTTATTTCTGTGACCTGTGCATGAATATACAATACAATAATGTTCATGAAATGATTCATTTGAATAGATAAGTTGATATGAAAGAGAAGAAGGCGGTCACAAATACTGGATAGATTGATATGATATAAGTCAGTGGGTAAAGGAATTAAATACAGATTATAAAAAGGATGTGAACGATCGAAAAATATTCAATATTTGTGCGAAATAAACTAGCCTGGACTTGATTTTAAAAAACCACTGCAGCTTAACTTGGTATTAACATAATATAGATATCCAGAATTAAAACATAAAACCTCACAATACGAGATTTGTTAGCACTAATGTTGATCTGAACACCTTAAAACCACATGAGTAAAACAGAGTGGCATAACTTGATTTCCTTTGGCCGACAAAATTAAGCAAGTTTAAAATTTCCATATTTAGGAGCTAGGCATATGTGACAAACTCGCTACAGCCATCAAGAGACAGTAAGTCTCAAGTAGCGGAGGCCACCATTTCCATTCGTATATCTTTACCGCGATCTATCATATTTTTCTGTTCATTGCTATAATGATAAAAATGCAGTTGAGACATGAAATCACTTCTCGACACATACAAGGTGCATTTATTCTGGGGGAATGCGGCGTATGATGTATTGCAAACATACAGCAACAGCACCAGCCGGCCATATGATAAGTCCCGCATTCTATGGATTATGACACTTATTTCTACACTAGTGTTTGTACACGTGCAAACAGACTTCACTGTAACGTTGACGTAGGCAATTTTATCTGCCGTTTCGTTACGCCGAGACACCCATTTACCACCGAACACCTTTTTATCCATAAAATCATTTATTTCATGCTCATGATAATGTCATTTAGTATTTCCATATTTTGGAAAGGTAACCTATGAAAAGCATATAGTGTTGATGACAATTCTGATTAAACTCTAAAAACAAAGAACTTCAATTTCTGAGCAACTTTATTTTTGAATGATACTACTAAAATTAAATACCAAATTCGACTATCAAAATCAGATGATAGTATGTGACTATACCAAGTCGTTTTGATCAAAGACCTCTCACATAACAACTCTTCACATCATAAGAAATTCTGTTCCTCCAAACACAAGTCACAGATGGACAGATTTGTTCTATTCGGTCATCAATGTGAGACTCAGATAGTGAATATATTATATACCGGCACACACAAAACCACAATGAAGAATAAAATCGAATTGGTTCCCTACTACGCTATGTGCAGATGGAAATATGCGCTGTATATCTGTGTAATATGCAATGCAGATGAGTTTGAAAACTTTTTAAATGCGTTAAAACACATGGAAGGTTTTAGTGAAAATTCTAATATTCTGAACAAATTGGTTTATAAATGATCACAATTGAGTCGAGTATTTGTTGTAAACAAGTAATGTTTTTAATTGAAGACCTGTCAAATAATCATTCAACATTCCTGGACCAAGCAAAATTTATATCTGGACCAGTAAAAATACAACAAATACTCAGTACGTGCTGTTGCCAGAGATAAATATTTTCATCACAGAGACGAAATTTTCAATCGGCCAAGCTTGAGATGTAACAAGGCAATACAACGTTTGTAAAAATACAGGATTTGCTCAAGACAAATTATTAAATGGTTATTCGCATGAGGATTGGTTACCCTGTAATATCATACAACTTCCTCAGTGAAAGTAACCAGTATATAGTCAAATAAAAGGGCAAGAAAAGCCTGTTCTGTCCTAGGTCGGGAAAGTTGGATAGACCCGAAAATCTGGATTTAGGAATATTACACAATCTTAAGACCATTACCAACCTTAAAATCACCAACCGCATTCCTGAAACTTCTTCCTTCTTCTGCTTTCAGTTCACAACCAGTGATCCCTATCCCCTTCACGCCATGATTTGCCATCAGAATTCCAAGAACATCCATCTCTTCAGTATCGAGATGGTTGTCAGACACATCAAGAAGATCCAGCTGAAACAACGAAGTTCGATTAGGAATATCAGAAATACTATTTTGTTTATCCTGATAGAGAATTACATCTCATAACGGTTAAAAAAAATTGTGCTATTTTGCGTCATTGATTGGGACCAGATATCCATTTGAGAACAAATGTTTTATGTCGTATTTAATTGTTCAAAATCATATATTTTCCAAATCATTTATTCATTCTGTCAAGCAATGTTTTTACCTTTGACCCTTTCTCGTTAAATCAAAAATCTTTATGTCAGTTTGCTGCATGTGACGGATGAATGCACATGCCGTGTTCTTGTTAATGTAGCCAAAAAATAAAATAAAAAAACCCACAGAATGAACATTTCTTTTACTCAAATTGAATAAAATGTAAAACTTAAACACATTGTCATTTTACTAATATTACCAATTATTTTTTCACTTTTCGACCCTCTTAATTTCTTTCATTAACCTTGTCACCATTTTAAAAGGCCCTGAGAAGGTTTTATCACAAATGCTCTCTGCTCTCAACTTGTTTAATGGTATTATAGTGATTAACTTTTGTTGCCAATTTCAGCTCTACTTTATCCGTCTTTTATCTCTCTCAAATTTGTCTTCTACTAGTTGTCGTTGTAGTCAGGTGATTTTCCACATGTTACTTTTCAATTGTGATTATGATGTGCATGCAATGTCTTTTTTCTAGTTTTGTTTTATATATGTCATAGTTTCAACTTTTTCAACACAGCAACAAGAAAAGCTGCGAGTAATTGACAATTTGGCGCTGTACTAAGATTAGTAATGTTTTTCATTTGAAAACTCGTTGGATTTTCCATATGTTTTGATATTCTGATTATATGTTATAGTGTACTCTTCACTTGACTTTATTGAAAACTGCTACCTGTTATTTCAGACTGCTCTTAGACATGAACTCCGGGGAGTCAATTTACACATAAAATAAGATAACAGGTTGCCCATAACATTTTTTTATATTAAAATTTCTTCAAAATCATATAAGAACATTATAAACTCATCCATCTACATTTTAGTTTTGTGCTCTTTGTGGCAACAATTTCAATTTATTCAGTTGCTATTCTTTTGAAAAACTCTGCTAAAGAATCCCTTTGTATCTTTTTCATATCCACTACACCACTATTTCACGGCACTACTGATTATAATGCCCAATTTTGGAGTTCTCATAATTGACCAGACAAAAATACATCAACGCACAAATAGTCAAATATTTGTTTAAAAAATAGCCTACATTTAAGAAGACATGTTTTGAACGATATATTTCTAGAAAAATATTTCTCTCAGGTTGTTATATTCATTTTTCCGCCGAATATGTTTCAGCTCTATCTACACATTTGATTTTTTGCTGGAACTTGAACCAAATACATCAGGAATCAGGTTGATCAAACAACCTTTTGGACGAAATTCATTCCGAAAAGTTTCACTAATGTGGCTATGGTTTTGAGATAATATATAGTCAAGTCAAAATACTGCCAAGAGTCCCAAAATCGCGGGAAAATGGACTGGAGTTGATTTTTGCATATCTCTTACAACAGTGGTCCCCAACCCCCCGTCCGCAGACCGGTACCGGTTCGTGGGTCAGTTGGTGCCAGTCCACACAAGAAACTGTTAAATAGTGTGGGAACCCCTGTTATCACATCATAACCTTGGTTTATTACATCACGATCCCTTGTTTTGCTGAAGTTCTTGAATTGTTATTTTGAACGTATCAGCTAGTTTTTCTAATTTAGTATCCCTTGCCCATTCTAGCAGCCCGATGCCTTTTAACGGGGAGAGTAAGCTTGTAACATTCAGTTTTTTGTATGCGCTCAAACTTTTATTTTCAAAGGCTGGGGTTTATAGCCAGTATTCAGAGTGTTTTTGCTGAGGTTCAGGTTTTTCGACTTTGCTAGTGTTGCGCTTTGGCCTGATCTTGAACCTGGACATTTACGCAGAGCTCAGTTTTATGTTTCTTAGCAGTACAGTTTTTTATTCTCATTTTAGCTATTTTTCTTGGTGAGGCTATATTTCATTAAATCTTTATAACAGTGAGTTACTCGAGTGTTAAAATTTATCAGTACCAAACAGACATCGTTAGAAAGCTTCCTTACGAGTAAAAGCCTGTTACCATTTCCGACATCCTATATGTGTGAAGCGGAATAACCTGGAGGTAAGCGAGACACTTTGAGTGTCATTATCTCCTATTATCCCTAGATGGAACCGTCTCGTTGCAGAGAAACAACCTCAGGGTTCTCATTGATTAAACGATGGATTGAAAATTTTGCAAATTTAAATGACTTAATATTCGTTTATGATTCAAATAATTTTATTTTGAATGCAGGTTCAAATTAGAGTAAATTGAAAACAATCTGCGTCTCCCACTCTCTTTTGGTGGGCCACGGCAGAATTATCAAACGTTTGACCGGTCCGCGGAGACAAAAAGGTTGGGGGCCACTTTCTTACAACATACCAAAAGTTTACTAAAAATCGGGCTTACGGAAACTCCCCAAAGTGATGACGTCATAACAGGAGAGAAAACTACTTTTAAAAGTCGCAAATTTCGTGATATAGAGCATTTGCAAAGCTGGCCAAGAGCTTGTATGTTGCCTAAATATGCTTTGACTGCATGATGTTACACTAAAACGCATTTTATGTTTACCAAGTAGCAGATTAATTGTTTTCATTTTTTTATATGCTGATCCCAGCTGTGAGTTTAGTCATTCAGGTCGATTTTTAAGCTGATTTTTACTCCGGTCAGCGATTTATGTTAGTTAGAAGCCTGGAATTGAGAATCATGAACATTTTCACAAATTTTTCAATCTGCGTATTTACTGCTTTCAAGATTGATGTTGACAATTTTGATAACTAAAAAATATGGCAAAATCAATATGGTATATCAGATGATGTATAACCGTATAAATTTGATTTCTGTAACGACCATCGGTTCGGAACATTGAATTTCAATTTCCAAATTTTTAACTTCAACTGCAAAAAATCTTAATCAAATACACTGGATAGGAATTGTAACTTGGTATGAAACAATGGTATATACTGATACCAATAGGTTTCTGTAACTAATAGACCAATTATTCGTTTATCATTTCTGACTATTCCACTTGGCCAAACAAACCAATAGTATTGTTCAATTTAAAGTTTTGACGTATAATGAAATATGATTAGCTGGATAAAACTTTTACATCCATAATTCTCAACAGTATTGCACGAATTTCCAAATATAAATTTAAAGGTTTGACACACAATTTTCTATTTATTACTGGTCTCCGAATGACCACAAATTGAGAATAATTAGATGGCATCAGCCTTATCCATCCGAGATTTCCTCTTTAGCCCCGAAAAAGTACTTAAATGAAGTACGCGATTGGTAGCCGACTCTTATCCATTTACAGTTGAGACTATGCATTACAAAAAAGACACAAAAAGTTTTTTCTAAAACATTCAAACTATTGAACTCTCTCGTCACGAAACTGGTTTACAATTTGTATCTCATTGAACAACTTTAGGACCAGTGCACAAATACTCTTACAATGTAGCTCTTCAGCGGTAGAATATACACATATGAATTCTCACTTTTCGCGAATTGAAAATAATTCATAGTCAAATTCATTATAAAAAAAATACTATTGTCAATGCTTCCCGGTCACAATTCACAATTGCCATGAATGTTTTTGTTAAATTCGACTTTTGTCTATTATTTTTTTTTATTGCAACAAACTTGTTAGCGGAAGTTGGCAAATCCGAATCAAGTGGAAACCAAGCCTTATTTGGACTTTTTTAGATTTTGGTTTTGAATAGAATTCTATATAAGCAACAAATCTATCTATTTATTGCTACAAATTCACCAATAATGTTATAAACAAACTGTAAAATGCAATAAACTTCCCACTAACATTCAATTTAAAGGAACAAAACCAATTTTATTTGTTTGTTTTTGCCGTTGAAATATAAAAATTCGTCTTCATTAGCAAGTTATTGTTCCTATGACCGATTTGAATAATGTGAGATTTCACTCAAATTCCCTGAACTGGTTTGTTTAGCTCTACTGACAGCCATTGAAATTAAAAAGTCCAATGACTGGAATAGATGATAAATCGTGCAGTATTAAATATTTTAGATGGCTGCATACATAGGACTGATGGCTGAAACTGACTGAATCAGGATATGTCAGGCAAGATTATAATAATTTTGGAGACCTGGCATTCGCTTTTTCTGAATAATGAAAGGTAAAAAACTTCAAGAATTGTGGGTCAAAAACGCGCAAAAATAATTCGCTGAAATTCCGGAAGAGCCTAGGCCAGGCCAAATAAAAGGTTGAATTGACCGACCAATTCGGCTACCAACGCGAAATTTTTTACAAATAAGATCTGAAAATCAATGTGCGGCGTAAGCGTGAAAAATCTGTGACTATTAACAAAAGTTGTATTTTTTAAACTGGTAAGGAGCACTTACTGATAGCAGCATCTTATGTTTTCGTCATAATCAACAGATTTGCGATTTTTTGTAGTGTAGAATATTTAATACTTGAATATTTTCCCCCCCTCAAGTGATATTGAAAGGGCTGCACTAAATGTGTTTAAGAAAAGTGAAAGTTTAATTTGAAGAATAATTTGACAATTTAAAATTATGGATTGGATAACTGAACCATTATTCAATGTCCATCTCTGTAAAAAAGGTATTCAACTGCTATAATTTTCGGAATTGATACTTTATTGCGAGTGTAAAATTGTGCAACATGTTGATAAATCAACGACAGGACATGGTATTTCTCATTTTTTAAAAATACCATTTTTCATTCAAATCTTTGAGATATACTAATAATATCACATATTAAACTACATGGTTAAGGGAATTGCTTTAGAAAAGAATTAAGATAAATCATTGCCTAGTTAGATAAGACTTTTTAATCAAGTGCTCCCGCAATTGACCCAAAATATTCCAAGATTTGGAGAAATCACTACTTTGTTGCTTACTTAGCAAAGTTGTCTCATGTAGAGGCACTTTTAAAATAGTAGAAGAAACGATGTTCGGCTTTTTTAATGCTGATGTAATTTTTCTGGTTAGAACGTGAATATGCAAGTATTATATATTTCACGTCACTATACAAAGAGAAGTCATCCTTGAACCACTTTTCACTTATTGGTGGTCTTTGGTCTTGAGTTGGTATAAAGCATCAATCATCGGTATTCATCAATTTTGACATTTCCATTTGACCTAGACCTTAGAAACGGCTACTGAAAATCCCTTGACAAAGCTTGACACCCATACGGATAATGCCAGACAGTTTGCCGGTTTGATCAAGAAGTGGATAGAAGTGCGGCCAAAGTCATCCAAGACAGCGATGATAACAGAGCATGCGCGAGTGTATAACTTTTATGCTACCCGTTGTAGTGACAATAATGCACAATCTTTAAGATTTAGGTTGCAGCACATGCTAACCTCTAACAAGCCATCGAAAAACCACGAAAAGACCCACTAGCCCAGCATTCAAGGCCGCAAAACCTAATTTATACATAGATTATGATGTCATCATTTTGGGAAGGTTTCGCAAGTCCGATTTTGGTGAACTTTTGATATTTTGAAAATCTAACTATTGGCTACATATTTTGTAGAAATCAGCTTTAGACCATTTTTAGGATCGATATGTAGTTTTACTGGACTGAGACTGTTTTTACACTATACAGAGGACAGAAAAGTTATGAAAATTGCCCATCTAAAAAAAAATGATGTTATCTGGGATATTAAAATTTATAAGTTTAATCTCAAGAAAGTGCGGTACTGCAAAATTAGTCTTTTACAAATACAATACGTTGTTTAGCAGTTGCTGTTTCATATTTTTTTTCGATGTTTCCATTATATTTTTTTCAAACTTAGCACTTTTAATCATCAGGGATAATTTTATTTAGGAATGATTTACCGGCATCATGAAATATACGGTACGAAAGAATTATGTTGCACAATTATATTTCCAATTACCTGACTTGTCTCAAATGTTAGAATTGAATTGGTGTTATTCATGTGAAATCAAATTGCTCACCTTTGAACCATAAAGTCCATTGTCCAACGCTCGAAGTAAAGTAGCAGTTAGTTGGCAATGCACTAGAACAAGAATATGCAGAGCGGAGCTTGCTGCAGTATTCCCAATGCTTGTGAGACAAAGAGTTTGCATGGCTTCATTATAACTTACATCAAGTAGATTCATCTGGAAATAAATATCAAATATTTCAACTTCAAAAAAAAAAAAAAAATACAAATAAAATTGAGCATAAAAATAGGAGATCATCATGTTTAAAAAATCATTCATATAATTCTGGAGTTCCTGTTAACTGTAGACTACATTTGAATAGACATGTTGAAAATACTGAAAATACATGTCTAAACTGTCCCAATTCCATTATCATCTCTAAACTGACAAATTGTTTTAAGGCAGAGCAATCTTTGGATTGAATTCATATCGGTAATAGAGAAACTGCATTTTAGGGAAACGCCATTAAAATGATCATCCTTTAAATTGATTAACAGTCACAAAATTCTTGCAGAAGTTCATTTGTGTGAAACACGACTTGAATCTCTCACATAAATAGTCAGGCTGATCCATTAACATTATGGCGTACAAGAAAGATAAGTAGTCAACGATCACTCTAATTAGTCTTGACACAGAAAAACACTCTGCTGTGTATGATGACGATTGGCAAAAGGAGTTTATTGCTCTGACATCCCCTATTTCAGATTTCATATAGTAAACTCAGTAAAAAAAAATGGTAACTCAGTAAAAAGTAGAACTGTGTTTCAGTACACGGGGCGACTTCTGTGTGATCAGTGGCAGTATACTATAATATTACCAGCATATGATTAAAAGTCCAATGTCAACGAAATTTGCAAAGAGAGCACAATCTAAACCCTGAAGCCAAATATTTAATTCGGACCTTGAAATAGAAATTTACCTTTGTGATTTAGGTCTTGAAATACTTCCTACTTGATACAAAAAGTCATATATACGCATTGTAAAGTAGTTTATGTCTGATAAAGTCGAAGACATTACATTACTTGAAGCAGATATTTGAATAAGCTACTAATTGTGGTGACCCAATTGCCGAATTAAGATTTTTATTGTCCAATTATGTGGTAATTATAAACAGCTCAAACATGGAAAATTCATTTCAACACATTTATATGTACTTAATTTCAGGTTTCTTAATAAATTTATCAAGGCCAATATGGCAAGGAAATGTACCAGGATATTGATTTTTTTCGTTTCGCCGATAAAAAAATGCTCAAAGGCTGTGATGTTTTATTCAACCTCCAATTGAAAAATTAACTACACCAGAGCATGTTCAAAGCTATGCAAAATTTGGATGAACCCATTATCGGGTAAAGAAGCTTGTTCAAAGTTTTTTCTAAAAAAATTTTACATTGGTTAAATTATTTTCTTATTATTAATTGCTAACTGAGTAACAAAACATTTGAAATGTTACTGGTTCATCCCAGAAGCAGCTCCAAGTTGAGATATTTCCTAAAACTTAATGTCTCATTTTGCCAAATTTCCAAAATATGTCTTTAAGGCGACAAATGCTCTAATGCAACAGCGAATTTAACACAAACAGAATAAAATATAAAATGAGGCAGGCTGGATAGCAGAGCAGAATCCCAACATTATCTCGGCCGATTGACAGCAACTGTCTACATTCAACTTATGAAGTGCATGTGATGTCATAATCCATGTTGTTTTAATTTTTCATCACAATAGCCCTGTAGGTACGGGCTTTAAAATATTCCTAATGTATTTCCTGCGTGTCATTAGAAGCGACTAAAGGGCAGAAAAGAGGTGATGGATGGGTATTACCATCGTCCAGGGCAGATACCGCTCACTGCACTTTACCATGGTGGTTCAGTTACGTTTGCGATGTTTTCCACTTCGAGTGCAGTTGCTGCTACTACGTCTTTTAGTAGCACTCTGCTATTAAGTGGCCGTTAAATGGTTTATTTTGGGCTCTGCCTCCGGCCTTGCTCAGAGTGAATTTCAGTGAAAAAAATTACTAAAGAATTTCTACATATTTGGAATATTCACAAATACAATTAAATTAATTCCTTCATCAAATAATACGTAATCATTGCATTTTCTGCATCATTTTCTGGCAATAAGAAGTGATACAGTTTTGATTCGGAATTTGCGTTTTACCCTGGGCCCTTGGGTGTTGTTTTCGGCAGCATATTTTTAATCCTGGTTTATACCAAAGTACCCAAGAACTATTTTATGAAAAATGATTAATGGTCATCGTCCTTCATAATCCAGGACACCCAAATTCTCCGAGCAATATAAATATTTAAGATGCATTGATAAAAATTGCTCATTTAATAAAGTAACAACGGGCGCTGTTTGTGGATCCATCAACTATTGGTATAATTGATCATTTTCTTCCGGTGTGTAGTGTTTTTTTTAACTTCGAATGTTACCGCTGTGGATGTCCAAGGCCCGCCACAATTTTCAACAACACAATCATAAACTTCTTCAACCTATTACTGAGTTTATGTGTTTTCATATTTAAAAACATAAACTCTGTTAATTGATATGATTAATTATTTTATACAACTTTTTCTTCCGTTTATTGCTAAATCTCACGACGTTTTGTTTAATGTCGGAAAATTCATTTGTATGGTGTCTGAGTTTGAGAAATGGATATTGGATGCCAACAAACTCCGAAATTATAATATGAAATATGTTGATTCTGTGAAATACCTTGATGTCTTATTAGGCATTGATCTCTATGGCTCGTATGACATTGCCCGATAGACCAGATCTATGTACGCAACGCCGTTATCTGTATTATTTGACCAAGTGTCAAATAACATTACACATATGAAGCGTTACATCGGTGACACTGCTTCACACGTTCAAACGAATCCAAATATACATTCATTTCATGTCTAATTAGGACGGATGTACTATTTCGAACAAAATTCATTCAAATCTAGGTTGGAGTTTAAAATCTACCAAATAGGTCTATATTCAACAGCATCTGGAAAACCTAAATCAATCTTTTGTGCCTTGTCTCTCTGTATTATGGTCTTATTGGTACTTCGGGAAATACCGAACTTTTTACTTACCATAATTGTATTTAATCAACACCAATAACGGTCAGTATCATTGTATTTATGTTGCATTTGCTCCTTAGTGTATTGTGATTATTAGAAGAGTTTTAGAAAAGGACATCAAATCAATCACTCATACAACCAACTCATCAACAACCTTCAAGAAATGTTCATCGAATCAGACATTCATCGATTGATCCCACCAATGCAACTATAGAAACCAGACCACCGGAAAAAGAACTGAAAACTGTAACCAACGTCTCAAATTACCAACGCCCGAGTTTTACATTCGTGTCTACCAATATTAAGCAACGCCTTTCAATAGTTTTTGTTCAACGAACACTTATTTTTTTTCAGGAAACAACACCCGAATTCTCACAATTTGTGTTTCCCATCCATGGGATTACTGCCTTGTCGCGGCGGATGGGCTTATTACCTTTGTAATCTGTAGCGCTATACTGACTGGAGATATTCTCTTTTGGCAGGGTCACCCTTATCAGGAAGTTCTACAGACAGAAGGTAAACCAAACGTAATCCCAATCTCATGAAGTGGTAGAGTCATACTCTCGTCCAGGGTAGATACCACTCACTGCATTCAACGATGGCAGTTCAGTTCCTTTGGAATGTTTCCTGCTCAGCGTGCAGTTGCTGGTTTTTTCACATAATATGACGCGTCCGAATAAAGCCAATGGCCACCAGTCCCGTGCACCCCGTAATAGGGGAGGGGGTGCTAAGAATCTCACGGTCAACAATTTTTCAATTTGTTTTTCTAACGTTCGTGGGTTGAGAGGAAACTTCGTTTCTGTGGAATCATTCCTTGCGAGGAATAGTCCAGATGTCTTTGCACTCTGCGAGACCAACCATAATCTCATCTTCTGATTTCGGGGTCGAGGGTTATTTGCCGCTCATACGCAAGGATTCTCCAAAGCATATGCACGGACTAGCTGTCTACGTTCGTAGCAATCTGCCTGTAGCTCGTGCATTTGCTTTTAAGTCCACATCACTTCCGTATCTGTGCCTACGCATGTCGCTTCTGACATTGACATCATTTCTATTCTTCGTATACCGATCCCCCTCAACCCAAGATTGTTCTGTCCTGGATGACATCTCTTTGCAGATGGACAAGATTTTGATGTCTTGTCCATCTGCCAAATTTTGCATAATGGGAGATTTTAATGCCCATCACGATACCTGGTTGAATTCAGCTGCAACTGACCTGGCCGGAATTAAAACTCATAATTTCGCCATCACTGAGTCTCTGACACAGGTGGTGGATTTTATGACTAGGATCCCCGATAACCCAGCTCACGCTTCTTCCCGACTGGATCTTTGTTTTGTCTCAGATCCAGGTGATGTATTCTCCCTGGTTCCCCAGCCCCCACTTGGTACTTCAGACCACGTCATTTTGCAGCTGAGATTAAAAAATTCGACTCTCATAAGTAAAGAGTCTCCTTTTCACCGCATTTCTTATAACTACAAGGGCGGTGACTTGGACTCTTTTCGGGACTTCGTCCGCGATGTGCCGTGGAATGATGTTTTCTTGTTGCCTGCTAATGAGTGTGCGGTGGAAATCGCAGAGTGGATACGCCTTGGAATTGATGAATTCATTCTTCACCGAAGATTCCAGGTGAAGCCCCACTCTGCCCCATGGTTTTTACCCGAATGCTCGGCGGTAATAGCGACGAGAAATCATCATTTCCACCGCTATCGTTGACATCCCAACGTCAATAATAGACGACTTCACAGAAAGGCTAGAAATAATTGTGGAAGAATTTTCAGAATTGCTAGAACTCGATACATGGAATCCACCAAATCCAAAATTTCACAACAAAAATTGGGTTCCAAAGATTTTTGGAAAATAATAAATAATGTAATGAACAGGGGTAAATCTAGTATCCCTCCTCTTTTAAATGGCCCTGAAATTTTGTGTTCTTCCAGAGACAAGGCGGAGTTGTTTGCCAGGATGTTCTCTAATAACTGCAACCTTGGTTCGGTTTCTGGTACCTCACCACCTAATTTTCCAAATCGAACCGACGTTACATTGGAGAGCATGTCAGTAACTCCGTTACTTGTCTCTAGAATGATTGCCAAACTCGATTCGAACATATCTCCTGGTCGTGACTGCATTCCATCTGTGATTCTGAAGATTCTTTCACCTGAGTTGTCCTCTATTATGGCCAAACTTTTTAATAAATGCTTAAAAGAATGTACCTTCCCAAATACATGGAAATGTGCAACGATTGTGCCGGCATTCAAAAATTGTGGCGACCGAACTGATCCTAATAAATATCGTCCAATTAGTCTCTTACCAATTATAAGTAAAATTTTTGAATCAATTATTAATAATAAAATTTCTGGACACCTGGAGTCGCTTTGTCTCCTCACGGAAATGCAGTATGGTTTTCGCCGTTCTCGCTCAACTGCTGACTTGTTGACAGTAATAACTGAACAAATATTTCGTGCCCTTGATCGTTGTGGGGAGGCAAAGTCGGTTGCTCTAGATATTTCTAAAGCATTTGACAGAGTTTGGCACCAAGGTCTGTTGCAGAAAATTCAATCGTATGGGATTTCTGGACAAGTTTTTTCAATTGTCAAATCTTTCGCTTTGTCTCCTCACGGAAATGCAGTATGGTTTTCGTCGTTCTCGCTCAACTGCTGACTTGTTGACAGTAATAACTGAACAAATATTTCGTGCCCTTGATCGTTGTGGGGAGGCAAAGTCGGTTGCTCTAGATATTTCTAAAGCATTTGACAGAGTTTGGCACCAAGGTCTGTTGTAGAAAATTCAATCGTATGGGATTCCTGGACAAGTTTTTTCAATTGTCAAATCTTTCTTATCCAATCGTAAGATTAATGTTGTTTTGGACGGACAACGTTCAGGTAATTATTCAATTTCATCCGGTGTCCCTCAGGGGTCAATCCTTGGTCCAACTTTGTTCTTGATATATATTAATGACCTGCCCGATAATTTGATATGTGATTTGGTAATTTACGCTGATAATACAACTCTATATTCTTGTCTCAATGAAAAATCCCTCCCGGAACAACGTCTAGCTCTGGCAAAATCACTTGAGTGGCAGGTAACTCTTAACTCAGAGAAGACTAAAGTTTTATCAAGTAATCGTTACACTAATACGAATGCAACCCAAATTTCATTATCTGGTACTGTTCTGGAGGAATCCTTAAATATTCGTCTTGTTGGACTCACACTGTCTAAGGACATGAGTTGGAATGAATATGTCACCAGTATTGCTAAACAAGCCTCGATGAAAGTCGGTTCTCTATATCGAGCTCGCCATTATCTCACTCCCGAAATCATTCTCCATTTGTACAAATCAGTGATTCGACCCTGTATGGAGTATTGCTGTCACATTTGGAGCAGTGCCGCTGTCACTGTTCTTAGCATGCTCGATCGTATTCAAAGGCGTGTGGTCAATATGATTGGTCCTAAACTTTCCTGCAGTCTGCAAAGTTTGACACACCGCCGCAACGTTGCCTCACTATGTTTATTTTACAGATATTATAATGGCTTTGTTCAAAGAAGCTTTCTGCTCTCGTTCCTCAGAACAAAATTTTTAATCGATCAACACGATTGGCTACCAATTCGCACCTATTCACTGTGGAGGTTCCACAATGTCACAAACAGTTTTATGCAAGAAGCTTTTTTCCAAGAATATCAAAACTTTGGAATTCCTTGCCTTCTTACTGTTTTCCTGATCGTGTTGATCCACAAGGCTTTAAAACTCGCGTTAATAGACATCTGTCAGGGATGGGGGTTCTTTAGTTCTTGCTCCTGCATTTTATGTAGCTCTTTGCACTTTAGTGGCTGCAGGAAAATTTTCAAGTTTGATTCTTCTTCTGTGTCCTTGCTCTGAGCGAATTTCAATAAAAAAAAAAAAATCTTACTACAATATTTTAACTTCTGAAGACAGGTTGTGAACATTGCCATTTTCAATCCTCTGTACGCTACAATCATCTGAATATGAAATTAATAAGTCGAATGGAACTAGTACTTCTGCGGCGTACTCAATGATATGGAATAAATGCACAACTCATTCTTGCCCGAAGAAGAAGTCTACCGAAATGCCTTAGTGCACGTATATAGGAATAACACCACGCACCTATAGGAGTCGAATTTCCTCAACTATCAGTAAGTGTTCATTCGTGGACCGCATGTGGTCTTGTGGCCCCGAAGTGTCGTGGTAAACAAGTGTTCCGTATACGAAACGAATTCATCATTATACCGATAAACTGTAATCTATTGAGCGATTCGAAGCTGGCTTACACATCGCTACACCAGGCAGGAGCAAGCCACATCCTATCATCTTATCAATACAAGACTTGGATGATAAATTCAACGAAGAAATTGCATTACAAGATGACAAAAAAACAATACCTCGAGTGCCAACTCGAATGTCAACCAACTCTGACATTTCAGTTACTGTCGACGGCTTTTCCTAGCAGAATCCTCTCTGCAAGTCTTGGACGTGACGTAGTAGCGTTTTCACGAGGTGACACTCTACTGCAACTGCATTGTCAGCGGATCAATGCCACTATTGTTCCCTCGCTTCTTCTTAATTCGTCCATGGTATCGTCACGACCACTCGTAAAATACAACACAACCGGCAAGAAGACTCATCTTGGCCAGATTTACCCACCTAATATTGTCTTCGAAGGAACGAAGCATAAAAAACATCGAAAATCTAGTGGAATACCTACTTATCGCATCAACTTTAAATGCTATCAGCGCATGAACTACTCGCTCGCAAATATGGATGCCAACATCCAAACTGAGCACCCTTCTCTGCAAACACTCAGGACCGAAGCTACATCTGTGGATTACTAGACCCTTGCTGCTAAATATTTTTCTAGTGATGAAGAAAATGACTTCACCGATTGGAATGATCTTTTACTATCTGTTTCGAGAGCAACTGAACTCACTGAAAGTTTCAAAATGTTTGTAGGCGAAATGTCGGGAGAAGATACGAAGGAAACTTTCGATCCTCAAAAACCTCTCACATTGATTCGAAAGACTGTTGAAAATAGATTTTGGTCGATAATCTCAGCTATCGAATCTCCATTTTGGACAATACTTATCGCCATCTCAATTTTTTTTATCAATATTCTGGGGATTATATCATACATTTACGGCACTTCCTCGAAACATGCCAAAAGCATATCATTTTCTCAACACCTATTATCATGCTCAAATAAGCCCTAAATCAAAGATAACACAAAGCGCATCAGAAACTGAGAACAATACAAGCATGGCTACTAATCCAGACTAAACGACAGCTGTAATGTTAATTCGTATTTTCTCTGAACCTCGAAACATGACACCCGAAGAAACTGTCGAAACTGCTATAAATTCAACAATGCCTTCGACAGTAACGGCTCATTCAAACGCCTCGACAAACACAGAAATCCCAACAATATTGTCTCAAAAATGTTGTAAAATCAAAGTTGTGCCACATACTGGAAAACATACTTGAACATTATAAGGACTGGACTTTATGGACTGTGATCCAAAAACAACATTATGTTGTCGCGCAAACGTCACGTAAACCAGAGTTAAAAAGCAAGTTCGAACCAGGTATTGACTCAAATGCTGTATTTATTTCAATTTGGTGTTACTGTCTAACTAAAAAAAAAAAACTTGCTTTTCAATTCGGGTATCGCTTACAGATTTACAATTGTTTTATGCATTAATCAGTTATACATTTTATTCAGTTTTTTCCCTATTTAACACTGTACGTCATTTAGTGACCATTTCTTTATATATATGTACATGCCCGATACATGTCTGATTAAAACCTACACTTCAAGCAGGTAAACAATTCAATTTTAAGCCAAGCAAATGAATTTACTTAGGTAATCTCCAATTAAACGGGAAGAATTCCAGCTACCTTGCCACCCAGACACCCGAATAAATTGGATTCTATCAAAAGAAAGGACTATATTTCATTATTTATTTTCTTTTAAAATATTAAAATTCAAGAAAAAAATATTAGTAATGACATGCAATATCAGTGTAGATGATTTGAACTATTTTTTTTATCTGGAGAAAGCAGTGTGAATGTTTTTGATACCCGAAAACAATATTCTATCACTATTTTTCAAATACTAAAATTAGATTATGACGTTCTGACTTGACAATAGCTTAAAAAAGATATATTTACTCGTCTTATTTCAATTGTCTTCATTTTTGTTGTGTGTCCATTTTTTTTATTTTCAGACTTCCCTATGACAAATACATTTGTATGTAGGATTACTGTAGCCAAAGCAACTGTACCCTAAGTGGATAACATAGCAGTGTATAGAAGCAAGAATGAGCCATTAATGATGGTCGCTACATCATATATCATTATCAAGCATGATCCATTGGAATATTCTCTCAAATATTTCTCGTGCGACACTAGAGCAATTCTCGCGATCACACAATGATATGACATGAATTTTTAGTATTACAATTCCCTGTTGAATAGGTTCCTGTTGAGTAGGTAATATTTAGTCAGATTATATATTTTTAAGGAAAAAGAACTCTACTTGGTCTCTATAATCATAATATTCCTTCTAACATTGTCTATAATCAAAGAATATATTAATCCGTGGAAACCGTCTATGTCTAACGTTAAGAGTTCGTAGGGACACGTCGAACAGTCAACCCTCTCTTAGAATTAGGGAGTCAGAATAGGAAGACAATTAGAGATAGTGGCGCAAAGTCAGTAACAATCTACAGTATCAAAAGTACTACAGTGTTCAGTACCATAAGTGCTACACTACCAATTTTAGTAGCTCTTTGCTATTGAGTTGGCCGTTGGTTAGTTCCCTTTCGAAGCTGCTTCCGGCCTTGCTTGGAGTAAATTTCAATAAACAAAAAAATATTAGTATTTTATCTTAACATGTTAATGAATCCTTTGTTTATGATTGTTGATGATTTGTATCGTACTATTATTTTTATAAGAACCTGGGAGTATGGAATAAAAGTATTCATTTATCCATAAAAGTCTTGTCGAGCGGTAGAATAGTCATGGTCAGCCTCTGCTAGTTAATCACACAGACTACAGGTAAATTAATTAACTCACACTTCATTTTCTTATTGCTCCTGTCATATTTGAATGATATTTTAGAGCCTAAAAAATAATTGATTTATATTCTATTTATTTATTTGATAGGTTTATTGCGTCGCCCACTGTGTCAACGGAGGTGTCGAAATAAACTATACCCACTACTAATGTTGCCTGTTCAATCTGAATCCTTCCTTGCATATTTAAAATAAATGTCTTTCTAGCTGCAGACACGCATATTTACTAAACCAATAGTAGATCACCAATTATTTACACATTTGGCTAAATCTGCATGTATGCATTCAACTAAATCTCCACTCATACTTTTGCACATCATGTTAAAATTGAACTCGTCCTTTTCATTAAATAGAGCACATCATCCTAAATCGGCACTTGCACATTCAAAGAGCGATGACATTTAGTTTCAACTAGAGATAGCTCGATATATATCGTCAGCCGATATCATAATTTGAACAATATTAAATATCCCATGAGGGACAGTTTGATTGCACATTTGACTATTAAACTTCAATTACAGTAATCTATGTAATCATGGTAGCTGGTGAAAAATCTGAAATCAGGAAAGCTAGAAAATGGAAACACAGTCCGGGCGGGGCAGATACCACTCACAGCACTTTGTCAAGGCAGTCCAGTTCTGTTTGGGATGTTTTCTATTTAGAGTTCAGTTGCAGTAAACTTTTATATCAGCTCTTTGCTAATAGGTGGCCGTTAGCTGGTTCCTTTTAGGCACAGGTTCCGGCCTTACTCTGGGCAAATTTTAATGAAAAAAAATAACTAGCATGAGGATGGTGAAAATTTATTTTTAGGTTTGGTGAATTCGAAATACACTATCATGATAATATTTGGGGTGAAAATAAGTATATTCAACAACCCGGTGCTTCTCACACCGGGAACACTGCTATCATTCAAATTTTTTTAAAAGCGCATTCTACCATAATTGCATTACATTTTGCGAGCTAACGTGGCGACCGTGAATGAATTTTCCTGTATGATGGGGTAATTTTTTTTAAAATGAAAAAGCGGGCAGCGAGAAAAACTGGCATTTGCTCAAAAATCAGTTTTCGCAATATGTTCAAAGACTATCCACCTAAAACTAGGTGGCTACCGAGCCCTGAAGGTCAAATTTAGTAAATCGTTCATAAATGTGTCCCTGTTGGAGCTAGAGAGTTGGTTCTAGTCTCGAATGATTTTCTATTTGCTCTCATTCGACATTTTCTTCAACTTCAACCCAAACTATGGAAAATTACAAATATTTGGTTTAGGTAGTAAATATGAACTGCTATTTGTGTCGGATTGGTCAGATCTAAACCAGAACATATGGACAACAAAAAAAGTTCAAAATTCCGATGTAATTTCAGCTCAAACACTCATCGTATCATAAAAAATAGAATCAGCATGTATTCAAATTCATTCAGATCCTAAATCCAAAAGTGATATCCCTATTTTGTACCAAAGTGAAACTGGTTTACGGATGGGATGGGCAACTCACAATTCTAGAAAATTTATGATAAATCGAATATAAAATATTGAATACTATTCCTAAATTCCCGATAAAATACTGGAACACCACACAAGTCGATTCCTATTCTAGGCCATCATCTCCTGCATGGTTATTTGGCTGTTTCGCCACCAAGTAGTGAGAAAATAAATATGAAACGAATTAATTACACCTGTGCACTTATAATGACATCATAAATTGATTACAAAAACTTCTAAATCTTATTCAGACCTGTTCATCTTGCATATTAAAACTGCTTGTACTTTTTAGCATTTAAGAATTCAATTACGGTAATAAGAATTAATTAATCAAGATAACAAATTCCATTGGTCAAAAGTTATAGTCGATAGAGAATAGTGATTTAGAATCATGTGCAAACTGATACCCCTAAGTACGTGTTTCCAGCGTGTCGTTAGAGGCGACTAAAAGGAAGCAAAAAAGTGGTAGATGGTTTGGTGATCGCCCAGGGCAGATACCACTCCACGCACCTTACCAAGATGGTTCAGTTCTGTTGAGGATGTTTTTCGTTTAGAGTGCGGTTGCTGGTACTACATCTTTCAGTTGATCACTGAAGTTGATAAGCCACTCTCTGCTATTGAGTGGCTGTTGGTGATTCCCTTTTGGGAGCTGTTTCTGACCTTGCCTAGAGTGAATTTCAATAAAAAAGGGAGTTAGGATTACGCTTAAGACTACAAATTTTTTCTGACTGGTTGACAAGATAGGATCTGAGTGGAAAGCAAAAGCAACTAAAATCAGTAGAGAATAGTGTCGTGGGCGAATACAAAGCATCTAACTTTTCTTTGTTTCCTTCTAGTTATCTCTTGCAAGCGACAAGCAGGGAATATAATATGGTGGACTAATTCTATTGCTGAGACCTACAGGGTATTGGAAAATAAGTAAAAGTATACGCTTTGAGCCTCAGATCTCTAACTGTCCTGATGAAGTTTGGAATACCACAAAGGAGGATCACATGTGAGAGTTTTGCTGGTAATGCTTTATCGGTCAGGCTCTGGCCAGGTAACATGAAAATAACAGCAATGGTACTGCAGTAAGTCCAACCCAATTGCAAAGCTATTAATTAGCAGTCTGCCGTGCCGTTTATTCGATTGATGCTTACTAGAAGATTAATTGCAACTCCGATGAAGCACTGATAGATGGTAATAGAGAGGATGAGCAATTCTGTGGCAAATGCTTGACCAAAATTCAATTATTGACTGGGACAGATTTAAGAACAGAAACCGTAGTTAGATACATACAAATATGAGCCTGAAAGAAAAATTCGGTGATTCGTATAATGCTTATTGATTCGAATAATTTAGTATTCAATTCGAAGTGCCCAGCCCTAATCATCGGTAATGTTATGTGGGCGCGATGGCCTAGTGGTTAAACATGTTGGCATCGCAGGTTGAAGATCTCGGGTTCGACCCCCGGCGAGTCCGGCTCGCTTATCCATGCCCAGCACTCAACCCAGGGTGTAATAACTTGGGTAGGCTAAGCCGAACAGGAAAAGATGATATCTTTCCAGTAATTGTAACCCTGTCCGTCTATAAGTGACCGCTGCTACAGGGCCTTGGACAGGGTGATCCACTCTAACAAGTGGCTATAAAAAAAAAAGTCCCAACGAATATGGCTCGCTAATTCACGCTCATCACTCGACCCAGGGTGTAACAACTTGGGTAGGATAAGCCAAACAGGAAAAGATCATATCTTTCCAGCAATTGTAACCCTGTCCATCTAGAAGTGACCTTCGTCGGAGGGCCTTGGACAGGGCGATCCACTCTAAGATGTGATTATAAATTAAAAAAAAAAATGAACTAAATAGATTTTTTTCTTCGTTTGCACAAAGTGGCTTCTAGGTATTATGAATCGTTTTTAGTGAACGTATGTATTGAGTCAAAAATGAGGTACCTCACATGCTTTAGGATTTCAAAAATGTTAAGCATTTTATGTATAATTTGCCTCAAAGATTCCAAACCTTTTTGACATAATGTGCAAACATTTGTCAGGAACAAGGTTTGTGCTGAGGGTTGTCACAGGTACATCTATTTTCAAATTAAATCTCAAATCATATCATTATGAATTGAATCTGATTCAATTATGAGAAAGTTATGGAAAAATTCGAATTACCTCGATCGGTAAAAGCGTTTGGAATACGCTTTGAGTAACAGATCTCTAACTGTCCTGATGAAGTTTGGAATACCACAAAGGAGGATCGAATGTGAGAGTTTTGCCGGTAATGCTTTATCGGTCGGGCTCTGGCCAGGTCACATGAAAATAGCAGCAATGGTACTGCAGTAAGTCCAACCCAATCGCAAAGCTATAAATTAGCAGTCTGCAGTGCTGTATTTTCCATTGATGCTTACCAGAAGATTAATTACGACTGCAATGAATCACTGATAGACGGTAATAGAGAAGATGAGCACTTCTGTGGCAAATGCTCGACCAAATTTAATTATCGACTGGGACAGATTTAAGAAAAGATGGTTAGATACATACAAATATGAGCCTGAAAGTAAAAAGCGGTGATTCGAATAATTCAGTATTTAATTCGAAGTGCCCAGCCCTAATCATTGGTAATGCAGTTATGTGGGCGCGATGGCCTAGTGGTCAAACATGTTGGCATAGCAGGTTGAAGATCTCGGGTTCGAGTCCCGACGAGTCTGGGTCGCTAATTCATGCTCAACACTCGACCCAGGGTGTAATAACTTGGGTAGGCTATGCCAAACAGGAAAATATCATATCTTTCCAGCTATTGTAACCCTGTTCATCTAGAAGTGACCTACGTCGGAGGGCCTTGGACAGGGTGATCCACTCTAAGAAGTGGTTATAAATTTAAAAAAAAAAAATAACTAAATAAATTTATTTCTTTGTTGGCACAAAGTGGCTTCTAGGTCTCATGAATCATTTTTAATCAACTAGTTTCTCCAGGCTGAACAAATACGCCTATTGTGGTACTCAGCCGGCAAGTACGTATGTATTGAGTCAAAAATGAGGTACTTCAGATGCTTTGAGATTTCAAAAATGTTAAGCATTTTATACATAATTTGCCTCAAAGATTCCAAACCTTTATTACATAATGTGAAAACATTTGTCAGGTAAACTGCTACCTCAAGCTTGCCCTGTCACAAGGTTTGTGCTGAGGGTTGTCACAGGTACATCTATTTTCATATTAAATCTCAAATCATATCATTATAAATTGAACCTGATTCAATTATAAAAAAAAATTCGAATATAACGTATATGGTCAAAATTTTCAACACATTGATTTGAAATGTACGCAAAATTTAAAAATTCTTGATGTAATCTCAGCTCAAAGCCCTCATCGTATCATAAAAAATAGAATCAGCATGTATTCAAATTCATTCAGATCTTAAATCTAAAAGTGGTATCCCTATTTTGTACCAAAGTGAAACTGGTTTACGGTTAGGCAACTCACAATTCCAGAAGATTTATGATAAATCGAATATAAAATATTGAATACTATTTCTAAATTCTCTATAATATGGTGGAACACCACACAAGTCGACCCTTATTCTAGGCCATTATCTCCTGCAAGGATATTTGGCTGTTTCGCATCCAATAATAAATATGAAACGAATTACACCTGTGCACTTATTATGACATCATAAATTGAATACAAAAACTTTTAAAATCTTGTTCAGACATGTTCATCTTGCATATTAAAACTGCTTGTGCTTTTAAGCATTTAAAAACTCAATTAATAAGAATTAATTAATCAAGATAACAAATTCCATTGGTCAAAAGTTATGGTCGATAGAGAATAGCGATTTAGAAACATGTGTAACCTGATAACTGTAGGTACGGGATTTAGCCCTAACGTGTTTCCAGTGTGCCGGTTAATGGTTCAATTCTGTTGAGGATGTTTTCCGTTTAGAGTGTGGTTGCTGGTACATTTTTCAGTTGATCACTGAAGTTGATTCGGTTGATCAGCCACTATCTGCTATTGAGTGGCTGTTGGTTGATTCCCTTTGGGAGCTGCTTCCGGCCTTGCTTGGAGTGAATTTCAATAAAAAAAGGGAGTTAGGATTACGCTTAAGGCTACAAATCTCTAGATTGTCCTGACTGGTTGACATGATAGGACGTAAGTGGAAAGCAAAAATCGGTAAAAGCGTTTGGAATATGCTTTGAGCCAAGGATCTCTAACTGTCCTGATGAGGTTTGGAATCCCACAAAGGAGGATCACATGTGAGAGTTTTGCTGGACACCATCAGCATCGGTTGCAAAAAAGCAATATCGGTCGGGTTTAACCCAGATTACGTGAAAGTAATGGCAATGATACTATAATAAGTCCACCCCTTTGCAATGCTATAAATTAGCAGTCTGCAGTGCCGTATTTTCGAATGATGCGTACCTGAAGGTTAATTGCAACTCTAAATCAACGGGGACGGTTTGCTCTGGTCTGCTTTGCAGGCATGTGGATGCGATTAACGTACAGCAATGCAGATGCGTATGCCGTTTTGTCACTTTTCTATTTCTATTCATACTTCCGCTAATTAATGACGGTCAATTTAATCGAAGAAGCCATCACAGAGACTATGCTCAATATCAGGTCATGGCGAAGACAGCTCTGTATCTGTCTGAGCACCTGCTTGCCACTCTCTAGTCTAACACATACGAGAGATCACACTTCTTTCCAAATGGACGGTTTGTTCAAGAACAGAGTCTTGCTCTTGTGAGAGCGAGATTAAAGCTCGCGTACAAAGAGCATGAGAAAGATAATTCCACTGGGCAAGTTTCAACGTGCCTGCGACTGCACTCGAAAATATTTTCAATAATTTTGTATTGTTAAACATGAATCACTGATAGATGGTGATAAAGATGAACACATCCCTGGCTGTGACTGGAACAGATTTAAGAACTCATAACCAGTTAGATACATACAAATATGAGCTTGGAGGAAATAAAAGCAGCAATTCGAATAATGCTAGCTGATTCGAATAATTTAGTATTCGATTCGAAGTGCCCAGCCCTAATCATCGGTAACAAATATTCCAATCTTTATTGAAAATATGGCTAATATATACCAAAATTATCCTAATATTACACAGGTATGGGATTTCGAATTTTATTTCACGATTCACTTTCATTTCACAATCGTGGAATTTGAACTTTTTTTATATTCACTTCTTGGAGTGGATCGCCCAGACCAAGGCCTTGTCACAGCGACCACTTATAGGTGGACATGGTTAAGATTGCTGGAAAGATACGACCTTTACTGTTCAGCATAGCCTGCCCAGGTTATTACACCCTGGGTTGAGTGATGGGCATGAACGAACGAGCCGATCTTGTCTGCGATGCCCATATATTTACCCACCAGGTCATTGTGCCCACAAAATTGCCTTGTCATGGTCAATTGAAAGTACACGGCTGATCAAATTTCGTTAATTTGGCACAAAATTCTATCTTATAAATGGCTATTTTAAACAGTGGAATAAATTTTTTTCAAATTCCAAAACAATGAGCACTAAATTTGCCAAGTTTAGATTTTTCAGATAGGTATTTTAAACAATTTATCACTGATAATGAAATCATATTAATTAACAAAATATATTCTTAGATTCCACATTTGTCGAATTTTGAATTACGGTTTCGGTTAATTCAGCGACAGTGTCGAATGATTAAAAAAAAATTGTACTCCGAAAGTAGTATATAGATTCATCATATGTGGAAATGCAGAGCGTGCCATGTTTAATATAAATGCTATTTAAATTCATTTTCTTTAGTTTTTATAGTTTTTATTTATTTTATAGGAATCTTCCCAAGACTTGCTGGTTCTTTTAGAAGTCAAAGTCAATTCGTGCCAATTAGATCAAGTATAGATACTTTAGAAAGCTACATACCATTGATAATAAAATAGTTTATTTCAATAAATATTATTAATCTTATTCGTTAATTATTTTCCTAACTGACAAATGCCACAGAAGATGTAATAACAGTCCTAAGTTCTTAGTCATGATCTAGAATCGATAACACGCATAATCAACATCTCCGGAATTAAGTTATTGTCTTTGTTAATTATTAATTGAATACGGTACCAAAGTAGATACAACACATACTAACAAGATCAGTGGGAATGCGAGTGGAACAAATTTTTGATTAGATGATTGGACAATGAAGGTTCACTGATTCATAAGAACATGGCGCTATATCCTACCATCAGAGACGGACAAAATGTATAATAAGCGGATTAGAATCAAACTACCTCCCATTTGTTAAAAAAACACATTGCATCACTCGTTAAAGTGATTGCGGCTTTTCCCCATATGAAAGATTGCAGACTAAAATGCCATTAAACTGAACCCCCTAGTTGCGCCTCTGATTCCATGTGTCTGATAATTTTATCAGTTTAACATTAAAATAGATTTGAAACATAAATTAATCCCAACAATCCATTCAATAAATCTTCATCCTAAACGATATAAAATCAATGAAACAAATACTTACAGTGGCGTCCCCGAGTTCTTTGTTGAATGCATCAATATTCTCAGATGTCAGAACGCACCTAGCCAAACTGAGATCCTGAGTTTCATGTTTACGAATGAGATTTCCAAGAGATGCAAACGCACTTGCACCCATATTCCGATTTCGTCCGGCATTGAGTTTGTTGATCTGAAACAAAATAATGAAATCATCATGAATGTTCAAAAGTCACTGTATCATTAACTTCTGATCAAGTATGCAATATGACAATCAATCAGGAGTTTTATCAGACATGATCCAAAGTTAGGCAACACTTGATATCACGATTTGTATGGCCCATGATATAGAAAATTAATTAGGATAATCAGAAAATTGTTGCAAATTGTATAACTGCAGTGGAATGAAACAACTGGTTACCAAAAAATCTTAGACTGAATCGGAATAAACCAGATGTGCTTAAACCTACCAGCGATTGCAAATATACTGCATTCAATGTTCAAACTATGGGCGTGGTGTGTTTTTTCACACAGGGGCGGACTGAATGTTTGCAAAACTAGTCATTCCCTCCACTGTCCCACCAAATGTAAGTATGGATTGACCTTGTTAGTCATTTAAAATATAATAAAGCTCTTAAAAGTTTTCACAAATTTTCACCGCATACAAATTGATCCCTATTTTAAGCCATTATTTCCGGCATGATTTTTCAGCTGTTTCACCACCAAGTAGTGAGGAAATGAATAATAGAACTAATAACCCCTTTTGTACCCTCCATGACATCATAAATAGATAAAAAAAAACTTTTCAAATTTTGCCCAGACCTGTACATTTTGCATATTAAAACTGCATGTGGTTTTTGGCATTTAGGAATTAAATACTCAAATTTAGTTTGTCAAAATTATACTTGGTAGAGAATGGTGTTTAGAACCATATGTGCCCAGTTACCTCAATCCATAAAAGCATTGGGATTACACTTTGGGCTGACTTTGGTCAGGACGTAGGTTCGAATCCCGCAAAGGATGATTGTATGTCAGACCCATCATTGCTGGGCCCATCTGGCTGCAACAGGGTTGTTCATATAAGCGTTGACTACGACTTCCTCCACTAACTATGTCCATGTAGGTAAAATGAGTTAGAGACCCCAAAAATTTGGTCAAATATTCATAACCCTCGTTTCGGAACTGCTGTCTACATGAGAGGTCGTGGTTCATCATGGTTAAACCGTATTTTCAGCTTTCCTCTTCACAGGATAAATCCTGTCCTTACTGTATGGAGAACATTCTAGATCCCAACAAACGCAGAAGTATAGTCCAAAAGCACTTAAAAAGGGGTATCTAAATGAGTGTACTAGCAGAGTCACAAAAATGCTTAAAAGATGAAACAGAGAGTCCAACAATAACTATAAGAGATAACTGAATAAGGATAGCCTCTTGTCTAGTTGCCAACAAGATTTAACTGTGAAGGTCAGAAAAACATTTAAAATAAAACATTCAGTGCTAGGTTTAGAAAAAATAAACTGGAAAGAGGTTTAAAAGTGGGAACATGTACACGAGATGCATTTGTTTCCTCACCAACAATACACAAAACGAAATAAATAAAGTGAACACATACGACTAACTACATTAAGCATAAATGATATATGAGCCAAAATGTCTCTATAAGGCAATTGCAACTAGCTTCTGAAAATCATACTTTGAGAGTGTAGCTGTTTTCTGTTTAACATGCTTACAGTGATACGGTATAATACAGATCATATCGTGGATTGTGATTAAATAATATATTAACATTAAGCATAATTACTGAACCTCAGTTTAGTAGACCACCAATTACTCACACATTTCGCTAAATCTGCATCTATGCCTTCAGCTAAATCTACACTCGTACTTTTGTATATCATGTCAAAATTGTACTCGCGCCTTTCATTAAAGAGAGCACATCATCCTAAATCAACACTTGCACATTCAAACCTATGACATTTAGTTTCAACTAGAGATAGATCGATATATATCGTCAGCCGATATCATAATTTGAACGATATTACATATCCCATGAGAGACAGTTTAATTGCACATTTGACTATTAAACTTCAATTACAGTAATCTATGTAATCATGGTAGCTGGTGAAAAATCTGAAATCAGGAAAGCTAGAAAATGGAAACACAGTCCGGGCGGGGCAGATACCGCTCACAGCACTTTGTCAAGGCAGTCCAGTTCTGTTTGGGATGTTTTCTATTTAGAGTGCAGTTGCAGTAAACTTTTATATCAGCTCCTTGCTAATAAGTGGCCGTTAGCTGGTTCCTTTTAGGCACAGGTTCCGGCCTCACTCTGGGCAAGTTTTAATGAAAAAAAATAACTAGCATGAGGATGGTGAAAATATATTTTTAGGTTTGGTGAATTCGAAATACACTATCCTGATAATATTTGGAGTGAAAATAAGTGTATTCAACAACCCGGTGCTTCTCACACGAGAACACTGCTATCATTCAAATTTTTGTAAAAGCGCATTCTACCATAGTTGCGTAACATTTTGCGAGCTAACGTGCCGACAGTGAATGAATTTTCCTGTATGATGGGGTAATTTTTTTTAAAATGAAAAAGCGGGCAGCGAGAAAAACTGGCATTTGCTCAAAAATCAGTTTTCGCAATATGTTCAAAGACTATCCACCTAAAACTAGGTGGCTACCGAGCCCTGAAGGTCAAATTTAGTAAACCGTTCATAAATGTGTCCCCGTTGGAGCTAGAGAGTTGGTTCTAGTCTCAAATGATTTTCTATTTGCTCTCATTCAACATTTTCTTCAACTTCAACCCAAACTATGGAAAATTACAAATATTTGGTTTAGGTAGTAAATATGAACTGCTATTTGTGTCGGATTGGTCAGATCTAAACCAGAACATATGGACAACAAAAAAAGTTCAAAATTCCGATGTAATTTCAGCTCAAACACTCATCGTATCATAAAAAATAGAATCAGCATATATTCAAATTCATTCAGATCTTAAATCCAAAAATGATATCCCTATTTTGTACCAAAGTGGAACTGGTTTACGGATGGGATGGGCAACTCACATTTCTAGAAAATTTATGATAAATCGAATATAAAATATTGAATACTATTCCTAAATTCCCGATAAAATACTGGAACACCACACAAGTCGATTCCTATTCTAGGCCATCATCTCCTGCATGGTTATTTGACTGTTTCGCCACCAAGTAGTGAGAAAATAAATATGAAACGAATTAATTACACCTGTGCACTTATAATGACATCATAAATCGATTACAAAAACTTCTAAATCTTATTCAGACCTGTTCATCTTGCATATTAAAACTGCTTGTACTTTTTAGCATTTAAGAATTCAATTACGGTAATAAGAATTAATTAATCAAGATAACAAATTCCATTGGTCAAAAGTTATAGTCGATAGGGAATAGTGATTTAGAATCATGTGTAAACTGATACCCCTAAGTACGTGTTTCCAGCGTGTCGTTAGAGGCGACTAAAAGGAAGCAAAAAACTGGTAGATGGTTTGGTGATCGCCCAGGGCAGATACCACTCCACGCACCTTACCAAGATGGTTCAGTTCTGTTGAGGATGTTTTTCGTTTAGAGTGCGGTTGCTGGTACTACATCTTTCAGTTGATCACTGAAGTTGATCAGCCACTCTCTGCTATTGAGTGGCTGTTGGTTGATTCCCTTTGGGAGCTGTTTCCGACCTTGCCTAGAGTGAATTTCAATTAAAAAGGGAGTTAGGATTACGCTTAAGACTACAAATCTCTGATTTTTTCTGACTGGTTGACAAGATAGGACTTGAGTGGAAAGCAAAAGCAACTAAAATCAGTAGAGAGTAGTGTCCGTCCTGGGCGAATACAAAGCATCTAACTTTTCTTTGTTTCCTTCTAGTTATCTCTTGCAAGCGACAAGCAGGGAATATAATATGGTGGACTAATTCTATTGCTAAGACCTACAGGGTATTGGAACATAAGTAAAAGTATACGCTTTGAGCCTCAGATCTCTAACTGTCCTGATGAAGTTTGGAATACCACAAAGGAGGATCACATGTGAGAGTTTTGCTGGTAATGCTTTATCGGTCAGGCTCTGGCCAGGTAACATGAAAATAACAGCAATGGTACTGCAGTAAGTCCAACCCAATTGCAAAGCTATTAATTAGCAGTCTGCAGTGCCGTATTTTCGATTGATGCTTACTAGAAGATTAATTGCAACTCCAATGAATCACTGATAGATGGTAATAGAGAAGATGAGCAATTCTGTGGCAAATGCTTGACCAAAATTTAATTATCGACTGGGACAGGTTTAAGAACAGATAGTTAGATACATAAAAAATATGAGACAGAAAAAAAAGCGGTAATTCGAATAATGCTGATTGATTCGAACAATTTAGTATTTAATTCGAAGTGCCCAGCCCTAATTATCGGTAATGCAGTTATGTGTGCGTGATGGCCTAGTGGTCAAACATGTTGGCATAGCAGGTTGAAGATCTCGGGTTCGAGTCCCGACGAGTCTGGGTCGCTAATTCATGCTCACCACTCGACCCAGGGTGTAATAACTTGGGTAGGCTAAGCCGAACAGGAAAAGATCATATCTTTCCAGCAATTGTAACCCCGTCCCTCTAGAAGTGACCTACGTCCGCGGGCCTTGGACAGGGCGATCCACTCTAAGATGTGGTTATAAATTTTAAAAAAACAACTAAATAAATTTTTTCTTTGTTTGCACAAAGTGGCTTCTAGGTATTATGGATCATTTATAGTGAACTAGTTTCTCTAGGCTGAACAAATATGCCTATTGTGGTACTCAGCCAGGCAAGTTCGTATGTATTGAGTCAAAAATGAGGTACTTCACATGCTTTAGGATTTCAAAAATGTTGAGCATTTCATGTATAATTTGCCTCAAAGATTCCAAACCTTTATGACATAATGTGCAAACATTTGTCAGGCACAAGGTTTGTGCTGAGGGTTGTCACAGGTACATCTATTTTCAAATTAAATCTCAAATCATATCATTATGAATTGAATCTGATTCAATTATGAAAAAGTTATGGAAAAATTCGAATATAATGTATATGGTCGGAATTTTCAACACATTGATTTGTAATCAGCATGTATTCAAATTCTTTCGGATCTTAAATCTAAAAATGGTATCCCTATTTTGTATCAAAGTGGAACTGGTTTACGGTTAGGGGTGGGCAGCTCACAATTCCAGAAGATTTATGATAAATCGAATATAAAATATTGAATACTATTTCTAAATTCTCTATAATACGGTGGAACACCACACAAGTCGACCCTTATTCTAGGCCATTATCTCCTGCAAGGATATTTGGCTGTTTCGCATCCAAGTAGTGAGGAAATAAATATGAAACGAATTACACCTGTGCACTTATTATGACATCATAAATGGATTACAAAAACTTTTAAAATCTTGTTCAGACATGTTCACCTTGCATATTAAAACAGCTTGTACTTTTAAGCCTTTAAAAATTCAATTAATAAGAATTAATTAATCAAGATAACAAATTCAATTGGTCAAAAGTTATACTTGATAAAGAATAGTAATTTAGAAACATGTGTAAACTGATAACTATAGGTACGGGATTTAGAATAGCCCTAACGTGTTTCCAGCGTGTCGTAAGAGGCGACTAAAAGGAAGCAAATAAGTGGTAGATAGTGTAATGATCGCCCAGGGCAGATACCACTCACCGCACCTCACCATAACTGTTCAATTCTGTAGAAGGTGTTTTCCGTTTAGAGTGCGGTTGCTGGTACTACATCTTTCAGTTGATCACTGAAGTTGATTCGGTTGATCAGCCACTATCTGCTATTGAGTCGCTGTTGGTTGATTGCCTTTGGGAGCTGCTTCCGGCCTTGCTTAGAGTGAATTTCAATAAAAAAGGGAGTTAGGATTACGCTTAAGGCTACAAATCTCTAGATTGTCCTGACTGGTTGACATGATAGAAGGAAGTAAGTGGAAAGTAATTGGTAAAAGCGTTTGGAATATGCTTTGAGCCAAAGATCTCTAACTGTCCTGATGAAGTTTGGAATCCCACAAAGGAGGATCACATGTGAGAGTTTTGCTGGACACCATCAGCATCGGTTGCAAAAAAGCAATATCGGTCAGGCTTAACACAGAATACGTGAAAGTAATGGCAATGATACTATAATAAGTCCACCCCGTTGCAATGCTATAAATTAGAAGTCTGCAGTGCCGTATTTTCGATTGATGCGTACCTGAAGGTTAATTGCAACTCCAAATCAACGGGTACGGTTTGCTCTACTCTGCTCTGTAGGCATGTGGATGCGATTAACGTACAGCAATGCAGATGTGTATGCCGTTTTGTCACTTCCCTATTTCTATTCATACTTCCGCTAAATAATAGCGGTCAATTTAATCGAAGAAGCCATCACAGAGACTATGCTCAATATCAGGTCATGGCGAAGACAGCTCTGTATCTGTCTGAACACCTGCATGCCACTCCCTAGTGTAACGCATACGAGAGATCACACTTCTTTCCAAATGGATGGTTTGTTCAAGAACAGAGTCTTGCTCTTGTGAGAGCGAGATTAAAGCTCGCGTACTAAGAGCATAGAGAAAGATAATTCCACTGGGCAAGTTTCAACATGCCTGCGACTGCACTCAAAAATATTTTCAATAAATTTGTATTGTTAAACATGAATCACTGATAGATGGTGATAAAGATGAACACATCCCTGGCTGTGACTGGAACAGATTTAAGAACTGATAACCAGTTAAATACATACAAATATGAGCTTGAAAGAAATAAAAGCGAGTGATTCGAATAATGCTAGCTGATTCGAATAATTTAGTATTCGATTCGAAGTGCCCAGCCTTAATCATCGATAACAAATATTTCAATCTTTATTGAAAATATGGCTAATATATAACAAAATTATCCTACCAGCACACAGGTATGGGATTTCGAATTTTATTTCACGATTCACTTTCATTTCACAATCGTGGAATTTGAATTTTTTTTATAGTCACTTCTTGGAGTGGATCGCCCTGACCAAGACCTTGTTACAGCGACCACTTATAGGTGAACACGGTTAAGATTGCTGGAAAGATATGACCTTTACTGTTCAGCATAGCCTGCTCAGGTTATTACACCCTGGGTTGAGTGGTGGGCAAGGACGAACGAGCCGATCTTGTCTGCGATGCCAATATATTTACCCACCGGGTCATTGTGCCCACAAAATTGCCCAGTCATGGTCAATAGAAAGGACACGGGTGATCAAATTTCGTTAATTTGGCACAAAATTCTATCTTATAAATGGCTATTTTAAACAGCAGAATGAATTTTTTTTCATATTCCAAAACAATTAGCACTAAATTTGCCAAGTTTAGATTTTTCAGATGGGTATTTTGAAACGTTTATCACTGCTAACGAAATCATATTTATTAACAAAATATATTCTTAGATTCCACAATTGTCGAATTTTGAATACCGGTTTCGGTTAATTCAGCAGATAGTGTCGAATGTTTAAAAAAAATTGTACTCCAAATGTGGTATATAGATTCACCATATGTGGAAATGCAGAGTGTGCCATATTTAATATAAATACTATTGAAATATATTTTCTTTGCTTTTTGCAAAATCTAGGCCTGTTTGGTGTCATAGCGAATGTATGACAATCAGAAAATTCAATAAAAATAAAATCAGAAACTAAAAATTTTCTAATGTATTTTATAGGAATCTTCCCAAGACTTGCTGGTTCTTTAAGAAGTAAAAGTCAATTTGCGCCAATTAGATCAAGTATAGATGCTTTAGAAAGCTACAAACCATTGATAATAAAATAGTTTATTTCAATAAATAATATTAATCTTATTCCTTAATTATTTTTCTAACTGACAAATGCCACAGACGATGTAACAACAGTCTTAAGTTTTTAGTCATGATCTAGAATCGATAACACGCCTAATCAACATCTCAACATCTCTGGAATTAAGTTATTGTCTTTGTTAATTATTAATTGAATACAGTACCAAAGTAGATACGACAAATACAAACAAGATCAGTGGGAATGCGAGTGGAACAAATTTTTGATTAGATGATTGGACATGAAGGTTCACTGATTCATAAGAACATGGCGCTATATCCTACCGTCAGAGACGGACAAAATGTATAATAAGCAGATTAGAATCAAACTACCTCCCATTTCTTAAATAAACATATTGCATCACTAGTTAAAGTGATTGCGGCTTTTCCCCATATGAAAGATCGCAGACTGACATGCCATTAAACGAAACCCCCTAGTTGCGCTCCTTCAATCAATGAATCTTCATGCTAATCCAAAGTATAAAATCAATGAAACAAATACTTACAGTGGCGTCCCCGAGTTCTTTGTTGAATGCATCGATTTCTTTAGATGTCGGATTGCACCCATCCAAACTGAGATCCTGGGTTTCACGTTTACGAATTAGACTTCCAAGAGATGCAAACCCACTCACACCAATCTTCTTATTGTCTCTAGCATCGAGTTTGTTGACCTGAAACAAAATAATGAAGTTCTGATAAATGTTCAAAAGTCATTGTATTACAAACTTCTGAATGAGTGAACCATATGACAAGTTAGGCAACACTTGATATTAATTGATTTGGACAATCAGAAAATTGTTACATAATATATCATCTGGAGTGGAATGAAAATATCTGAAAAATCCATCTTATACGATTCTATCATTGATTATCGACAATTGAGTATTCAGTATTTTATACTAAATTGAAAGAAACCAGATGTGCTTATCACTACCAGCAATTGCAAATATACAAGCATTCAATATTCAAATTATGGGTGTGGTGAATTTTTTTCACACAGAGACGGACTGAATGTTTGCAAAAATAGTCATTCCCGCTCAATTAATTAATTAATTAATACTCAATTAATTAGTTAAGATAACGAATTTAGTCTGTCAAAAGTTATACTTGGTAGAGAAAGGTATTTAGAACCATATGTACCCACTCAATATTGTCATGACAAAAGTTTGAATCCCGCAAAGGATGGTAAGGTGAGAGGTTTGTTGAACCCATCTTGCCGGCACAGGGTTGTTCACAACAGCAATGCGTACGACTTCCCCCACCAACCACGTCCATGTAGGTAAAATGAGTCAGAGACTCATTTGGCCGAATAATCATTGCCCTCTAATGGCTGTCTACATGGGAGGTTGTAATTCGCCATATAGTCAAGCCACATTTTCAGCTTTTCTCTTTACAGGACAAATTCTATCCTACTTTATGGAGAACATTCTAGAACCTAGAAAAAGGCGCAAATATAGCCAAAGGCAAATAAAAAGGGCCATCTTGATGAGTTTGCTACCAGAGTCATGAAAAAACTCGAAAGATAAAACAGAGAGTTCAGCAATAACCCTAAAAGATAGCGGAAGGCGGCTTCAAAGTCATATTGCAAATAGCCTCTTGTCTCATTGATAGCAAGATTTAGCTGTAAAGGTAAGAAAACATATTTAAAATAAAACATCTAGTGTTAAGTTTAGAAAGAAAAACTGGAAAGAGGTTGGAGGTTTTATCCCCATCAACAATACACAACACGAAATAAAGTGAGCACATACGACTAACTACATTAAGCATAAATGATATATGAAGTCTTTATCAGGCGATTGCCACTAGCCTCTGAAAACCATACTTTGAGAGTGTAGCAGTACTGTGTTTAACATACTCACAGTGATATCGTATAACACAGATAATATCGTGGATTATGATTGAATAATATATTAACATTAATTATCCATCTTTTTCAAGTTGTTTTTCTGTACTTTATGGGAAAAATCAAATTTGAATCATTGACTGGCACATTTAATTTAAAATTGTTGTTTTATATCTTTCTTTGCACTATCAATGTTACCCGCTCAATCTGTATCCTATCTTGCGTATTTAAAATGAATATGTCATTCCATCTACAGACACGCATATTTACTAAACCTCACTTTTGTAAACCACCAATTATTTACACATTTAGCTAAATCTGCATGTATGCATTCAGCTAAATCTAGACTCGAACTTTTGTACATTAGGTATGTTAAAATTGTACTCATTCATTTCATTAAATAGAGCACATTATCCTAAATCGACACTTGCACATTCAAAGCGCGATGACATTTAGTTTCAACTAGAAATAGATCGATATATATTGTCAGTCGATATCATAATTTGACCGATATAACATATCCCGACAGTTTGATTGCACATTTGACTATTAAACTTCAATTCCAGTAATCTATGTAACCTTGGTAGCTGGCGAAAAATCTGAAATCAGGAAAGCTAGAAAATGAAAATACAGTCTCTCAGGGCAGATACCACTCAATGCACTTTGTCAAAGCAGTTCAGTTCTGTTTGGGATGTTTTCTATTAAGAGTGCAGTAGCTGGTACTTCATCTTTCATAATACTTTATTGTTAAAAAGTAGCCGTTAGCTGGTTCCTTTTTGGCACTGGTTCTGTCCTTACTCTGAGCAAATTCAAATGAAAAAAATAACTAGCATGAGGATGGTGCAAAAATATTATTTGGCAAATACTATTTGGGAAGAAAAAAGTATATTCCACAAACCGGAGCTTCTCACACGGGAACACTGCTATCGTATCAATTTCCTTAAAAGAGCATTCTACCATAGTTGCATTACATTTGGCCAGCTAGCGTGCCGACCGTATCTGAAATACTTTGTAGGGTGGGGGTTGTTTTTTTAAAATGAATAAGTGTGCAGCGTAAAAAACTGGCATTTGTTTGAAAATCAGTTTTCGCAATGTGTTCAAAGAGTATCCACCTGATCCACCAAACCTTTATGACATAATGTGCAAACATTAGTCAGGCACAAGGTTTGTGCTGAGGGTTGTCACAGGTACATCTATTTTCAAATTAAATCTCAAACCATATCATTACGAATTGAATCTGATTCAATTATGAGAAAGTTATGGAAAAATTCGAATTACCTCAATTGGTAAAAGCGTTTGGAATACGCTTTGAGCCACAGATCTCTAACTGTCCTGATGAAGTTTGGAACCCCACAAAGGAGGATCACATGTGAGAGTTTTGCTGGTAATGCTTTATCGGTCGGGCTCTGGCCAGGTCACATGAAAATATCAGCAAAGGTACTGCAGTAAGTTCAACCCAATCGCAAAGCTATAAATTAGCAGTCTGCAGTGCTGTTTTTCCCATTGATGGTTACCAGAAGATTAATTATGAGTGCAATGAATCACTGATTGATGGTAATAGAGAAGATGAGCACTTCTGTGGCAAATGCTTGACCAAAATTTAATTATCGACTGGGACAGATTTAAGAAAAGATGGTTAGACACATACAAATATGAGCCTGAAAGAAAAATGCGGTGATTCGAATAATTTAGTATTCAATTCGAAGTGCCCAGCCCTAATCATCGATAATGCAGTTATGTGGGCGCGATGGCCTAGTGGTTAAACATGTTGGTATAGCAGGTTGTAGATCTCGGGTTCGAGTCCCGACGAGTTAGGGTCGCTAATTCATGCTCACCACTCGACCCAGGGTGTAATACCTTGGGTGGGCTAAGCCAAACAGGAAAAGATCATATCTTTCCAGCAATTATAACCCTGTCCATCTAGAAGTGACCTACGTCCGAGGAACTTGGACAGGGCGATCCACTCTGAGAAGTGCTTATAAATTAAAAAAAAAAATCACTAAATAATTTTTTTTCTTTGTTTGCACAAAGTAGCTTCTAGGTATTATGAATCATTTTTAGTCAACTAGTTTCTCTAGGCTGAACAAATATGCCTATTGTGGTACTCAGCCAGGCAAGTACGTATGTATTGATTCCAAAATGAGGTACTTCACATGCTTTAGGATTTCAAAAATGTTAAGCATTTTATGTATAATTTGCCTCAAAGATTCCAAACCTTTATGACATAATGTGCAAACATTTGTCAGGCAAACTGCCACCTCCAGCCTGCCCTGTCGCAAGGTTTGTGCTGAGGGTTGTCACAGGTACATTTATTTTCAAATTAAATCTGAAATCATATCATTATGAATTGAATCTGATTCAATTATGAGAAAGTTATTGAAAAATTCGAATATAATATATATGGCCAAAATTTTCAACACATTGATTTGAAATGTACGCAAAATTTAAAAATTCTTGATGTAATCTCAGCTCAAAGCCCTCATCATATCATAAAAAATAGAATCAGCCTGTATTCAAATTCATTCAGATCTTAAATCTAAAAGTGGTATCCCTATTTTGTACCAAAGGGGAACTGGTTTACGGATGGGATGGGCAACTCACAATTCCATAAGACTTATGATAAATCGAATATAAAATATTGAATACTATTTCTAAATTCTCTATAACATAGTGGAACATCACACAAGTTGATCCCTATTTTAGGCCCTTATCTCCTGCATGAATATTTGGCTGTTTCGCCACCAAGTAGTGAGGAAATAAATATGAAACGAATTAATTACACCTGTGCACTTTTTATGACATCATAAATTGAGTACAAAAACTTTAAAAATCTTGTTCAGACATGTACATCTTGCATATTAAAACTGCTTGTACTTTTTAGCATTTAGGAATTCAATTAATAAGAATTAATTAATCAAGATAACAAATTCCATTGCTCAAAAGGTATAGTCGATAGAGAATAGTGATTTAGAATCATGTGTAAACTGATACCTGTAGGTACGAGCTTTAGAATAGCCTTAATGTGTTTCCAGCGTGTCGTAAGAAGTGACCCAAAGGAAGCAAAAAAGTGGTAGATGGTTTGATGATCGCCCAGGGCAGATACCGCTCACCACACCTTACCATAATGGTTCAGTTCTGTTGAGGATGTTTTCCGTTTAGAGTGTGGTTGCTGGTACTGCATCTTTCAGTTGATCACTGAAGTTGATTCAGTTGGTCAGCCACTCTCCGCTATTGAGTGGCTGTTGGTTGATTTCCTTTGGGAGCTGCTTCCGGCCTTGCTTAGAGTCAATTTCAATAAAAAAAGGGAGTTAGAATTAGGCTTGGGGCTACAAATCTCTGATTATCCTGACTGGTTAACAAGATAGAAGGATGCAAGTGGAAGTCAAAAGCAACTAAAATCAGTAGAGAGTAGTATCCGTCCTGGGCGAATACAAAGCATCTAACATTTCTTTGTTTCCTTCTAGCCATCTTTTGCAAGGGAAGGGGAGGGAATACGGTGGATTAATCCTATTGCCAGGACCTACACGGTATTGGGAAATTAGTAACAGTTGATTTGGTCTTCCCCCCTCCCCCCAATTGCCCCTTAAAAAATTCCAGAGGCGCTGCTTGATAATGGTATTGTAACTTGTTGATGATTTATAATCTTGGTTACATCAATCGGTAAAAGCGTTTGGAATAAGCTTTGAGCCACAGACCTCTAACTGTCCTGAACAGATAGTTAGATACATACAAATATGAGCCTGAAAGAAAAAAGCGTTGATTCGATTAATTTAGTATTCAATTCGAAGTGCCCAGCCCTAATCATTGGTAATGCAGTTATGTGGGCGTGATGGCCTAGTGGTCAAACATGTTGGCATAGCAGGTTGAAGTTCTAGGGTTCGAGTCCCGACGAGTCTGGGTCGCTAATTCATGCTCACCACTCTGCCCAAGGTGTAATAACTTGGGTGGGCTAAGCCGAACAGGAAAAGATCATATCTTTCCAGCAATTGTAACCCCGTAACTACCGGTAAATAAATTTTTTTCTTTGTTTGCACAAAGTGGCTTCTGGGTATTATGAATTATTTTAGTGAACTAGTTTCTCTAGGCTGAACAAATATGCCTATTGTAGTACTCAGCCAGGCAAGTGCGTATGTATTGAGTCAAAAATGAGGTACTTCACATGCTTTTTGATTTCAAAAATGTTAAGCATTTTATGTATAATTTGTCTCAAAGATTCTTTGTGCTAGGGTTGTTACAAATAAATCTATTTTCAAATTAAATCTCAAATCATATCATTTTGAATTGAATCTGATTCAATTATGAGGAAGTTATGGAAAAATTTGAATATAATATATATGGCCAAAATTTTCAACACATTGATTTGAAATGTACTCAAAATTTCAAAATTCCTGATGTAATATCAGCTCAAAGCCCTCATCGTATCAAAAAAATAGAATCAGCATGTATTCAGATTCATTCAGATCTTAAATCTAAATAAGGTATTCCTATTTTGTATCAAAGTGAAACTGGGGTACGGTTGGGGATGGGCAACTCATAATTCCAGAAGATTTATGATAAATCGAATATAAAACATTGAATACTATTTCTAAATTCTCTATAACATAATGGAACACCACACAAGTCGATCCCTATTCTAGGCCATTAACTAACAAAAATTGGTAGGTTTAATGATCGCCCAGGGCAGATACCACTCACTGCACCTTACAATGGTGGTTCAGTTCTGCTGGGGATGTTTTCCATTTAGAGTTTGGTTGCTGGTACTACATCTTGCAGTTGCTCTCTGGTATTGATTGGCTGTTGGTTGAATCCCTCTGGGAGCTGCTTCCGGCCTTGAAGTTTAGAGCTTAGAGTAAATTTCAATAATAAAGTAGTTAGGATTAAGTTTCATGCTACAAATCTCTGATTGTTCTGACAAAAGTTTGAATCCCGCAAAGAATGATTACATGCAAGCAAGATGTTGGCTGAACACCCCTACTGGTGCACGTTTTCCTAATAAGTGTTGCTCACCGATTCCTCTAACACCATGTCCATGCAGGTAAAATGAGTCAGACCTTAAATGTCACAAGTGATTAAGATAACAGGAAAATCACGACCAAGAAGGTTGAATCGAAACAGGCTATTTTCGTCACATAATGGGCAAGTTAAGTTTAGGCCAAATATCTGTCATCTCCGATTCGAAACCGGTGTCTAAGCTAGAGGTCGGGGTTTGCCATATGGCCAAGCCCTATTTCAGCTTTCCTCTTCACAAGATGAAGACTAAATCCCATGAACCAATTTTCTTTTTAAAAAATAAAATATGAGGCAAAGAATTCTGTAGTAGAAAAAAAATGGGTTTTCAGGGTTTGAAGCTGAAAACATACAAAAGCTATGCACGATTCTCTTCACCAACTGTGCACCACACAAAATAACAAAATCAGACAAAGACGATGAACTACATCAGCCTTTCCTAAAGTATGGGTCACGAAGGGCTATAAAAAGGGTCGCGGTTGGGTTAAAGTTTTCAATTATCCTTCAACTATGTTCAATTTCTACCACAACATTTCTTCAACTTCCGAAAATCCTGAATTACAGAGTCATAATCAATTTGTTTGCTTGGTCAGCACAGTCGAGTCGTTCACATGCGAGGAACACTGAGCACTCTTAGTGTCGCGTACCAGTACCATGCAAATAGACAGCGTCGGTGGCTCAGCCGATCTAGCTCAATTAAGTCTTGTGTATAAGCATTTGACAGGTTCACAGCATCAGTGGTAACAAACAACTCTAAAATCCCCAAAAATATATATAAAGAATCACAAGGTACCTCAGTGGTGCAAGTTTCTAAAATTCGCAATAAACATGGCTTGCTGGGAAACACAAGACCAATTGTCTCCACCCTCTACCTGTACAAGCTAGTGTCTTTGTGACATACATAGAGTGGTGTTATCGGAAGCTTCGATACGGAACTGGCAAAAATTTAATTATTCCCCGATAATAACGATGTTACGCTGGTTACTGCAGAGGTCGTGGTATGTAATAAGCTTTAGATAAAAAAACTTCATAAATAAGCTTCATATAAAAAAACTTTTCACAATTTGCCGTGGATCGAGGAAAAACAATACATAAGTCGAAGCAAAGTATAAGCCTCAAAAGGGACAGTTTTGGAAAAGTACGCAAAATATGGAACTGTGTAAACACTTTTAATTTAATATTGATTTGGCGTTGGAGGCAGGACATAGAAATATCAAACAAAAAATAAACAAATTAACTTTCTACAAACTCCACTATAGCAGTACAGTTCTGTATGAAATGTTTTCAGTCTATGTGGAATCACTGGGCTTCCAATTTGTGAAGCTCTCTGCTATTCTAGTAATCATTAAGATTTTTTTTAGGATGCTGCACACATACCTATTGCATAAGTGCAAAATCTGTACATATGACAAAAAAAAATTTGAGGATTTGATTTGAGAATCGCAAATCCACGTCTCATGCTCGCCCCCATTGGACGACCCAATGATAGCTTACATGTGCAAAAAAAACTTACATGTGCTTTCGGCCATCAACCGAAGAAAATTTTAAATGAAAAAAAACTTACATGAGGATGGTGC